>OY992537.1:50134260-50734260 GCA_963921195.1 Pegoplata infirma | reverse complement strand
TTCCTTTTAAATAAAGTTTTTTGCAATAATCTTTTTGAAATTGTGGAGGGTTTCACTACATTCGGCATGGTCGAATTTCACTTTTTTACTTGTTTATTTTCTGGGTGATTTTTGAATGAGCAATTGTATTCGTACTATTTTATATGCTGATCTTAAATAATATCATCCCTTGTGAATTTCATATATTCCTTTGTTTAAACATAAATATTACATTTTTTTCTGATGATGGACGGTTGTTGGTAAATTTTATTACTTTTGTTTTTTTAGTACTTAAAATTAAAAAAAAAAATGAAAACAAACCTGTTTTGATTATAATCGTATGCAGGATTTAAAAACAAAAAGGAAAATTTGTTACGCATTTCAATATTTTTTTTGTTATTAATTTTTTTCAAAATCGTAAAAATGTGTCATAAAAAAATGTGTCGTTAAGGTAATGGAATATAAGAATCGTAAAAAAATTTTATTGTAAAGCCGTGTCGGAAAATATGATATACATTTTAAATGTGATACAAATAATTCATTTGAATTATAACAAACTGTTTGTCAAAAATAAGTAGACAATAAAATTTGTGAATAATCAAAGCCTATAAGTATGCTATATATTTTTTTAAATTTAATTTTATGATTATTTAACGCGATTGTATTTTGATTAAAAAATTGCGTTTTAAATTTAAAAGTTAAACGAGCTTGCAGAATATACATATTGATACACACAGAAAATTATTGGCTAACAATTTTCAATTAAATCTATTGATCAACAAAATTCAAATGAGTCAAATAATAAAATTGAATAATTTTGAAATCTTATTCAAATTAGACATGTCAAAATAAATCAAAATACATTTCTTTTCTACTTTTTTTAAGTAATGTAAGATTTTATATAACCATTAAATTTAAAGGTATCAAAAATTTAAGACCACCGAAAAACCGCTTAAACGTTAAATTTTTTCGGGTGCGAATTAATTGAAGATAGAGAATTAAAAAGACTACCAAACGCGCCTTTCACCGACCAATTTCTATAAGCGGCCTGGATGGGCCTTACAAAAAAGTGGAAACTGGAAAACACCGCGGAATTCGGCAATATTAACTTTTGATCAATGTTGCTTTCCATGATTTATTATATTTGAACATACCATTGTTTCTACATGTTCAACTTTCAGCCATGTACATTTGGCTGTCAAATAATGCAAAACTAAAATATCGAAATTTTGCAAAAAATTTTAAAAGCTCATAAAATTTTTGCAATTGAATATTTTTTGGGTGCGTTTGTAAATCAAGTGGGAAATGGTAAATTATAAAGTTCACAAAGCATTCGGAACCATTCGGAATAAAACTGGGAGTGTGCCACGCAAAAAAACAGACTTTTTAAAAAATTCACGTATTTTCTTCCCATTTTTGGAGAGCTGCAGCTTCGTAACCATTGCGAGCAAATCACTCGAATCAGGCTCAGATTGTGCATATTTACAAGGGCTTTTACCATGTGTATTTGAATTTTAAAATTACAGTTTGCACCTAAAGCTACAATCAAAAAATCTCGAAAAATTGAAAATTTTAAAAAATTGGTATCAAAGATTTAGGTACATGTAACTTTTTTTTATTGATGGCACATCCACTGAACCTACACCAAATAATTGCCCAAGTCTACTGATTAAACGATATTAAATTTGGAGCAATAGCTTTAACGCACCCAACAATATGGAACTTTGAACGAAAAATTTCAAGAGAGAATCAAGCGATTTTTTTACATTTTTCAACTTTGCATGTTCCTTACCATGAGATAATGAGACTATTTGCGCTGTGCCTTTGCAGAATTACTCATTATGGTTCCCTTAACATATCTACATGCACAGGTACCACCTAGTTTACAAATAAAAATGTTATTGCGAAATTAGTAAAATATCACAAGCGTTAAAAGTTAATGACAATTGTCCATATATAAGTCTGTCATTCCGTTTGTAAATATCGGTCTGAGACCCCATAAAGTATATATATTATTGATCAGTGATCGATTCTAAGACATTTTTTTTTTTTTATAAAAGAAGCAACACTCAGGCAATGCTGCCTATCAATTAATAATGTAACCGTGATGCTTCTTTCGGAAATGGGATAGAAGAGAGATGAAAGATTTGAAAGATTGATGGGCTTCAGTATGGAAACACTGTAATTGCGCGTGTTTACAATTTTGAGTACAGTTGTTGCATCGCCATTTGTTGTTGATCTGACAAATTATTTTTGAAGCTGTGTTTAATAGCCATTATTTTATTATTTTACTTCGTTGACGTTTTAATGCTATTTATCAACGAAGGAGGGTGTTGCGATAGATATTAGTTGTAAATAGAAACTAATAAATATCTGAAAAAAATGAGCCCAGGCTTGCTGGCTAGTAGTCCAAGGCGCTAACCACTATGCCACAGCACATCTAGCGATGTCCGTCTGTGGTGATCACGGCCAAAGTATTAAACATATCGTCGAACTATATTCAATAAATGCCAACTCGAAAAAGCTTACTGTTCAGGAGAGCTAAAAAACTAGTTATTTCGCTAATTATTGTAAAAATTAACAATGTACCTTCCATAACATGATTTAAATATTCTAAATAATTTTTACCTATGCCAAAAATTTTATATTTTATACTTGTTTGCGTATTTTTGAGAGATGGCATTTATTACTACATCAAAAAACAAATATTTTTTTAGAGTTGGCATATTTTGTCGGAAAATAAAAAAACATTTTTTTTTTTGGAAAAATTTTTATAATTTTTTTTTTTTTGGTTTTTGTTATCCTTAGTACGATAATTGCGAAAACTGAAAAAAAAATTAAAAATCTTTGCATATTTTTACAAGTTACTAGCTCCGAAAGCCTTTTAATCTCAGGGTGGTCAACTTTGGGACTCTGAAACTCACGCTGTATTGTATTAGGGTCACTCCAAACTAGCTATTGTGAAAGCTTACATCATTGACTTAATTTGCCCCACTCATAAGGTTTCAATCTGACAAATAGTTTGAAAGTTACATATATATAAGCAATTTTTTTTTTGCAAACACTATTTACCGATAATTTCAAAATGGTAATATCTTGAAAACTAGCCATTCGATATCAAAATGTGTCAGATTCGTGTTCAGCATGGCAATTGCAATAAGAAAAATTGACAAATTTTTTTTAAAAATTTTTTGAAAAATTTTTGGAAATTTACAATGGGAGTTGGCATTTATTTTCACCAAAAAAATACGTACTTTGAGTTAGCAGAATAACAAAAATGGATGTAAAACGACAACAAATAATTTTTTTGCTCTGAAATTTTTATCACAGATGGGTATTGCATAGGGGAGCTATTTGCCATCGGAAACTCATATCGGCCAAATTTGAGTTGGCATATTTTGAATATTGGTTCACGATATATGACTGAGACTTAGCACATTTCCCAGCAAAACTTAGATTACCAAATAAGGTATAAAATAAGGTATAGGATCTCTTATTTTATACATTGCAGCATTGATGATTTTAACAGGCGATGAGACTCAAAGTAATGCATCCACATTATCACAAAGAATACCAGTAAGGTATAAAATAAGTCATAAATTTATAACGAAGAATACGAGTAAGGTGTAAAATATATGATATTTTATAGGTTACAAGAAATGAAATAATATAGCATACCAGAAGATAATATATAAGGTGTTACGAGTAGTGAAAAAGTAATTTTGTATTAAATTTACTTACGTGATTGTAAGTGAGTGTAAGTAGATAAAATATGCTCGTAAGTGTGTGTCGTTAGAAATTTCCCGTCCCATCTCTAGTTTAAACTTATGCATTTTTTTATAAAATAATTATTTTTTATGTTATTGTAATGCATTATGCATCAAATTATAAATAATGCATTATTTCAAACTATCAAATAATACATAATGTAACCAAATATAAGTCATCCATGATTTAATGTTTAGAAATAATAAATATGAAATACATTTCTTCCAATAATCATGCATTACGTAGCAAATTATTAGTAATGCATTATTTTTCACTTTAAAATAATACGTTGTGGAACAAATGTTTGGTAAGACATCCTAAAATAATGCTACAAATAAGGTATATACATTACCTGGTAATGTGTCATATAATCACTACCCATTACCAAAGTTTTGCTGGGTTACTTACTGTTGTCATAAGTTGTTTGGTATTGCATATGAGCGAAATCGGTTCAGCGGTTCAGAAGTTATGAACGAAAATGTAAAAACGCCTCGAAAATTTTGGTACATTCTACATAACCTAAAAATACAAAATGCTTTAAATTCGCTGCTGGTTGGCATATGTGAACAAAATTGGATACAAAGTGGTATTTTTACAAGTACAAACCTATTTAAAAAAAAAAATCGCGGAATTTTTTTTTCGCCCATTTTTTTTTTTTTTTGAAAAAAAAATGTTTTTCGCAAAAAATCTTTTTTTAAATTGTGGAGGGTATCTATACATTCGACAAGGACGAATTTTACTTATTACTTGATTTTTCATCAATTTTTTTTTTCATCAAATTTTTTTTCCATTCAATTTTTTTTTCATAAATTTTTTTTATATCAACTTTTTTTTCATCAAAATTTTTTTATTGAATTTTTTTTTCATAATTTTTTTTTTTCATAAATTTTTTTTTATCATTTTTTTCATCAAATTTTTATACCCTCCACTTAGTGATAGAGGGTATATGAGGCATTCCACACCAAATGTCCAGCGAAAAAAAACATTTGAACCGTAAACTTCTGAATAGCTGATATGGATAGCCCTATATGGAACTTAGAAAATTGCGTTTTTGGTTTTTCAATTTTCAAAAACTGGGCTTAGGAGGCGTGGTCAAATATTGGAAAAATGGTCAAATTTGTGGCGAGTTGCCTTGATTAAATATTTATCACATTAAAACGGAATGCACCACAATGTCAAAAATTTACGTTCTTGTATGGTTTTGTATGGGCTATCGATTAAAAATTTTTTTTTTTGGAAAATTTTCAGAACCCGTTCTGAAATTTTCCATTTTTTAAAAAAGTCAATTTATGAAAAATCCGGCCACTTTTTTTTTTCTTTTTTATTTATGTTTTTAAAAGTTTAGATGTTTGTCCATCCACACAAAAAAAAAATCAGAAACACGTTCATCTTTTTTTTCGGGAAAATCGCATTTGAACTTTAAATTTCATAACAATTTAGTAATTTGCTTGTATTTTCTTGTGTCAACAGAGCGTATGACGAATATTTATGCAATTAATATTACTCATTCGCAACTTTAAATCAAAGAAATACAAGCAAATAACAAAATTGTTATGAAATTTAAAGTTCAAATGCGATTTTCTCGAAAAAAAAGATGAACGTGTTTCTGATTTTTTTTGTGTGGATGGACAAACATCTAAACTTTTAAAAAAATAAATAAAAAAGAAAAAAAAAAAGTGGCCGGATTTTTGATAAATTGACTTTTTTAAAAAATGGAAAATTTCAGAACGGGTTCTGAAAATTTTCCAAAAAAAAAAAATTAATCGATAGCCCATACAAAACTATATAAGAACGTAAATTTTTGACATTGTGGTGCATTCCGTTTTAATGTGATAAATATTTAATCAAGGCAACTCGCCACACATTTTACCATTTTTCCAATATTTGACCACGCCTCCTAAGCCCAGTTTTCGAAAATTTGAAAAACCAAAAACGCAATTTTCTTAGTTACATATAGGGCTATCCAAACAACCTATTCAGAAATTTACGGGACACATATTTTTCTGTAGCGGGACATTTGGTGTGGAATGCCTCATATATAAGTTTGTCATTCCGTTTGTAACTCATCAAAATATCGGTCTGGGACCCCATAAAGTACATATATTCATGATTCCCGATCGATTTTAAGACATGTCCGTCTGTTCGTCTGTCCGTCTGTCTGTCTGTGGAAAATACTCTCACGGACAAAATGTTGCACAAAGATGACTGAAACTAAACATATAAGTATATTAGAAGTTCTCCCGAGAAGTTTGGTATTGCATTTGAGCGATATCGGTTCAGCGATTCAAAAGTTATGAACGAAAATGTAAGCACACCTCAAAAATTTCAGTACATTCAACATACCCTTAAAATACAAAATGCTTTAATTCGGCTTCTGGTTGACATATGTGAACATAATTGAACACCAAATGGTATTTAAACAGGTACGAACATATTTTTTGACAAAAAGAGAAAAAAATCGCGGATTTTTTTTTACCAAAATTTTTTTTTGCGAAAATTTTTTTTTTTTTTTAAAATAAAAAAATTTCAAAAGTAATTTCCTTTTAAATAAAGTTTTTTGCAACAATCTTTTTGAAATTGTGGAGGGTATCACTACATTCGGCAAGGCCGAATTTAACTTTTTTACTTGTTTTTATCATAATTACTACTTTTTCACCAAGTCTACGAATCTTTTATACTCTCCAAAATGTAAAAACACTTTTTTGCACTTAGTTTTGCACTCATTTACCAAATGTACAGCTCTTTTGGGTTTTTAATGGGGTCCTCAACTGATATTTCAATTCGTTTTGCATGGAATAGCAAAGTATAACAATTTTTTTTCTAAAAAAAAACTTTGCTTTGGCAAGTACACCCAAATCTTCCGCAAAACATTAGCATGATTTAATGTTTTGGCCAAGAGTACAAAATTCGCAGGCATTTTTTCAATAAAGTACGCAAAATTTCCGAATTTTTGGCCAAAAAATTGGTTTACGCATTACAGAAAAAACGCATTACACATGTATTTCACTAAAATGAATATAACTCATGACGTCACTTTTCATGGGAAGTTTGCAGAAACAAAATCGGTACACGTATTACAGAGAAAAGACATTACAAACACAATGCAACTTATTTTTTTTACATTTAGAAGTATAGTTTTTTTTGTAAATGGTGGATTTTTAAAGTCTCTGAGACAGCGTAGCTGCAAGAAATTTTTATCACATTGTTTTTAACATCTGACAACTCTATCAGTACTGACACTACAGTTAGACGGATATTGATCGCTATCACTATCGCTATCTAATATGGATTTTAATAAAAAGTTTCTTTAAACAAAATTTCTATTTAATAAATTGCACACGCAATATTCCATAATAATTTATATTCTAAAAATAACTCTTCATTAAATTGAAATATTTTTTTATTTGTATGTATATTTTGTTGGCATTAGTAACTGCAGTATAAATATTGAAACCATAGTTACTTTCCTAGAATCAAGAAGAAATACAGCATCATATTGCAACATCAATTTATCAAATGCATTGTTGTGTTTGCAGATGATGGTACAAGTATTTGAATTAATAGCAATTTCTTAAAATGTACAGGTGGTTTATACAAATACCCAGTTGTCATGGGTTATAAGTAGGGCAAGTTTAAAAGGGATAATGTATTTTGGGCTGGTGTAAATTTTTTAAAGTAATCAAAGTCATATTTTTTTTCATGAAATTTTTATATTATCAAAAATTATTTTTTTTTTATCAAAAATTTATTTTTTTTATCAAAATATTTTTTTTTTATCAAGTTTGTTTTTATCGAATTTTTTTTTGCAACATTTTTTATTCTCAATTTTTTTCGCCAAAGGGTTCTGGTGGGAATCGAACCTACGACCCACACTTTCAAAGGCTCGTGGGGTTGCAACTAACCTAAAGGGGACCTTTTATTCAACAAAACATAGTCCAAGTCAACCATTATCACACAGAAAAAAAAATAAATTTAAAAACAAAAATTGAGTATTTTTTTAATTGACGCAATTAAAAATTTACTTAAAAATTTTAAAAACAATTTAATTTCACATATATAAAAAACAGTTTTCATTAACAAGACAAACCGACATTTAAAATCCTACTGATGATGACACTAACTGGGGTGTTTGAAACCGGTATAGGAAATACCAGAAATGTCTATAATTTTTAGAAATTCAATTTTTCCTCTGCATTTTTTCAACTTGAACCCTTATAACAAATATAATTAGAGCCCGTGCTCGATCTGTACTTACAGAAAAAATTAAATTTAGGTAAATAATTTAATAAAAATTTAATAGTTTTAACATGATAATGTTTTTAGGCTGGTGTCTAATTTTAAAAAAGTTGCAGGACGCCACCTCAGTTTGACTATATAAGCTAACAATTAAGGAAAAAGAAAACAGGAATTACTAGTTTCATTTTCTTAAAACCAAAAATTTTAATAACTTGGGTTTGTAACTTGGATAATAATTCACCTCGTGGTGAATAAACACGTTTTTCACCAGCTGGTGAATAAAAAGTAACATAATTATTTTTCAACAAAAAAATTTTTTTTTATTATCAAATTTTTTTTTCATATTTTTTTTTTCATCAATTTTTTTTTTTCATCAATTTTTTTTTCTATCAATTTTTTTTCTCCAAAAAAAATTTTTTTTTCATCAAACTTTTTTTCATCAAAATTTTTTTTTTCATCAAACTTTTTTTTATCATAATATTTTTTATCATTTTTTTTATCAATTTTTTTTTTTCATAAATTTTTTTTCATCAAATTTTTTTTTCATAAATTTTTTTTTACCAAATTTTTTTTTTATCAAAAAATTTTTTTTTCATCAAATTTTTTTTTTCATAATTTTTTTTTGTTTTTCATCAATTTTTTTTCATTATTTTTTTTCATCAAATTTTTTTTTTCATCAATTTTTTTTTTTTCAAAAATTTTTTTATCATATTTTTTTTCATCAATTTTTTTTATCATTTTTTTTTCATCAAATTTTTTTATCAAATTTTTTATTATTAATTTTTTTCTTACCAAAAAACTTTTTTTTTCATTTTTTTTTCATCAATTATTTTTTACATCAAAAAATTTCTAGCGGCTGAACTATTGTTGTTATAATTGTCAATCTCTCTGTAGAAAACTATTAATATCCAATGCAAGCAGTAATGAATAGAAAAAAAACACATATCTAAGCAACCAGTGTTGTTAATGGTATGAAAAAATATTCGTGGTTCGATTCCGGACTGGATATTGATATTAATAAAAAATTCACATATTAGAAAAACAATTACCATTAACAAAACAAACTGGCATTTAAATCCTAGTGATGAAGACAGTTAACTGGAACTGTCCGAAACCGGTATAGGAATACCAGAAATGTCTATAGCTTTTAGAAATTAAATTTTTCTTCTACATTTTTCAACTCAAACCCTTATAAAAAATATTTTTGTTTTCATTTCACCAAAACTACTTTTTCACCAAGTCTAAGCTTTTCGCATAAAAATTTTCCATTTGTTTATCAAATGTACATAAAACAAGTGAGAGTATTATATTCTTTGGTGCCGAATCTTTTATACTCTCCAAAATGTAAAACCACTTTTTTTGCACTTATTTTTGCACTCACTTACGAAATGTACAGCTCTCTTGGTTTTTTAATGATTTTTAATTTCAATTCGTTTTGCATGGAATAGCAAAGTAATATAACATTATTTTTTCTAAAAAAAACTTTGCTTTGGCAAGTACATCCAAATCTTCCGCAAAACATTATCATGATTTGATGTTTTGGGCAAGAGTACAAAATCCGCAGCCATTTTTTGTTTTTTTTTTTGTAAAAAAATTTAAAACTTTTTTAAACTTTTTAAAAAAATAAATAGATAAATTTCGAGTAAATAATTAATTGTGTCAATTAAAAATTTACTTAATTTTTTTTCAAACATTTAATAAATTTTTATTAAAAATTTACTCAATACAATTACTTTGTTTACTGGTGCAACATTGAGTAATTTTTTACTCAATAGTATTAAAAATTTACTCAAATATTTTTTTTATTTTTTTCTGTGCATGATTAATTTGGAGAAGAGAACAAAATTTCCAAGCATGTTTTTAGGATTTTATAGAATTAAAAATTGACCCTAGTGATATGCAACAATAATAATTAAATTCGCACTAACAACCAAAAATAAAATTCATTATTTTTATTTTTTTTTATTTTTTAAAGTAATTGCAGATAAAATTCATTTCTGTCTGATAATTTTAATGCAATTTGTTGTTTAATATTTCTTTTTATTTTTTGTTGCATATTTTAGGGGTTTTAAAGTATTAAAAAATCCCAAAAAAACTTGCCCTTGCTAAAAATAACCCAGTCAACAAAATGTTGAGCCCTCCAAATATGTGACTCTAAAATGGCTACAAAAATGGATCGTTTTTGGAGCCCACATATTTTGGAGTAAAAAATGATTCGAATATGAAACAATTTTTTGAACTTTAATTTTGTTTTGTCATATAACCCACTTTTTTTGGATTAAAAAAAGTGCAATCTTAAATGAGTCCAAAAAGACTCCAAAATAAAAGGGATATTATTGTTTGAAAAATAGAGTCTAAAACGACTCCAAAAATTAGGGAAATTAAAGTGTTTTTGGAGCAATCCAAAAATTAATTGTTTTTAGATTTTTTCAATTTTCAAATTATTAATTTGTCAAAATGTTTGTAAATCAAATACATATTTTCCTTGAAAGAAAAAAGTTTAACCATCAATTTTAATGGTTTTTGCAAATTAAAACTAAATAAAAATCATTATAAATACATAATCAACATATAAAGATCAATTTGAAAAAAAGGATTCGTGATGATGATGAAGCAAGAATAACAACTACACAAGATGAAGCAAGAGATATTGAACAAAGCTTATTGAATTTGGTGAAAGATGTTACAGGCTGGAGGCTGTTGAAGTTCTAATGTATTTTATTGAGTTGTTTTTATGTAAAAGTGTAATTTTTAATTATGTATTGTTATGTTGTTTAATAAATTATCTGCCGATGGAAAAATACCGTCTCTAGATACTCATCACATAATTATTTTCTTTCATTTTATAAATCGCTTAGCATTCGCTCTTTTTTAAGTAAAAAAACATCATCCAGTAAGGCCCCAAAATGAGCACAATTTTTTTTCTCATTAGAGACTCTAAATGGACTCAGAAATTAGAGGGAAATTACCCCTTTTCCACTCTTTTTAAAGAGTCATTTTAGAGCCAAAAAAGAAGGCTCTTTTGGATGAACCACTTTCATACAAAAAATTGAAATTTCTGTTATATTTTTGGAGCCTATTTTGGAGTCTAAAATGAGTCTGCTTGTTTGCTGGGAATTTATATAAAATTGTATATTTTATTGGAAACTAAAAGAAATAATATGGAATATAGTAGTATGGCATCAAGTTGCTATGGAATCATCATGATGAATTTTGTTAAATGATGATTATATACGATTGAAAAAATGTATTGCTTGCACATAAATTTTATTAAATTGTATATTTAGTTATTTAATGTTTTTGTACGTGTGTACAAATTCTTATATAAATTTAAATTTTAAAATATATTGTATATTTATCAGTATTTAATTAAACCAAAATATAAAGCATACTTTTTGGGTTAACATTTTGTTTAACTTTTACACTTTAAATACTTTAAAAATATAATATTATCTGGTAAGATTACAAAAATAAAATAAAATCCTATACATAAGAAAAGACCACAACATGATTTTAGAACATAAAAAGTTTAACCATAAAAAACCCACACATGTATAAGTATATGGAAGTGTGTGGTTTAAACAGGGGCAGATCAGGGGGCTTTGCTATTCTGCATTTAAAGCATCTAAATAGAGGTCTGAGACCCCATAAAATATAAAAAAAATGGTTAATGGTCGATTCTTAGACATTTAAGCGATGTCCATCTGTGAAGTTCGTAAATGGGAATAATCGGATCTCGTGAAATAAGTCCTCTTCCATCTGTCGAAAATACGATGCAGTCCAAAATAAAAGAGCTAATCTCCTGAAGTTTGGCGCAAATATAGGTTATGTTATAGACAAGTTCGTAAATGGGCAAAATCGGACAAGGGGAAAAATTTTCCCATTGAAGAACTAAACCAACCTCTTAAAAACTAAACTTTTTTTACATTTGTTTTGTATTTTTGTTAAACAAATGCGCCTTTGCACCCGGTCTAAAAGCTTGAAAATAGACTTTGAAGCCCCTGTCCAGTTATGGGAGATGTATTTCAACTTCGGTCGGATATAGGCAGTTTAAACAGTAAGGAGGTCATACTTAGTGAAGTAATTCTTGCACATTTTTCAGAAACCAAGTAACTTGAATGCTACTTTCGACACTTAAAAAACATGTTGATTCCAGCCGACATTGCACTCAAAAAAAAAAAACTGCAATGTTAGCAAAAAAAGCTTGTAAACCTACAAGAAAATTTGCTGATTTTGAAACCACAATTTTTTTGCTAAAGTTAGCAAAAATGTTTTGCCAATAATTAGTTAACTAATTTTTTTTTTTTTTTTGAACTTAGTTCATACACATTTGAGGACCCCATTGGGTTCGGACCCGATAGGTCCAGACCCCGATGGGCCTAGACCTAGTTGGGTTACTTAAAAATCGTCATAGTTTTTGATCCAAAATTTGTGTCCGTTTCGCTCTACCTTGCTTAGTTTTTGAGATACGTGATGGGGTCTTGATAATTAAAAAACTCGATAACTTCAAAAATATTACTCGGAGAGCTTTTGACTATTTTGCGGTCTTGTTCTATGTGGATTGAGAGCTACAAAAATGCTATTGGACTTTTTGTTGTGTCGGCAATATTTACCGAGATATGAGCATTTTAAAATTTTCGGGAATGCTAACTTTTTTGGATCCAAAGTTAGGGCCCATTAGGGTCCACACATGTGAAGAGGACCGGCGATACTACGGAGATTCTAAAAACCAAAAATAGCCTCCATTTTGCTCTATCTGGCTTAGTTTCCGAGATAGCGCCATTTTAAGGTTTCTGAAAATAAAAAAAATTTACCATTTATTTTGCTAATATTAGCAAAAAAGCTTGTAAAAATTTGGTCAACTCAATTTTAAATCTAGCCAAAAAAATTAGTTTAAATTTTGTTTAAAATTGCTAATGCGCTAAATGAAGCTTACAAGATATTTTTGCTAACATGCTTATCTCAACTAAAAATTTGCTAAAAGTTAGCTAACCAGCATTAGCAAAAAAAAATTAGTAAATCTACTAATGTATTATTTTGAGTGTGTATTTGCATGACCAGAATATCAAGAGTGTCTGATTTCTAAATATATGGTAGGAGAAAGAACGTAACATTGTGGTACCCCTGAACTAAGATGAAACTCGTTTAATTAAACCCATTTTATAACAACACTTATAGAGCGGTTTCCGAGAAAACTCACATAAATCGAGAGAAATTATCACCGACACAAAATGAAATAAGTTTTGATACAAGTGCACGATCAAATGCCTTGAAAATATCCAGAACCACCACTTGACTCTCAGCAAATTGGTGTATGGATCGACTCAAACGTTCCGTAAGAAACGTTAAAAGGTCTCCCGTAGAGTGACTCCTCCGAAAGCCATACTGTCGATCATTTCGTAAGAAACGTGCTTTCCATAACTTTCGAGAGCGCAGAGCAAATTGGAATTGAGCGGTAATTGTAGTTTCACTCTTTTTTGTGACAGGCTGAACATTGGCCACCTTCCAGCAAGAGGAGAAGACTTCCACCGGTACTCATTTAGTACCAGAACCAACAGTTTTGGTGATATGATTTATGGTTTTTTCAATATTCATTGCCAGCTCGTGAAGGGCTGATCCCACTGATTTACCCCTTGATCCCCTACATATAGGAATAAAATTTGCATTGTTTTAGCTCATATCTTATAACTCTGTACAAGAGCATGTTCCATTTATACGGACTTATTATATTAAAGTAAATTTACATTTGAATACATAAAAAAATCATATTGTTGGTTTTATTATTTTTTCATTTCTCTTCCTCTTTATTTCTATATTATTATAAGGTAATAATGCATACATACATAAATCTACATACAATATCTGTGGCAAAAACCTATAACAACATAAGTCGAGTTATGTCCAAAACGTGTTTTTTGCATTTTTGGAATCTCCATATCCTATTTCGTATTGTATCAAATTTTTATGAAAATCGGACCATTACTTTCTGAGATATTGATTTCAGAACTCCACAACTCATTTTGTTTTTAAAGGAAAAATAAAAATCGTAAGAGCATATCTGAGTTAAGTTATTATTCCTTATTTAAAATCAGCAATCGTTGAAGACGCTAAAATGTATTTTATAGGGATACATAACTGCATTTCTCTTAGATTAAAATGTAATTTTGCAAAACGCAATATCAACATCAATGGTTTTCATCCGATATCTTCGTTGTCCTAATATATATCAACTTTTGAAGTAGCGAAGATTGTGTAATAATGCTTAAGATACTTACAGACACAAAATCATAGAAAAAAATAGAAGTGTAACAGAGTCGTATTTCGCTTGAATAAGTATTAGTGACAGCACATTATGTAACTTTTGACGTTTAATAAAAACAATGCCACATAAAGGAGAACAACAACAAAGAAAACAACAAAAGAAAAAACAAAAGGTTTTAAACTATCAATAGTGCGTATTATCTTTAAAAAAACGTTGAAGAAAGCAAAATAAATAATAAATTTAATTAAATGAAAGACAAATTCCATTTTTTATAAACAAAGAATCTAATTTGATATTAAATACGTGTGAGATGAGGAAGAACAAGCATTTTGCCACCATATTGGAAAATACATCAAATACAACACTGCGTACCTTCTAATCTTTTCTATGCACAAAATGTTCAAACCTTTAAGCCCAGATTTTGTATTTGAATTTAGTATAAAAATACTTATGCACTTATTCCTTTTTGCCACAGATATGTTTGCATGTACTCTTACATATTTATATGCAAATTTTCCATTAAATTCGATTATTTCTCAAACAAATATTTGAGATTAAATTGAATTATTTGTTAAAGTACACTTAGCCACCAACAAAAATAAAATTAAGTAGCAGGATTACAAGTGCAGACTTACTTTAATGTATTTGTAATGCCAATAATTCCGATTTTTTTCTGGAAAACTCTTCAGTTAAAGTTTAAATCTTAGTTAATCTTTATCAAATAGAAAATATGTACTTAAGCAAGCTGATAAACAGCTTTAATTAAATATAAATACGAGAATTAAGAAAGTAATCGTCGCTCAAGATCGATCATATAATACACTTCAGTAATGGTCGCCGGAATAAGGATCCCAAATCCAAACAAGGACCGATTGGATCAGATTTAATGGATCTGTCTTCCGTTAGATCTTTAATTAGTGCAGCAAATATACATAAACCGAATTTGAGAAAAAAACGTATTAAATTTGTTGCCTATAAAGACTATAAGACCGAAATAAAAATATTTAAGAATATTTTTCTCTTTGGAAAATCATTTAGAATCTGAGATTTTTCTATAAGAAAAGTTTATAAATATGCTAATTTTTTTTTATAAGAACTTTTCTATTTATTTTTTCTATCAACAACTTTCTTAAAAATAATATTCAGGATTTAAGAATTTTTGTTTACGAAAAGGTTCTCAGAATCTGAGAATTACTTTAAAATATGGAAATGATTTAAGAAAAAATTTATTTTTAATTAACAAGTTTTTTTTTATTAATCTTAAAAGCCTGTACTTTTACAAAGATAAGAAATCAGGTTTCATAAAAATCTATGGGTAATCACCAAAGTTATTAAGAATTTTACGAAACTGCGCAAAAATTTTAAATTTGTTTTTTTTTGTATTTTGAATATAACAAAAAAAAAACTTGGTTATCAACATCATCATCATCATATTAATAGTTATATTAATTAGTATGCACATCAATTCATGTGAATTTTGTAAAAAAATATTATACTATGTGATATAAAAACAATCCTTTGCATAATTAAAATAAAACTGTATTGATAAAACAAACAAAAAAATTTAATACTTTATTAAACCGGGCGTTTATTATGTGGTAATTAAAAGTAAATATAAATAAAAAATTTAAATAAAAGAATGTAACAATTGTGTATAAAAAAGTCTGCTTTGTAGTCATATAATTATAAAAAAAATGCCAACAAAAGCAATGTGAAAAAATTATGCGCGAAAAATAATTTAAACAGAGATGATAAAGACTACTTCGAATAAAGCAATGCCCTTCAAAAATTATAAGCATACATATTGTTGGGATCCGCACTTTCATGCGCTGATCTATGAAGGTAGTTGGGTGGAAGAGCGGGTGAAACTCCTCTTTTCTTCCAAGACCAAACATGGACCGATGGACACACATTCATTATTTAACATGGCTTTTGCCATTTTAGAGCGACATTTTTTTTAAACTTTTGATTTTTCCACACGCAGAGAAGAGATATGATTGTGGCAACCATACATCGCTATTTGAAATTATTTGAAAAAAAAATTGCGGTTTTTACCTACGTTAAACAATTTTTAAAATAATCTCCAAACTTCTTTCCCTTGACCATTTCATACGTTTTTATACGTCCAAGAAATTTTTTAAAAAAACCTAAAAATGTCCTTCCCTTGAATCTTTCATAGAGCTTAAGACGAGCTTTCGTTGAACGGCTTTCGAGATATCGCCATTTGAAATTTGACAACAAATTTCCCAAAAAAAAAAAACGGAATTTTTCACCATAAAACATAATATAATTATTTTTCTCGACTATATTTTTTTTTCATCAATTTTTTTAATCAAAATTTTGTTTTTTCAGAAATCACTGTATTAAACTTTTCTAAAAATGTTTATTTGCCATTATCTCCTTTAACAGAGTACAAAGGATAGAGTTTAAAAGAGTTAAAGCAAAACAGCAAAAATTTGAAGTACTATAATTTTTTTTCTTTCATTTTTTTAAAAAAATTTTATTTGCAATTATCTAGTTGAATAAAATAGTTAGAGAAAAATAGATAAAATCTGGGCATCACCATCAAAGTTTCCAAAAAAAAGTTTTTCGTTTGAAATTTTTCTAAAAAACTTTATTTACCATTATCTTGTTAAATAAAAAGGTTGGACCAAAATATACGAAATTACCATCAAAAGTTAAAAAAATCTATTTTTGAATGAAATTTGTCCAAAAGCCTTTATTTGCCATTATCTCCTTAAATATAAGTTAGATCAAAATGGAGGAAATATGAGGATCACCATCAAAAATTTTCTTTTGTATGAAATTTTTCTAAAAATCTTTATTTTGCATTATCACCTTAAATATAGAGTTAGAACAAAACAGAAGAAATCTGGGGATCACCACCAAAAATTAAAAAAATAAGTTTTCGTGTGAAATTTTTCTAAAAACCTTAATTTGTCAATATCTCCTTAAATATAAGAGTCTTCGTTTGGATGAAATTTTTCTAAAAATTTTTATTTTGCATTAACGCCTTAAATATAAGAGTTAGAGAAAAATAGACGAAATCTGGGAATCAACATAAAAAATTAAAAAAAAAAATGTTTTTCGTGTGAAATTTTTCTAAAAATTTTTATTTACCATTATTAAACAAACGAGTTAGAGCAAAATATATGTAATCTGGAGATCAACATTAAAAATCTATTTTTGTATGAAATTTTCCTTAAAATCTTTATTTGCCATTATCTCCTTAAATATAAGAGTTAAAGCAAAATAGACGAAATCTGGGGATCACTATTAAAAATAAAAAATAAAAGGAGTAAGAGCAAAAAATTTAAAATCTGGGGATCACCATTAAAAATTTAAAAAATCAATTTTTGTATGAAATTTTTCTTAAAATCTTTATTTGCCATTATCTTCTTAAATTAAAGAGTAAAAGCAAAATATACGATATCTGGGTATTACCATCAAAAATCTTCTTTTGTATGAAATTTTTCTAAAAACTTTGATTTGCTATTATCTCTTTAAATATAAGAGTAAGAGCAAAATATACGAAATCTTGGTATCACCATCAAAAATTAAAAAAAAATATTCGTGTGAAATTTTTCTTAAAATCTTTATTTGCCATTATTAAATAAAGAATTTAGAGCAAAATATATATATCTGAGGATCACCATCAAAAATTAAAAAAAATCTATTTTTGTATGAAAGTTTTCTAAAAACCTTTATTTGCTATTATCTCCTTAAATATTAAAGTTAGATCAAAATAGAAGAAATCTGGGGATCACCATCAAAAATCTTCTTTTGTATGAAATTATTTAAAAATCTTTATTTGCCATTATCTCCTTAATTATAAGCAAAATAGACGTAATCTGGGAATCACTATCAAAAAATAAAAAAAAACAGTTTCGTGTGAATTTTTTTTAAAAATGTTTATTTGCCGTTATTAAATAAAATAGTTAAAGCAAAATATATGAAATCTGGAGATCACCATTAAAAATTTCAAAAATCTATTTTTGTATGCAATGTTCCTAAAAAATCTTCTTTTGTATGAAATTTTATTAAAAATCTTTATTTGCCATTATATCCTTAAATATAAGAGTTAGAGCAAAATAGTCGAAGTCTGGGGATCACCATCAAAAATTAAAAAAAATTTTCGTGTGAAATTTTTCTTAAAATGTTTATTTATCATCTATGGCTCTTATTCATAATACTTATAACAGACTTATTGTAGGTTTATTTGACAATTGTTCCTGCAATATCTGTCAAATAAACCTACTTTAAATATATTTTAGGTTTTATGAATAACCACATATATATATATATAAAAGAGTGTGGTGACTGACTGACTGACTGACTGACTGACTGACTGACTGACTGACTGACTGACTGACTGACTGACTGACTGACTGACTGATTGGCAATAATCATCGCCCAGCCCAAACCGCTAAAGCTAGAGACTTGAAATTTGGAATGTAGGTTCGGCTCCCGACAAAACCACCCACTAAGAAGGGATTTTTGGAAATTCCGATTCTAAGGGGGGCAAAAGGGGGAAAATAGGGCTCTTTGGGGGATTTTGTATCTTTTGAACTAATAGTCCTAGAAACTTCAAATTTGAACTCTAGGATCCTCTCGCGGAAATAAAATTTCGGAAAAATTTTTTTTGGAAAATTCCGCCTCCAAGGGGGGAAAAAGGGGAAAATAGGGCAAATTGGTACATGTTTTATATTCTAAACAAATGGTCCCAGAAACTTGAAATTTTAAGTCTAGGACCCTCTCGCGGAAATAACATTTTGGAAAAAGTAATATTTTGAAAATTCCGTTTCTAAGGTGGGGGAGGGGGAAAATAGGGCAAGTTGGTACATTTTGTATCTTCTGAACTAATGGTCCTACAATCTTGAAATTTTGAATATAGGATACTCTCCCGGAAATAACATTTTGAAAAAAGTACATTTTTGAAAATTCCGGTTTTAAGGGGGACAAAAAGGGGGGAAATTAGGGCAATTTGGTGAATTTTGAACTAATGGTCCTAGAAACTAGATATTTGAACTATAGTATCCTCTCGGGGAAAAAACATTTTTTTACTAAAATTTTTTCACTCCAAATTTTTTTTCACTCAAAATTTTTTTTTCACTCAAAATTTTTTTTTACAAATTTTTTTTCACTCAAATTTTTTTTTTTACAAATTTTTTTTCACTCAAAATTGTTTTTTACTTAAAATTTTTTTTCACTCAAAATTTTTTTTTTACTCAAATTTTTTTTCACTCAAAATTTTTTTTTTTTAAATTTTTTTTTTCACTCAAATTTTTTTTCACTCAAAATTTTTTTCACTCAAAAATTTTTTTTTTACAATTTTTTTTTACTCAAAATTTTTTTTTACTCAAAATTTTTTTACTCAATTTTTTTTAATAAATTTTTATTTTCACTCAATTGTATTTTATTCTTCAGTTTTTTTACTCAATTTTTTAACTTAGTAAAGTAATATTTTGAAAAATATAGGATACTCTCGCGGAAATAACATTTTGAAAAAAGTACTTTTTTGAAAATTCCGGTTTTAAGGGGGACAAAAAGGGGGAAAATAGGGCAATTTGGTGAATTTTGAACTAATGGTCCTAGAAACTAGATATTTGAACTATAGTATCCTCTCGGGGAAAAACATTTTTTTACTTAAATTTTTTCACTCAAAATTTTTTTTTTAAATTTTTTTTTTTTTTAGAAATTTTTTTCACTCAAATTTTTTTTTCACTCAAAATTTTTTTCACTCAAAAAATTTTTTTTTACAATTTTTTTTTTACTCAAAATTTTTTTTTACTCAAAATTTTTTTACTCAATTTTTTTTAATAAAATTTTTTTTCACTCAATTGTATTTTATTCTTCAGTTTTTTACTCATTTTTTTACTTAAATTTTTTACTTAGAAGGTGTTTTTAACCAAATTTTTTTTACTCAAAATATTTTTCGCTTAATTTTTAGACTCAAATTTTTTACTCAATTTTTTTTCTCTCATTTATTTTTTAATTTTTGGGAATTTATTGATTTAATCACTTAAATTTAGGGCTATATAATCCTCTCGCGGAAATAATACTCTAAAGAAAGTATTTTTTTTTTTTAAAATAAGAAGGGGAAATGGGGAAAAAGGGCAATTTGGTACATGTTCTATCTTCTGACCTAATGGTCCTAGAAACTTAAAGTTTGGACTATAAGATCCTCTAACGGAATAAACATTCTGAAACAAAGTTTTTTTTTTAATTCTGATTCTAGGGGGTTGAAAGGGGGAAAGTAGGATAATTTTGTACATTTTGTATCTTCTGAACTAATGGTCCTAGAAACTTAAAAATTATGACTATATGATCCTCTCGCTGAAATTATGTTCTGAAGAAAGTAGTTTTTGAAAATTTTTCAATCAAATTTGGGGGGAAATAGGACGAATTTGAACATTTTCTATATTGTGAACTAATGGTCCCAGAAACCTGAAATTTGGACTATAGGATCCTCTCGCGGAAATAATATTCTGAAGAAAGTACTTTTTTAAAAAGGCACTTCTAAGAAGGGGAAAAGGGGGAAAATTGGGCAATTTGGTACATTTTCTTTTCTCTGACCTAATGGTCCTAGAAACTTAAAGTTTGGACTATAAGATCCTCTCGCGGAAAAAACATTCCGAAACAAAGTTTTTTTTTTCAATTTCGCTTCTAGGGTGGTAAAAAGGGGGATAATAGGACAATTTGGTACACTTTGTATGTTCTGAACTAATTTTCCCAGAAACTTAAAAATTTAGACTATGGGATCCTTCGCGGAAATAACATTGTGAAGAAAGTTCTATTATGAAAATTTCGCTTCTAAGGGGGAAAGTAAGGTAATTTTGTGTCTGCTGAGCTAATGGTCGTAGATTCTTGAAATTTGGGCTTTACGATCCTCTCGCGGAAATAACTTTCTGAAAGAAGTACTTTTTGAAAATTCCGGTTTGTATCTGCTAAACAAATAGGACTGCACGATCCTCTCGCGTGGACTGCACGATCCTCTCGCGGAAATAACATTCTGAAAAAAGTACTTTTTTGAAAATTCCGTTTTAAGGGGGGAAAAAGAGGAAGGTAGGGCAATTTTGTATCTGCTGAAAATAAGGTCCTAGATACTTGAAATTTGGAGTGAACGAACATCTCGCGGAAATAACATTCTAAAGGAATTACTTTTTCAAAATTCGGGGGGGAAATCGGGAAAGTAGGGCAATTTTGAATCTGCTGAACTAATGGTCCTTAATACTTGAAATTTAAACTGTACGATCCTTTCGCGAAAATAACATTCTTAAAGAAGAACTTTTCAAAAAATGCGCTTCTACGGGGAAAAAGGGGAAAGTAGGCAATTTTGTATCTGCTGAACTAATGGTCCTAGATACTTGAAATTTGAACTGTACAATCCTCTCGCGGAAATAATATTCTAAAGGAAGTACTTTCTGAAAATTCCGGAGGAAAAAGGGGGTGAGTGGGGTAATTTTGAATCTGCTGAACTCATGGTCCTAGATACTTGAAATTTCAACTGTACGATCCTCTCTCGGAAATAACATTGTTAAAGAAAAACTTTTTTAAAAATGATGCTTCTACGGGGAAAAAGGGGGAAAGTAGGGCAATTTTGTATCTGCTGAACTAATGGTCCTAGATACTTAAAATTTGAGCTGTAAAATCCTATCCCAAAAATAACATTCTAAAAGAAGTACATTTTTGAAAATTAGTTTTTAAAGGGGGAAAAATGGGGAAAGAAGGGCAATTTCGTATCTGCTAAACGAATGGTCCCAAAAACATGAAATTTTAACTCTACTCTCGCGGAAAAAACATTTTGTAAAAAGTAATATATTGAAAAATCCTTTTATAAGGGTGGGGTGGTGGGTAGAAGGGGTTTAATAGGGCAATTTTGTATCTTCTGAACAAACTTGAAGATGCTCTCGAGGAAATTATTTTTTGAAAAATATATTTTTTTGAGAATTTTGGTTTTAAGGAGGCCCAAAAGGGGGAAAATTGGGCAATGTGCTAAACTATAAATTAATGATCTTAGTAACATGACATTTGGAATATGGGATCATATCGCGGCAACATTCTAAAAGAAGTACTTTTTTGAAAATTTCGCTTTTAAGGGGGAGAAAGGGGGGAAAGTAGTGCAATTTTGTATATGCTAAAGTAATGGTCCTAGATACTTGAAAATTGGACTGTACGATCCTCCCGCGGAAATAACATTCGGAAAGGAATACTTTTTTAAAAATTCCTATTTTGAGGGGAAAAAGAGGGGAAAATAGAGCAATTTTGAATCTGCTGAACTAATGGGCCTAGATACTTGAAAATTAGACTGTACGATCCTTCCGCGGAAATAACATTCGGAAAGAAATACTTTTTTAAAAATTGTTCTATAAGGGGGGAAAAGGGGGAAAGTAGGCCAATTTTGTATCTGCTGAACAAATAGTCCTAGATACTTGAAAATTGGACAGCACAATCCTCTCGCGGAAATAAAATTCAAATGGGGGACTTTTTGGAAAATTCCGCCACTAAGAGGGAAAAGGGGGAAAGTAGGCAATTTTGTATCTGCTGAACTAATGGTCCGGGAGACTTGAAATTTGGACTGTACGACCTTTTCGCGAAAATAACATTCTGAAAGAAGTACTTTTTTAAATTTTCCGATTTTGAGTGGGAAAAAGGGGAAAAGTAGGGCAATTTTGTATCTGCTGAAATAATGGTCCTATATACTTGAAATTTGGACTGTACGATCCTCTCGCGGAAATAACATTCTCCAGGAAGTACTTTTTTGAAAACTCTACTTTTAAGGGGGGAAAACGGGGAAGATAGGGCAATTTTGTATCTGCTGAACTAATGGTCCTCGATACTTAAATTTCAACTGTACGATCCTCTCGCGGATATAAAATTATAAAAGAAGTACTTTTTTTAAATTCTGCTTCTACGGGGGGAAAAGGGAGAAAGTAGGGCAATTTTGAATCTGCTTAACTAATAGTCCTACATACTTGTACGATCCTCTCGCGGAAAGAACATTCTAGAAGAAGTACTTTTTCGAAAGTTCTCCTTCTAAAGGGGGAAAAGGTGGAAAGTAGGGCAATTCTGTATCTGCTGAACTAATGATCCTAGATACTTAAAATTTGAACTGTACGATCCTCTTGCGGAAAAAGTACTTACTGTGGAAAGTTCCACTTCTAAGGGGGAAAAGGCGAAAAGACTGCACGATCCTCTCTCTTGGAATTAACCTTCTGAAAGAAGTACTTTTTTTGAAAATTCCGATTTCAAGGGGGAAAACGGGGAAGGTAGGGCAATTTTGTATCTGCTGAACTAATGGTTCTAGATACTTGAAATTTGGCTGAACGATCCTCTCGCAGAAATAACATTCTTAAGAAAGTACTTTTCAAAATTCTGGGGGAAAAAGCGGGAAAGAAGGGTAATTTTGAATCTGCTGAACTAATGGTCCTAGATTCTTGAAATTTGAACTGAACGATCCTTTCGCAAAAATAACATACTTAAAGAACTTTTTTGAAAAATTCCACTTCAAAAGGGGAAAAAGGGGAAAGTAGGGCCCTTTGGGGGATTTTGTATCTTTTGAACTAATAGTTTTAGAAACTTGAAATTTGGACTCTATAATCCTCTCGCAAAAAAAAAACTAAAAAAATATTTTTTTGAAAATTCCGCCTCCAAGGTGGGGAAAATAGAGCAAATTGGTACATTTTTTATCTTCTGGACAAATGGTCCCAAAAACTTGAAATTTGGACTCTAGGATCCTCTCACAGAATTAACATGCGGAAAACAAAATTTTTTGAAAATTCCGCCTCCAAGAGTGGGAAAATCGGTGAATTTTTTATCTTCTGAACAAATGGTCCCAGAAACGTGAAGTTTGGTCTTTAGGATCCTCTCGCGGAAACAACATTCCGAAAAAAATATTGTTTGAAAAATTCCTCCTCCACGGTGGGAAAGGGGGGGGAAATAGGGAAAATCGGTACATTATTTATCTTTTAAACAAATGGTTCCAGAAACTTGAAATTTGAACTCTAGGATCATCTCGCAAAAAAAAACATCTTGAAAAAATTAGAAAGGGGAAAATAGGGCAATTTTGTATCTTCTGAACTAAAACTTTAAGTTCCTCTCGCGGAAATAATTTTTTGAAAAATACACTTTTTGAAAATTTTGGTTTTAGGGAGGGCCAAGAGGGGCAAAATAGGGCAATTTGGTAAATTTTAAACTAATGGTCTTAAAAACATGACATTTGCAATATAGGATCATCTCGCGGAATAACATATTGAAAGAAGTACTTTTTTGAAAATTACTTTTTAAAGGGGGAAAGAAGGGCAATTTTGTATCTGCTGAACTAATGGTCCTAGATATTGAAGTTTGGACTGTACGATCCTCTCGCGGAAGTAATATTCTGGAAGAAGTACTTTTTTGGAAAAATCTGCTTCTATAGGGTGAAACAGAGGGAAAGTAGGGCTAATTTGAAATTTGAATCCTCTTACGGAAACAACATTCTAATGGACTTTTTTGAAAAAGGGGGAAATTAGGGCAATTTTGTATCTGCTGAACTAACGGTCCTAGATACTTGAAATTTGGAGTGTACGATCATCTCGCGGAAAAAAACATTCTGAAAGAAGTACTTTTTTGAAAATTTTGTTTTATAGGTGGAAAAGGGGGAAAAGTAGGACAATTTTGTATCTGCTGAACTAATGGTCCTAGATACTTGAATTTTGAACTGTTTTGTATCTGCTGAACTAATGGTTCTAGATACTTGAAGTTTGGACTGTACGATCCTCTAGCGGAAATAACATTCTGGAAGAAGCACTTTTTTAGTAAATTATGCTTCTAAGGGGGAAATGGGGAAAGTAGGGCAATTTTGTATCTGCTGAATTAATGGTCCTAAATACTTGAAATTTGGACTGTACGATCCTTTCGCGGAAATAACATTCTAAAATAAGTACTTTTATGAAAATTCTGCTTCTAATGGGGAAAAGGGAGAAAGTAGAGATACTTAAAATTGGTACTTTACGATCCACTCGCGGAAATTACATCCTGGAACACAAAATTTTTGAATTTTCGCTTCAATTTGGTACATATTGTTCCTTATGCACTAATGTTCCTTGAAACTTAAAGTATGGGATCGTTTCGCCAAAATAAAATTTTTTGCAACTTTAAATCTACTCAAAATATAATATTTTAAAGGTCGAAACTAACAATTTTTATGTTTAATTAAAAATTAATAAGAATTTGAAGTAATAAAGTTGTTTTTTCTTACAGCTAACCGGTAACGAAGTACCGGGCGAGTTAGCTAGTTATTAAATAAAGAATTTAGAGCAAAATATATATATCTGAGGATCACCATCAAAAATTAAAAAAAAAAAAACTATTTTTGTATGAAAGTTTTCTAAAAACCTTTATTTGCTATTATCTCCTTAAATATTAAAGTTAGATCAAAATAGAAGAAATCTGGGGATCACCATCAAAAATCTTCTTTTGTATGAAATTATTTAAAAATCTTTATTTGCCATTATCTCATTAAATATAAGAGTTGGAGCAAAATAGACGAAATCTGGGAATCACCTTCAAAAATTAAAAAATAAAAAATTTTCGTGTGAAATTTTTCTAAAATTATTTTTTTGCCATTATTAAAAATTTAAAAAATCAATTTTTGTATGAAATTTTCCTAAAATCTTTATTATACCCTCCACTCTAGTGATAGAGGGTATATATAAGTTTGTCATTCCGTTTGTAACACATCAAAATATTGGTTTAGGACCCCATAAAGTATATATATTCATGATCCTTGATCGATTTTAAGTCGATCTAGCGATGTCCGTCCGTCCGTCCGTCTGTCTGTCTGTCCGTTGAAAACACGCTAACTTTTGAAAGACTTTACGGAGGCTCCTGAAGTTTGACATATATGTTAGGCATTTACCGGGTCAGGTTGGTATTGCAATCCAGCGAAATCGGTCCAGTGGTTCAAAAGTTATGAGCAAAAGAGTAAATTTCGGCAAGGTTGTTTTTCGAATTAACGAGATTATAACCACTCTAACTATCGAAAGACAATTCTGAAGGTGCCTAAGCTTAGCATATATATTTGTCGTTCCCCAAGTCTGTTTGGTTTTGAATTTTAGAAAAATCGGTTCAGTGGTTCAAAAGTTATAAGCAAGGCTCTGAATTTCGCATTGGTTTCACCTTAAACTGTTGAAAACTTGTTAAACAAGTTTTAAAAGCATGGTGAAATACCAGTTTTTTTAAAGCTTGTTGTTTTTCTGCAAATAAGTAAATATTTGTTATTGTTTTGTTATTGTTAGTGTAACTGTATGTAACGGTGTATAGTAAGCATTTTTGGGAAAAAATCAAATAAAGTATGTGTATGATTGAATGTTAATTTGTTTTTGGTTTTTAAAGAAGAGGATGTTAATATAAAAATAGGAAAATATGTGAAATAGTTTTTTTTTGTATTACATATGGGGCATTCCATGCCAAATCACTCACTTTTAGACCCGACCCCTTTCGATTTATTTTATTTTTGGGTATGTTTTAGTATTTATTAAATGCAACTCGGAGACCAATTTTCAGCCTTTTATTTCAAGACGGTGTTGAGTAATCAATTTTTCAAAATGGTGATTTTCTCCAAAAAATTAAAAAATTGAAATTTTTAATTAATTTTGACCACTAAAAAATATAGATATTTTAAAAAAAGTTGGACAACGTTTTGTTGGTATTTAAGTGTAGTTTTAGAAAAAAAAATATGAAAAAATTATTCGAAGTAATTATCACTTTTTTTTGACGTTTAAAAATTAAAATCGATTTTTTGAAAAAGTCCGAAACCTTCGATTTTTTTGTAAAAAACTATAAAATTTCTACTCTTAATTACGCAACTTTTAAGCCATAATTCGAGATGTGATCACAATTCCTTCTATTTTTTTTTTTAATTTTTAAAATTGCACCTTTAATTTTTTGGCTCTGATTTATTTTATATGGTGTTCCAAAAAAATAAATTGGTAGATATTGACCCTAACTTACCCTAGATATATTCATTTCGAGGTAAAAATACGTCTCACAAAAATTTAGGACGATCGGAAATGGGTAAGGCGTTTTGCATGGTCCTTGAAGTTTAAAAAACGGATTACAAGGAAAAATATGATTTTTTTTCTGTTTTCGAAATTTTTTTGGTATTTTAAGTTAAGTTTAAATTCAAGTGATTACAGAATTATGATGAGGAGTAAAATGCCTTTCTAATAAGGTTCTAAAAACTAAAATCGGTTGAATATCAGCCAAGTTATTACAACTTCCCCAGGCATCTAGCGTGTGTCATACCACTTGATTAAAGAATACGAGTCCCTTTTTTAAATTTACTGAAATTTTCTACTGTAATAACATTTTTTCATTATTAATGTTTTAGTGTAATATTTTTCTAATTTTTCCAAATTTTAAAACAAAAAAAAAAAATTTTTTTTTTTAAATCGAGATTTCAAAAGGGTGTTGAAAATGCAGGCATTTTTAGCATTAATTTAAAACATGTTAGAAAAACACAATATGAAAAATACTTGTTATCTAAATACATTTGAACTTGAAGTATAAAAAAATGTTATTACAATAGAAAATTTCAATGAATTACAAAAATCGGATTGTATTGCTTAATCAAGTGGTCTGCCATATGTTAGATGCCTGGGGAAGTTGTTATAACTTGGCTGATTTTCAACCGATTTTAGTTTTTAGTACCTTATTAGAAAGGCATTTTGCTCCACATCATAATTCTGTAATCACTTGAATTAAAACTTAACTTAAAATACCAAAAAAATTTCGAAAACAGAAAAAAAATCATATTTTTCCTTGTAATCCGTTTTTTAAACTTCAAGGACCATGCAAAACGCCTTACCCATTTCCGATCGTCCTAAATTTTTGTAAGACGTATTTTTACCTCGAAATGAATATACTAGGGTAAGTTAGGGACAATATCTACCAATTTATTTTTTTTGGAACACCATATAAAATAAATCAGAGCCAAAAAATTAAAGGTGCAATTTTAAAAATTAAAAAAAAAAATAGAAAGAATTGTGATCACATCTCGAATTATGGCTTAAAAGTTGCGTAATTAAGAGTAGCATTTTTATAGTTTTTTACAAAAAAATCGAAGGTTTCGGATTTTTTCAAAAAATCGATTTTAATTTTTAAACGTCAAAAAAAAGTGATAATTACTTCGAATAATTTTTTCATATTTTTTTTCTAAAACTACATTTAAATACCAACAAAACGTTGTCCAACTTTTTTTAAAATATCTATATTTTTTAGTGCTCAAAATTAATTAAAAATTTCAATTTTTTAATATTTTTGAGAAAATCGCCATTTTGAAAAATTGATTACTCAACACCATCTTGAAATAAAAGGCTGAAAATTGGTCTCCGAGTTGCATTTAATAAATACTAAAACATATCCAAAAATAAAATAAATCGAAAGGGGTCGGGTCTAAAAGTGAGTGATTTGGCATGGAATGCCCCATATACATACCCAAGCAGAAATTGACGACGGTTATAAAAAAAAAGCGTTCTGAAAGCACTGTAACAAAAAAAGAACGTTCTCAAAACGTTATTTTCGAACGCTTTACGAGCGTTTTCGAAAAGCGTTCTGAAAGCACTGTAACAAAAAAAAAAGCATTCTCAAAACGCTTTATTCGAACGCCTTGAGAGCGTTTTCGAAAAGCGTTTTGAAAGCACTTTATTAACAAAATACATGTTCGTTTCAAAATTAAATGGTTTTAAAGTAGTTTTTGTATTTTTCAGATTATACTCAATTTTAAACAAATTGTTATAAAAACATTTTTTTAAATCAAATTAAATAATTTTTCCCTACCACCACATTGAAAACGCAAAATTTTGAAAACATAAAACATTTTTTAATTTGTAAATCTATTTTAAGTTTTATTATTATCATTTATGCAAAAGAGTTATAGCAATAGTTTCGCTATAAAATTTACAAATAATGCATTTAACTTCTACAATATGCACACTGACTTCAATAACATCTTCACGTAAATTTTTAACGTTATAAAGTCTTATTTCTTTTGATGGAATTGGATAGACAAAATAATCGTTTATTTCATTAAAGATGTTGCCTTTTAAATATATATTATCACATGTGTTTTAGATCGATTTGTACTAAAAATTTGGTTTACTATCATAATATTTCCATTACTAAGTAGAATTGCGGTATCAGGATGGGATGCAGTAATTTTCAAACCATGAATATTAATAAAAGAAAACACAACTTTTGTTTCAGTGGATTCCATTACTTTGTCAAGAGAATACTTTTTGTTTTTATAGAGAGGATATACCAATGGAGCTTTATTTGGAGAGTTAACGGTATGAAAAACATGCAATTTTCGTTGAATTTCAGCAATTGGATTGTTCCGAGAGTTAACAATCGATTTTAAGTAACCCAGACTGTTTTCAAAATCAAAAGCAGAGAACTGTGATATAGGTGCCCCCATATTTACTACATCATCTGCGATATGAATGAGATTGTGAATATTCATTGTTTGGCAATTAGGACCATAAAAATGTGGCATACATTCCACAAATATTTCCTTTGCATAATTTGCTTTTAGAGTAGCTAATTTACCTTTACTAAGGCCTTTATTCATAATACTTAAAGTGTACTTAAGAGTCCCCGCACAAAAATGTCGGAGCGGTTGACGTTTTCGGTCATGAGAGAGTATAGGCGCAAAACAAAGACGGTAGCGGAAAATTCTGTCACATACTGATTCTCACACAATTTTTTCACTTTTTCGTCACTTTTTTATTTAAATTAATTGTATTTTTAATTATCAATATGATTTTTTTATATTGATTCGTTTTTTCCTGTTTTTTTTTTTTAATTTTAATATTTTTTGTTTTTAGAGATCATATTTTTTTGTTTACTTTATCGAAAATAATCGAAATATTTGTAAAAAAGTGGCAACATTTTCATATCAAAAATTAAGGAAGAGAGAGAAACCGACACAAAAATAAAATTGATTTTATTCTAGCGGATTTCGGTCGAGCGTTTTTTCATGCCAAATTTGTATGAAAAAAACGTCACCGACATTGTTCTGCGGGGACTCTAAAGTAGGTTTATTTGACAAATATTCATGCAATATCAGTCAAATAAACCTACCCAGGCAGAAAAATACAAACGGGCCAACGTTGGAATGAAGTTGGCGGCGACGGTACCAACGTTGGCGAATCATACCCGTTTCTAAGTCTACGACGTCATTCCGAGGTTGAAATGATAACAGTGGCCAACGATTGCTCGACTTTTGTTTTAAAGTTGGGTTAACATTGATTTTACAAATTTACGACGTTGGATTTAACTTTTGCTTAGGGATGTATTGAAAATCTCGATGTAGTGCTTTTTAGTTAACATTTTGTACAAATTGGTTGAAAAAGCAACTACTTAAGTGTTCACTTAGATTAAAGAGTTGAGGTCTATGTAAATCGAAAATTTTTTAAAAAATAAAAATGTTAAACTTTTAAATTATAATCTATAGTGTAGTGTTTTATGTAAACACAAAGTTGTGCCAACACAATATTTTTAGTAAAACTGTTTTACATTATACAATGTTGTATTTTTGGATAGCCCGGTATTGTACCAACACAAAATTTTTGGTACGGTTGGCAATTTCTGACTGGGTACATTAGATTTAATTTACTCATTATGAATAGCCCAGTATGTTTATTTTTTTTATTACATTGCATTTAATTTTTATTTTCTAAAATACTTTTATAAAAAAAATATCTACAATTAACGAAAAAAAAAAAATATCTGCTTTATATGAAGTCCTTTAAAGTACTGTTTTTTCTTATTTCAATCGCTGGAAAATATCTTTAATTTTTGTATTTAAGCTCTTTATAAGCGCTTTCATGACTTTAAACAAAACGTTCTGAAAGCACTTTTTTAAAACGCTTTTGAAACGCTTTAAACCTAGCGTAGATCGATGTTATCATTCGGATCATCTGAAAGCGCTTTGAAGATGGTAAATGGAACGCTTGTAGAACCGTCCACAACGCTTTCACAGCGCTTTTGCGATTGTATTTTTCTGACTGGGTACGTATAAAACAACAAAAATATTTTACAAAGTAATTTTGTTACTCAAAGAAATTGTACACTAAAAAAAATATTTACACTAAAAAAAATGTTACACTCAAAAAAAATGTACACATTAATTTTTTTTTTTTTAATGAAATGTCAGACTCAAAAAAATGTTGATAGTCAAAAAAATTTTACACTCAAAAAAATTTGATTGATTAAAAGAAAGTTTGACTCAAAATAATATACATACCTATTTCTAATAAAAAATTTGTAAGCAATTTTTTTTAATATTTTTTTTAGAAAATTACTATCAGATTACATTGTGGAGGGTATTCATAGATTCGACCAAGTCGAATTTAATTTTTCTACTTGTTTGCCATTATCTTCGTAAATTAAACAAATTTTGATAGTGCAACCCAGATTTCTCAATGATTTTCTATGAAAATTTTCTTAAAACCTTTTTTTGCCAATATCTCCTTAAATATAAGAGTAAGATCAAAATAGGCAAAATCTGGGGATCACCATTAAAAATTTCCAAAAAAGTTTTTCGTGTAAAATATTTATTTTTGAAAATCTTAATTTACGATTATCTCTTTAAATTAAAGAGTTAGAACAAAATAGACGAAATGGGGACCTTCAACAATTAAAAACCTAATTTTTGTATTTATGAAATATTTTTTTTCATAAATTTTTTTGTTTTCTTCAAAATATTTATTTTTTTTTTCAAAAAAAAAAAAAAAAAAAATTAATCAAACTGGATTTTTATTTTTTCATTATTTTTTTTATCAAAAATTGTATTTTTCATGAAATTTTTTTTCTTAATTTTTATCACCAAGTCTAATCAAAAGTACACAAGACATATTCGTGCCAAATTCCGGAAGTCTCGCACTTTAGGTTTGGACTGAAGTGCTCTCCACAGGCAGACCTACCGACATCGCTAGAATGTCTTAATTTCGATTAGTTAGTCTTTGTTTGATCATTTGCAAAATTTACAGCTCTTTTGGTTTGGAAGGCGTCATACTTTCCCATGACGGACGAATGTATATCGTTATTGCTTTGAAAAGTACACCTACATATATCTTTAGCAAAACATTATCATGATTTAATGTTTTGGGAAAATTTTTTAAAATTTGCAGGCATTTTTTCCTTAATTCTTTCATAGAGCTTGAGACGAACTTTAGTTTGAACATTTCAAAAAGCGATATTTCGAAAACACTTTTGACCGATTTTGTTTTTTTTTATATTATCAATATTAATAAATATGGGGTAACGCAGCACATATATTTTTTTTAAATTTTCAAAAATCCAAAATCCAAAATTTTGTTAGCCGCGGTTTAATTTCATTCAATTGGCTCAAATTTGTAAGCTAAAGACCAAGGAGAGTAAAAATTTGCCCGAACGTTTTTGATCGGGGGAAAAATTATTTTCAAAAAATTCCCGTCTAGTGCCACACAGAAAAAAAATTTTGAGTAAATTTTAAATACTATTGATTCAAAAATTACTAAATTTTCTCATTTGGTTTATAGTTTTTTGTATATGTATATAAAAGTTTGATATCATCTTTATTAAATTTGTCAATATCTTTTCATTTAGGCATAAATAAATTTGGTAAAAGTTAAAAAAATATTTTTTTTTTTGTAAAAAAGTTAAATTTTTTAAACTTAAAAAAAAATAAATTGATAAATTTTTAGTAAATTTTTACTTGACACAATTAAAAGTTAATTAAAAAAAACGAAACATTTCGAGTAAAGTTTAGATTGTGTCAACTAAAAATTTACAGTACATTTAATAAATTTTTAATAAAAGTTAACTCAATACTCTAAAACGTTTTACTGGTGCAAAAATTTACTCCAAATTTGTTTTTCTATGTCTTTAAGACATAAATATATTTGGTAGAAGCTTGATTTTTTTTTTTTTTGGTAAAAAAATTTAAAACTTTTTTAAACTAAAAAAAACAACAAATTTTGAGTAAAGTTTTAATTGTGTCAATTAAAAATTTACTACAATTCTTTGCCATACATTTAATAAAATTTTATTAAAAGTTTACTCAATACTATTAAATCGTTTACTGAAGAGTATTCAAAATTTAATTTATTTTTTTATTTTTTTTCGGTGCATATATTACTTTTATATTTACTAGCATTTTGAAAAATGTTTTCAAAGTTAAAGAAACATATTATAAAGGAAAATAATTTCTTGTATGAATTGCTCGTCCGCTGCTTAAGAAAAAGTTTTCCTACCAACATTGTCATAAACTTATAATTCCTCCCCACTTACACACTTTAATGTAGGAGATAAAACAAAAAATGCTTGCGGGATTAATTAATGGAAATAAAAATAAAAACTCTTTTAAAGAAAACATTGAAAAGTATTTTTAATAAAAATGAGAATAACATTAAAAAAAGGCTTAAATATCCTTATCATATTTTTCAAAGTTTAAAAAATAAAATTAGCACTTTTCTGCTTCGTATCAATATTTATTAAGAAAACACATAATAAAAACTTATAAAATAAAATGAACCCTTTGCAAAAATAATAAAAGACCTGTTAAGAACAGCGTAAGAGTGTTTGGATGAAAATGGTCCCAAAAGTGCCCTTTAGAGTCAAATATTGTTTTACTTTCCTCATACATCACATGCCAAATATTTATAGAATTTGTTGTAGTCGTTTTTAACCCTTAAATGCATTTGAATTGTACATTTTTCTAAAGAAACAAAATCTAAGATTTTTCCATAGCAAGAGTCTTACATCTGATTGTGAGACATTTTTTTTATAGAAAGAGTCTCAGATTTTGAGATATTTCTTTAATACAACAAATTTTAAGATTTTGAAAAATCTTTTTTTTTATAAAAAAATTTTGGATTCTGAGACAATTTTTAATTATTCACAAATTTTTTTTAGAAAATATCTGAGATTTTAAAATATTTTTTTTTTATAAAAAATGTCCCAAATTTAGGAAGAATTGTTGCTTCAAAATATTCAATATTTTTTTAACTGGGCTGTTACACATATATCAGGCCATACCGATAAGGGTTAAACATATAAACGAGTTGGGAGTGGAAATGTAGTGAATATTTATGGTTTGAGTTTGGTTAGTTATACACAGGAGAGTTTTTAATAAAATAAGCATAAGTACCCTTATAATTTTGCCAATTTTGGCAATTTTTGGAGTTTTTATGAAAGTGTTAATGTGAAAAGTCTGTATGTCGTAAACGTATTGTATGAAAAGTTGTACTTACAATTTTTTTCAAACATCCTAAAAATAAAATAATAACTTTAGTCAAGTTTAGAGACATGTATTGACTTAAATGTTAAAACCAGAAAAAAAAAAATAATATTCTCACCAGGAGGGCTTTCGGTTTATTAAGGCGGCTACCATACAAAATGACATTGTTTTGAAATTACTGCCCATTGCTCTAACTGTCTCAAGGATTCCCCTAGAGGAGTCAAATGAATGACCGACCCTAAAAAAAAAAACCTTGCACAACGACAAGAATAGTTTGTAACTTTTTTTTTTGCTATTTCCTATTAGACAACAACTCCTTTTAATTTTATATGCTTTTTAACAATAATTTTGTAATTTTACAAGCTTTCTACCAATAAAATTGTAAATTTACAAATTTTTTTGACTTGCTAAAACTTACAAGGAGGTTTTGTAACTTTACCAGATTTTTTGCTTCCTCCTATTTTACGAGAATTTCTGGTAAAAATTACGAGTTTTTTTTGTAATTTTACAAGATTTTTACCAATAAAATTGTAAATTTACGAATTTTTTGGCGCATCAAAACTTACAAGGAAATCTCGTGAACCTTATAGATTTTATGTGTGAAAAAACCTTGAAAATTTGTAAAGTTACAAAAAAAAATTGTAAAGTTACAAAAAAAAATTGTAAAGTTACGAAAAAAAAATTAAATTTCGATCAAAAATGTATTGTTAAAAAACAAGGAAAACTGTCAAATATTGGTAAGATGGGGTTGCGAGACTTTTTCTAGTAATTTGACAAGATTTTTTTTGAGTGAACACTACTGCAAGCAACTGTGGAAGCGAATGTCATTAAAAAATAATAACATCAAAAATCATTCGTTTACACAAATGCATTCTTGTATGCACTGTTTCCAAAATCTCGATTATTTTTTTCTGGGTTACTACTGAAGACATATTTTAGGTTATGGTGAGAAATTCAATGTGAATTCCCTCAAAATTGTTGAAATAATTGGCCGATTTCTGAAAAAAACTTTACTGAAAAAAATACAACAAAAATGCTGGCCGGTCAAAAGCGGGCTGGACGTCCTTTTTAATAATATAGAAAAATTTTAAATTATTTTTGAAAAAATCCCAGCAGGACGGTTTTATGGATCTAGAAGGGCCCTGGGACCTAGCCCTCTTTATTTTTATTTTTCTTTTTTAATTACCTTTAATTGAAGAACCCACACAACTTTTTATTTAAAAGGAAATTACTTTTAAATTTTTTTTTTTTTTTTTTAAATTTCCGCAAAAAAAAATCCGCGTTTTTTTCTTTTTTTGTCAAAAAATATGTTCGTACTTGTTTAAATACCATTTGGTGTTCAAATTTGTTCACATATGCCAACCAGCAGCTGCATTAAAGTATTTTGTATTTTTAGGTTATGTTGAATGTACTAAAATTTTTTAGGTGTCCTTATATTTTCGTTGATAACTTTTAAACCGCTGAACCGATATCGCTCATATGCAAACCAAACTTCTCGGAAGAACTTCCAATAAATATGTTAAGTTTCAGTCATCGCCGTTTAATATTTTGGCACTGATCACCATTTCCACAGACAGACGGACATCGCTAAAATGTCTTAAAATCGATCGGGGATCATGAATATGAGGCATTCCACACCAACTGTTCCACTACAGAAAAACCATAGTGGTTTCAATGGGATATCATTTGCAAAGTATTAGCTCTTGGGGTACTATTAAATAACAAAAATAAAATTTAAGTTTTTTCAAAAAGTGGGCCTTGTAGGCGTGGTCAAATATTGAAAATATCAAACTTTTTTGCCTGAGTATCTTTACTTCAATATTTATGCAAATTAAATGAAACACAGTAAAGTCTTTAAGACAAAAGTTTTTTTATAGATTTTTGTATGGGCTATCGATTAAAAAAATAAAAATTGGATAATTTTCAAAAGAAGTTCTGAATTTTTCAAATTTAAACTTAAACTTTATTTATCAAAAAAAACTTAAACTTTATTTATCCAAAAATGATGCCGCAATTTTATTTTTTTTTAATTTTTAAAAAAAAAGTTAAAGTGCTTTTCTATCTGTTCTGAAATTTTGAGAGATGTGTTTTGCCCTGTTTTCGAGAAATCAAATGTCAAAAATTGCAATACGCTAATTTTATACAATAATGGTCTATAAAACGTGTGCGTATGAGTAATATCAATACTTAACAAATATTTTAAGATGCGATGGGAGCGTGAGTGAGTTTTTAATTACGATCACGCACGCTAATGAAAGAAAAAAAAAAAATATTCAAGCACGATATTTTATTTTACTTACGCTCACGTGAACATCGTGACCGTGACTTTTTTTCTACTCACGTGTGCGTGAATGAGCGTGAGATAAATAAAATATCGTGCTTGAATATTTTTTTTTTCTTTCATTAAATGTATGAAAAAAAAATATTGATAAAAAGAAAATGGTGATAAAAATATTAATAAAAAAAATATTGATGAAAAATAAAATATTGATGAAAAAAAAAAAAAAAAAAAATAGTGATGAAAAAAAAATAAAAATGCAAAAAAAAAATATTGATTAAAAAAAAAATATTGATGAAAAAAAAATATTGATAAAAAAAATATTGATGAAAAAAAAATATTGATGAAAAAATATTGATAAAAAAGATAGTGATGAAAAAAAATATTGATGAAAAAAATAATATTGATGAAAAAAAATATTGATGCAAAAAAAAAAAAATGTTGATGAAAAAAAAACATTGATGAAAAATATTGAAGAAAAAAAAAATATTGATGAAAAAAAATATTGATGAAAACAAAAATATTGATGAAAAAAATATTAATGAAAAAAAAATATTGATGAAAAAAATATTGACGAAAAGAAAATATTGATGAAAAATAATTATGTTACGTTTAATTCACCAGCTGGTCAATATTTGTTTTATTCACCACGAGGTGAAAATTTATCCAAGTTATAAACCCAAGTTACTAAAATTTTTAGTTTTTAGAAACTGAAAATAGTAATTCCTATTTTCTTTTTTGTTAATCGTTAGCATATATGGTTAAACTGAGATGGCGTCCTGCAACTTTTTTAAAATTAGACACCAGCCTAAAAACATTATCATGTTAAAATAAATAAATATTATAAATTTTTTTCTCTTAAAAAAGTCGTATTTAAATCAATTCTTACCATTATGAAGGTTATTTAAAGATTCGGCCATGCCGGATAATTTTTTTTAAGTACTTGTTTATTACTTAATTCTATTTCATAACTGGTTTTTATAGCTTTTCAAATACATATTTTATAAAATAAATTAAAAACAAAATTATCCATTTATTTTTTAAGTATATATGTAGTGAAAGATGTCAGCAAAATAGCATACGTAAGATTTTTCATACAAACATTATTTACAATAATATTTTTTTTTCAGCAACTATTAATAAATAGCATACAGACCGACAGACAGACAGACAGACATTTAAAAACAGCCACCCCATAACACCATCAATACCACCCTTTTATTTCCTATTTAAATGAATACTTCCTACACAAATTCAGCACCCTTCTTAATTCGCTATGGCAAAAATTGTCCTTATATTAATACGTATGTATGTTAGGGTGTCACGAATAACGACTTTTTCTAATTTCGTCGATCGCCGGGTAAATAATGGTTCGTCATTTTAACTAAAATCCTTGCTTATCAAAACTAAAAAAATAAAAATTTTGAAAAAATTTTAGGGGAAAACCCTTACGGTCCTTTTTTATTTTTGAAGTCATTAATGGGGTTTATCCCATCAAAATCATATTTTTAGTCGCTTAAAAGCTAATCAAGTTAAAATAAAAATATTAAAAAAATGGAAAAATTTTGTTGGTTTCTATGGGGAACATTTTTTAGGGCAAAACTTTAACCCCCCAAGGGCATGGGTTTAATTTTGTCCGATTTGGCTAAAAATTTAAACATAGAGTTTTCGACCAAAACGCACCATAATTTGCCCGGCGATCGACGAAACTCAAAAAAGTTATTATTCGTGCCACCCTAATATACATACATTATACATAGTTAACTTTAGTTACCCTTGACAATCTGATAACCATCCGCCTTATGTGCCATAAGTACGAAAAATATCTAAACAAAAAATCACAGACTTCATGTTTTTTTTTATGAAAATTGCGCTTATTAAAACTAGGAATGTAGATAATTTTATTTCACATTATGTTATTTAAAATATTTTTATATCCATTCATAAAAAAAGAGATTTTATTATGCGGCATTCACTTCTTTTAGATTATTTTTTTTTTGCTGCTTCTGCTATGAAATTATTGTAATTTCAGAAAATTCATATTTTTAAAGTTTAAAGTATATTTTTTTAAAGTGTATGATTTAAGGGTAGAGAAGGCAATATCTCAGTATTCAATGATGGCAGTTAAAACAGTAGAATGTAATAAATTTATTTTCGTGGACATTGGATTGAAACACGAAAACTAATCGGAAATTAATCGTTGTTAACAAAATATTTTAGATTGTAAATTTCAGAAAGTTTTGCTGAAAAAAATAGAAGTGATAAATAAATAAAAATAACTGTCAACTGCCCCTCTAAATATCCAAGTAAAAATACAAAAAATGCCCCACAACTGCCCCGCAGTCGCCTCTACTGAGGTGAAATGTAACATCGACCCCCATTAATTTTTTCCCCTGAACATTTTTTCCAAAATTTCAAAAAGTAGCAGGACGCCACCTCAGTTTGACTATATAAGCTAACGATTAACAAAAAAGAAAATGGGAATTACCAGAGGTATTCAGAGTCTTGCTGCCAGCCCTGGCAATGTAGCAAAAGAGTACCTCTTTCAAAAACTACATGTATTTTGAAAAGTAATTTCAAAAAGTGTTCTTCTACTACCAGTGCCAGGGCTGGCAAGCAGGACTCTGAATACCTCTACTGTTTTCATTTTCTTAAAACCAAAAATTTTTGTAACTGGGTGTGTAACTGGGACTAATATTCACCAGCTGGTGAATAAAACGTAACATAATTATTTTGCATCAATATTTTTTTCATCAATATTTTTTTCATCAATATTTTTTTTTTCATCAATATTTTTATTTTCATCAATATTTTTTTTTTTTTTCATAATATTTTTTTTTTCATCAATATTTTTTTTTGCATCAATATTTTTTTTCTCAATATTGTTTTTTTTCATCAATATTTTTTTGTTCATCAATATTTTTTTGTTCATCAATATTTTTTTTATCAATATTTTTTCTTTCATCAATATTTTATTTTCGTCAATATTTTTTTTCATCAATATTTTTTTTTTATCAATATTTTTTTTTTTGTCATCAATATTTTTTTTCATTATTATTTTTTTTTATCGATATTTTTTTTTCATCACTTTTTTTTTCATCAATATTTTTGTTTTTCATCACTATTTTTTTTCATCAATATTTTTTTTTCATAAATAATTTTTTTTTCATCAATAATTAAAAAAACAAAGAATGATGAAAAAAAAATATTGATGAAAAAATATTTTTTTTCATCATTCTTTATTTTTTTAATTATTTTAAAAATTTAAATTTTATTTCAAAAGGAAGAGAAATTTTACCAATTTCTGTGTTATATACAAGAGTTAAAAATAGAAATAGCCTAAGCAGTTAAGGCGACGGGTTACAAACCATGAGTGATTTAGAAGCACAGGTTCGAATCTCATGCAGGCTAGTCTGTTGATATAAAAAAAAAACATATAAAGAATTTTTCTAGTAAATATCAAACAATCAATTTAATGTATTACATTAATGTTCTACTGATGAAGTAGAAGTGGCTACAGAAACCTTAAATTTAATTTAATCTTTAGAAGACACAATTTTCTTCTTCAATCAAAAACACAAACAACAAATTAAATACACTTGGCTTACGCCGAAAAAATATAGTAAATAAAAATAATTTAAATTCGTTGGTTTCATAAATTTGTGTTACTCATACGCCAAGTTGAAGAAGTTAGTTAAAGAAATTTACAAATATTTTGCGGATGTTTATTCTGGCTCGAGGTCATTATTTTCTTTACTAATTAAAACCATGATATTCTCATAGCATAATTTTCAAGAAATTTATTTTTTTGTTTTAAATTTATTTATGTTGGTCATTTTTGCTAGACTTAATCGACACGTGTTTCGGAATTTGTCAAGATTCCATTGTCAAGATTATTTAGCAAAAATAGAAACGATTTACTACAAAGTAGGAAACGAATCTAATGACAAATCGTTTGTGCACAAACTAGAATATTAATACATATTCGCCTCTATTCACAATGAGAATTGGAAAGACGAAGAAATTGAACCATACTAATAAGGCAACGATTGTCAATAACCAACAAAAATATTTAAAACAATAGTTTGTGCACAAACGATTTGTCATTAGACTCGTTTGCTACTTTGTAGTAAATCGTTTCAATTTTTGCTAACTAATCTTGACAATGGAATCTTGACAAATTCAAGAAACACGTGTCGATTAAGTCTTGCAAAAATGACCAACATAAATAAATTTAAAACAAAAAAATAATTTTCTTGAAAACTATGCTATGAGAATATCATGGTTTTAATTAGTAAATAAAATAATGACCTCGAGCCAGAATAAACATCCTCAAAATATAATATTTTAAAGGTCGAATAAAACAATTTTTATTTTTGAATAAAAATAATTCAGAATTTGAAGTTTACAAATAATTATATGGCCGGATTTTAAATAAATTAACATTTTATAAAATGGAAAATTTTAGATCAGGTTCTGAAAATTTTCCAAAATAATTTTTTTTATCGATTGATTTGCTAGAACATAATAATTTTTCATAAAAAAATATGTCTCAGATCAGGCACGTACTCAGGAATTTATTTTGGGGGGCCCAATTTTTTTTTAATTTCGTTTTTTAGCCTCAATGTTTTTGAGCTAACATTTCTTTACATTTTTAAAAAAGTAAACATTTATGATAAAAAAAAAAAAAACTTTGAAAAACTTTTTTTTTAGATTTTCCCAATTTGTTTACAGTTTTTAGTACCCTTCGAAAACTCCTTCGTGGTAAATTTTCAGATTTTTTTGATGACCCGTTCAAAAGATATCGAATTTTTAAAAATTGGTAGTTTGTTCCTTTACTCAAACTTCTTTTAATCATAACTTCTTCAATAATGGTCCAAATTTCAAATTTTTTTTTTTCAAAATTTTTGTTTTTTTACGTACTTTAAAAAAAAAATCCCAAAAAATTCTTAAAAGCGCTCTAGTATGCGATTTTTAAGTTTTAAAATTTAAATCTCATTTTTGAAAATGTTTGTACTCTTCGATTTTTTTTTTGTGTAAAACTTCTATCAATTCTACAAATTTTTTGCCCAGGAGGATCGTGGGATAACGATTATTACTATTTTTTAAAATTTTTTTAAAAAATTTGATTGTAATTTTCCAATCTTAAAATCATTTCTACAGCTCCAATGGTGCGTCATAGAGGGGTCCTTTATAAGACCGACCCCCATTAATTTTTACGTCTTAACATTTCTTTGGAACAAACTAATATCCTATCTCCAATTTCTAAGGGGGCTCCCACACAAAACGACATTTTTTAAAATTTGTTCCAACCGCTCTAACTGCCCTAATAGTGCCCTTAGAGCAACAAAATGTATGACCGACCCACAATATTTTTTCAGTCCAAACATTTTCTCTGAACACACCTACCCTCTATCTTTAACTGTTAAGGCGGTCCCCATGCAATTTTTTTTATTTTTTGTAAATTTGTTTTATTTAATCAGCTTCTACCGGTCCAATGGTGCGTCCGAGAGGGGACCCCCATTTATTTTTACCCTACAACATTTTTTTAAAACATACCTACGCCCAATCTCCACTCCCTAAGTAGGCTCCCATACAAATAACAGTTGGAGCAAATTTTATAAAAATGTAATTTTGTATGGGAGCTTACTTAGGGAGTGGATGTAGTGCCCGTCACTACATTCGACACTGTTTTATATTTTTATACTTGTTAAATAACTTGTTTCCCAAAATATTTAGAAAATTATTTTGTATTTCCTTTTTCCGTAAAATTTGATTTTTCAATAATTTTCATTCCAATTTTGTTTCTTGAAGTTGAATAAACAATCTTTTGTATAAAATATAAAAATCAATTAATTTTAATTTACCAGAAGAATAATTTATAATAAAGACACCAAATTGGCGATCCTATAAAACCGAATCTGTGAAAAATAATTCAATTATTTAAACAAAAAAAAAAATTACAACAATTGATGCAAATCGCAAATGATTAAACAACTATTGCTCAAAAATATATCATCTTTATGAAACCAACGATCGAAGATCAAAATATCTTTATCAATTTATGGTGTTGAATTGCCTAACTCCATTCAGTTGCATAATATCTGATTAAAATACACGAATTTATAAAATCATATGATTTGACAATCTCAATTCGTTTGAATATCTGGTGCCTAAATATTTTATTAATCAACAGACGTACTTTTTTGATATCCAATATTGCATCCTGGTAATAAAATATATGCTGTTATCGTAATCAAAAATCCATTGGCGGCCATTAAGTACAAGAATCTTACAATATAAATCTAACTATAATCGATAAGTATTCTAAATTACACCATTTTATCTTGCACATACACAGTTTTTAAAAAAATCGTTTGTTTTCTATATAATTTAATCTTATGACACATTTATTGTAACTCCTCTCAGAAAAATTTTATGCACATAAACCCAATTTTTCTGAACATGGTTTTAACGCGTTCTCAAACTTCTAACGGGCAAGATAGCTCCATGATGCTGCTACATCTCAGAACCAAGTTGAAAATATGTCAATTCCTATTGATAATTCCCAACCAAATACAGTTTTGGTCAATCCAACCACTCCTACAGACAATTTTCAACCAAATATTAATAATTCAACCCATGTTAACTTAAAACTCCCACAATTTTGGACTTCATGTCCACAAGCATGGTTTCTTCAAGTTGATTTGCAATTCCAGATCCATAACATAATAGATAGTAATTTAAAATATCAACATGTTGTTATTTCTTTATCTCAAGAAGTAATATTAAAAGTATTGGATATTGTTCAGGAACCACCTTTAACTAATAGATATGAAACTATTAAGAAAATACTTTGCGAAAGATTTTCTCTTAATGAAGATAGTAGATTTGAGGAAATAATTTCAGATTCTCATCTAGGCGATAGAACACCTTCACAGTTGTTCCGCGAATTAACTACACTAGCAGCACCACTCTCTTTTGTTACTCGTGAATTGATTTTTAAATGTTGGCATAGAAAACTACCTCAAAATGTACAGGTCCATTTAACATCTTCTGGATTACAATCCATTGAGGAAAAAGTTATCCTAGCTGATAAAATTTATAAAATGTGTGATCAAGGAGTATCAGTTGTTAACTCAACTGAGGCTCTTCAAAATGATGTAATTCAAAATTTGTCAAGTATGACATTAACACTAAACGAGAATATTAATAAATTAGCTTTGAATATTGCTGAGTTGAGCAGTGCTAATAAAAGTTCCTCTTCGGGTAACAAATATTCAAGGAATTTTACACGTGCTCCTCGAAATAATAGAAGCAATTTTGACAACGTATGCTGGTATCATTCTCGTTTTGGTGACAAAGCTCTTAAATGTGAGCAATCATGCAAACATTTTAGAGATTTTCAGTCCAGACGTTTAAACTAAACAATTCCATTATGTCGACGGCGCATAATGGAAATTCATTTTTAAACTCTCGTCGTCTTTTCGTTACTGATAAAAATAGTAAATTAAAATTTCTTATAGACACTGGTGCGGAAGTTTCCGTTTTCCCAGTTGGAAAATTCAACGGTGAAAAGAAAAATTGTAACATTTTTCTTTCTGCCGCAAACGGAACATCCATTCGCACTTTTGGTTACCAAAATTTTAATATTGATTTTGGCTTTGATGTTACATTTACCTTTCCATTTATTTTAGCGAATATTGATACTCCGATCATTGGAGCAAATTTTTTAGAAAAATTTGGTATTTTAGTAGACGTTAAGAACAGGCAGTTAATAGATTCATCTAACAATATAATATCTACGGCACATTTAGGATTTTCTTCTGTATTTTCCTTAAAAATTTCTAACATTGACTGTAAATGGTCCACACTTTTATCGGAATACCCCACCATTACTTGTGAACCTGATTATCGGAAAATTGTAAATCACAATACAGTTCATAAGCTGGAAACTGAAGGATGTTTACCATTTAGCAAACCCCGTAGATTAGACCCAATAAAGTTTAAAATTGCTAAAAACGAATTTGACAATTTAGTCAAAATGGGCATATGTCGACCATCAAAATCTTCCGTCTGTTCTCCACTTCATATGGTACCCAAAAAGGATCCAAATGATTGGCGACCATGTGGAGACTATAGACGCTTGAATTGTTGTACAGTGCCAGATCGTTATCCCCTTCCCCATATTCACGACATTAACATTGATTTAGTTGGTAGGAAAATATATTCTAAAATAGACCTAGTGCGAGCCTATCACCAAATACCTATGGCGGAAGAAGACATTCACAAAACTGCCATAACAACTCCTTTTGGCATGTACGAGTTCGTTCGCATGCCATTTGGCCTTCGCAACAGTTCCCAAACTTTTCAAAGGTTCATCAATGAGGTATTTCAGGATTTGGATTTCGTCTTTGCTTATGTTGATGACATATTAATCGCTAGTAAGGATGATGATGAACATTTAATTCACTTACGTCAAGTTTTTGAAAGACTTGATAAATATGGCCTTAACATTAAACCATCGAAATGTACTTTTGGAGTAACCGAACTGGATTTTTTAGGCTATAATATTTCTGAATCTGGCATGAGCCCATCTAAATCTAGAGTAGAAGTCATTCTAAATTATGAGGTACCTAAAACCATTAAACAACTACAACAATTTTTAGGTATAATTAATTATTACCATAGATACGTCCCACAATTGGCAAAATTTCTGAACCCTCTACATAACATTGTAACCGAGGCAAATAAAGCCAAAATTAAGGAAATTTGTTGGACCGAGTCTGCATTAAATGCATTTAAGGAAACAAAAACAAAATTTTCTCAGCAAACATTACTTAATCATTTTAATAAAGATGCTATTTTATCTATTGCCGTTGATGCCTCTATTGTAGCTGTTGGAGCCGTTCTTCAACAATATTGCAAAGATCACTGGGAACCACTAGCTTATTTTTCCAAAAAATTAAGTGCTACTGAGGTAAAATACTCAACATTTGATCGTGAATTATTAGGTATTTTCCTGACAATTAAACACTTCCGACACTTTCTTGAGGGTCGAGAATTTATTATTTTCACTGATCATAAGCCATTAGTAAATGCGCTTAATTCAAAAACTGAAAGGTCTCCCCGTCAAACTAGACACCTAGAATTCATTGCTCAATTTAGCTCGAACATTCAACATATTTCTGGAAGGAATAACATTGTGGCGGATTGTTTATCCCGCTTGCCAGAAATTTGTTCCATTAATTCTAACGATATCAATATTGAAAAGTTACACATAGAGCAACAAAAGGATGATGTCATGAAATGTATCATATCAAATCCAAATAAAAAGTATAATCTTAAGGAAATTGAAATTCCTGATCTAAAATTAAAATTGTGGTGTGATGTTTCTGGTAAAATTTATCGTCCTTATGTCCCAGTGGCACTTAGAAAGACTGTTTTTGAAAAAATTCATTCGTTATCTCACCCTGGCATTAGAGCAATTAGGAAATTATTAGTAAATAAATATTTTTGGCCTTTTATGAAAAAGGATATAAATAATTGGACTAGAGAATGTCTCGACTGTCAAAGAGCCAAAATCAATGTTTATACCAAATCACAAGTTCAACCAATTGAGATACCTAGAAGTAGGTTCGAACATATTCATATGGATATAGTTGGACCACTCCCAGTATCTAATAATTTTAAATACATGTTAACCATAATTGATAGATTTTCCAGATGGCCAGAGGCCTATCCATTAAAGGATATTTCCGCTGCAACCATTGCAAAAACTTTCGTTTATAATTATGTTTCAAGATTTGGAGTTCCTTTGAAAGTCACTGTCGATAGAGGTTCACAGTTTACCTCTAATCTTTTTAGTGAGTTAACATCATTACTTGGATCACATAAGATTCACACATCAGCTTACCATCCTCAATCTAATGGAATGGTTGAGAGATTTCATCGTCAACTTAAAACATCTATTTTAACGAGTAACAACGTAGAAATTTGGTCAGAAATGCTACCATTAATTTTGTTAGGTATTCGCACATCTGTTAAAGATGATTTAAAATGTTCAGCTGCGGAATTAGTTTTTGGTCAATGCCTGAGAATTCCAGGTGAACTTGTTGTAGAATCAAACGAAAATATTTCTTCAGAATTCTTACTATCAAAGTTAAGAGAACATTTTTCAGAAGTCAGAAGCAAAGTAGTTTATCATAACCGGCAAAAACAATATATGCCTAGATCGTTGAAGGACTGTGAGTATGTATTTGTAAAAATATTACAACCCTCTAAACTATCCTCTCCTTTTGAGGGTCCTTTCAAAGTTTTGGAAAAAAATGACAAAACTTTTTTAATTCAGTATGGTAATTCGGCTCGGTCGGTTACTATTGACTTGATTAAACCTGCTTTTGTAAATAAAGACACTGCCCATCAAAGTGATCGAAATGAAATAACTTATGATATAACATAACGTTTTTTTCTGAGTGGGGAAGTTATGTAGTGCCCGTCACTACATTCGACACTGTTTTATATTTTTATACTTGTTAAATAACTTGTTTCCCAAAATATTTAGAAAATTATTTTGTATTTCCTTTTTCCGTAAAATTTGATTTTTCAATAATTTTCATTCCAATTTTGTTTCTTGAAGTTGAATAAACAATCTTTTGTATAAAATATAAAAATCAATTAATTTTAATTTACCAGAAGAATAATTTATAATAAAGACACCAAAGTAGGTATGTTTTGAAAAAATGTTGTAGGGTAAAAATAAATGGGGGTCGGTCTCAGTAATGACCCCTCTCGGACGCACCATTGGACCGGTAGAAGCTGATTAAATAAAACAAATTTACAAAAAATAAAAAAAATTGTATGGGGACCGCCTTAACAGTTAAATATAGAGGGTAGGTGTGTTCAGAGAAAATGTTTGGACTAAAAAAATATTGTGGGTCGTTCATACATTTTGTTGCTCTAAGGGCACTATTAGGGCAGTTAGAGCGGTTGGAACAAATTTTAAAAAATGTCGTTTTGTGTGGGAGCCCCCTTAGAAATTGGAGATAGGGTATTAGTTTGTTCCAAAGAAATGTTAAGACGTAAACATTAATGGGGGTTGGCCTTATAAGGGAGCCCTCTATGACGCACCATTGGAGCAGTAGAAATGATTTTAAGATTGGAAAATTACAATAAAATTTTTTAAAAAAATTTTAAAATATTCTAGTAATAATCGTTATCCCACGATCTTCCTGGGCAAAAAATTTGTAGAATTGATAGAAGTTTTACAAGTTTCTTCTTTATCCTGTAGAAAAATTTTCAGATTATAAGACATTTTTCATATTGAAAAATTGTTAGATTCTGAGACATAATATAATAATTTGATCCAATGATCAGTTTTTATTTATTTTTCCAATTTTTATTTACAACTCATTTTAAATAATTTTAACCTAACCGAGAACTGGTAACAATGACCGTCGTCTCGTTGTAGCGAAATCGACCGAGAGTTTTGGTGGGAATCGAACCCACGACCCCCTGTTTCATAGGCTAGCACGCTACCAACTAGCCTACAGGGTCCTTTTTTTTTTTGTTTTTTTTATAATAATTTGATCCTATGATCAGTTTTTATTTATTTTTCCAATTTTTATTTACAACTATAAAAAAACTCTCAGGTCCTAAGAATTTTTTTTTTGATTTTGAGACATTTTCTAAAAAAAAATTCGTACAGAAAAGTTCTTAGAATTTGAGTAATTTTCCGTACAGAAAAATATTTATCCATTTATTAAACAAGTACAAAAATATTTTTTTGCAAAAAAATTTTTTTCGCAAAATTTTTTAATTTTTTTTTTTTTCAAATAAACTTTTTTTTATTGTGGACGGTATCAATACATTCGGCAAGGTCGAATTTAACTTTTTTACTTGTTAATAATATTGTATTAAAATTCTCAAAAATATTGTATTAATTTCAAAATCTAACGATATTACGGTTTATCCCACAGTGTACTCTACATGATCTCTTTCGTGATTTTTTGTCTATGTATACGAGTATGTTATTTTATAGTTACATACATAAATGTATGGGTGTTGGCGTTTTTTTTCTGTACTAAACACAACAGCTAATTACATTTACTGCATGGAGTGAATATTGCATGGTTGGTTACCCATTTCAGTGTTGTACTGACATGACTACATGATTTTTAGAATGGACTTGAATGAACGTATATTTTCTAGAATCTAGAATTGAAATAAATTTAAGATTTAATGTATTTAATTCCATTATATAAATTTCCAAAAATATGATTATTTTGCAATTTACTCTGCCACGCCCACGCTGTGTTAAGAAATCTCGCATGGTCTGTATAGGTTGATCGGGGCCGGTGTTTTTTTTTCTCAATGGGTTAAAGTTGATTTTAGGCCCACAAATGTGTCAATTTTGGGATTGCGGTGCAATATTTACTGCTCGAAATCCATTTTTGTTTTAAACTCATCTACGTGATGTAACCCTACAAAGATTTTGTTAAATTAAAGAAATTTTTCTTCAGAAATATTTCCGATCCGAGGCAAACAAACACAAATATCTTATTCTTATAGAAAAAAATCAAATTATAAAAAAAATTTTCTAATATCTGAGACATATTTTTTGTATGGAAAATTATTATGTTCTAACAAGTCAATCGATAGAAAAATATATTTTGGAAAATTTTCAGAACCTGTTCTAAAATTTTCCATTTTATAAAATGCTAATTTATTTAAAATCCGGCCATATAATTATTTGTAAATTTGTTCATCTAACTTCTTCAACTAGGCGTATGAGTAACACAAATTTATGAAACCAACAAATTTAAATTATTTTTTAACTCTTGTATATAACACAGAAATTGGTGTACTAGCAATTCACGCTCAATCACTAATCACATGATTTTTTTTTTATTTTTTCTCACATATTTGTCGATCACCCATACGGGTGATTCACGCAGATTTCACTAAATAAGTTTTTGTCTGGACTCTGAAAGTGAAAAGAAATTTTCTTAGACACACAAAAATATGCCGGCCTAATGTAAAAATAGTTTAAAGGATGATTTTTTGTTGTTGCTGTTTTTTTTATGTATGTATGTGTTTTAAACTTATAACATTTTATATGGTGTTGAACTTTACACACATACTAGAGTGGCACGAAATATTAATTGGTCGCATTTCAAGTGCCGGCCAAATATTTCTTTCATTTTAATTTAAAAACTATGTAAATATTTTATTGTATTTTATTCAACCTTTCTAATAATATATTAATAAAAGAAAGCTCCAAGGACCAAGGCCTCTGGTGGAAACCGAACCCACGACCCCCAGACTCATAGGCTAGCGCGCTACAAACTAGCCTACTGGGGCGCCTATAAAAACTATATTAGCACAAACCGGGCAGTTTTAACCCATTCCGCTTAGGGGTTACAATTTTTTACAATAATAATAAAATATGCAAATTTTAAATTATTTTTAAGACCCAACTTGAAAGTAATTTTTCGTGCCACTCTAATACATACATAGATATCTTTACGGATCGCTTGCTGTTTTTGACTGCTTGAGGCAATTGCTTTATTAAGAGTTTTTGCTTCGTTTGCAGTTGCTGTGATTCTAAAAAGCATTCTCTCTTTTATAAAAAAAATATAGAATAATCCATACTCATGCATAACTCATACAAACAAAAAATTAACTTTATTTCTAAATTAAAGGGTGGTGATGTTGAGTCCCAGCCAAACATATCTCAAAAATCTTCATGTATTATGGGAGTATATTAAAACCGAGGGGGAGGTAAATAAGAGTTTACATATGCAAGAATACACACATGACTATAATTCGGTAAAGGTAACTAATTTCAAATGTGGCTGCACATAAATTTAAAGATTTTTTTTTTTTTTTGATAACAACTTGTTAGGTTTTTGCAAAATTTAAATTAAATTTTCTGTACAGAAAAAACCATGGGGCAAAAAATTTTGAGTAATCACTTGTTTAAATTAAAAAAAAAAAAAGTTGAGTAAATTTTTAATTTACTCAAAAATTTCGAGTAAACGATTAAAAACAAGTAAGAAAATTTTAGTTGATCAAGACCGACCATATAATACCCTACACCAGAGTTTCCCGGAAAATGAGTCCCGGAAAATGGGTCTAATGCACCGATTAGATCTATATTTTGTCAAATCGTTAATAAGTGTAAAAAACACTCACAAATGAAATTTGAGTGAAATAGGCTTATATTTGTTGTCTATAAACCGCTTAAACTGAATATCGGGCGAAATTTTTACATGGGGTCTAAGTTCAAAACTGGTCCGATGATAATCAGATTTGATAAGGTTATTAACTACCCGAAAAATTGGTCCTAGACCCACCTTTAAGTATACCAATCGACTCAGAATCACTTTTTGAGTCGGTCTGTCCGTCGATGTTAACCTTGTGCGCCCGATACAGGTCGCAATTTTTAGCCGATTTGTCTGAAATTTCGAACTTAAGCTTCATTTGACCCTAAGACGAACGCTATTGAAAAAGAAAAAATTGGTTGACCTAGAAAAAATTGGTTGACCTAGCCGCCATACAAAGAAAGCCTTTTATTTTGGCTCAAATAGGTCTAATAACCGTATTATAAAAGATAACCTTTCGAAATTTTGCAGGTAAACGTGTTTTGTATTCACAAATAATCATTCCAATAACCATCTTAAAGGAATCGGACCAGTTCTTCTTGTAGCCCATATACAAACCACCCTCCCGATATTCACATAAATCTCTCAAATTTCATGAAAATATTTTATATGCCATTTACATATACCTCGAAATCCAGAAAAAATGGGATTTCAATGAAAATCCAAGTAAATCCAATTACTTTTTTGGATTTCAAATGTCAAATCCCATACAAAAAAAAACTTGGATTTTGGGAAAATCGTAAAATCGCAACTTAAAATCTTAAAAAATTTCTTCTACTTAATTGTACAACTATGGGTTTTCCCAAAATAATCATCCCTAATGCTTTTTTTACAACGATGCACACGATTTTTTATCAGCTGTTGTTGTTTTTTATAAAGTAAAAAAACAATTAAAATTTATTTTTTTAAAACTATTGAAAGATTAATAAAAACAATGTTTAACAATGTTTCATTTAAAATTTACCATTGCAAATGGTAAACGCACAATTTAGTTGACCAATTTGGTCTTCCTAACAAAGAAAAACACTCAATGGTGGCGGCCCCAAACTTGGCAAAAATGTTAATTTTCTTGCATTTAAAGAAGCAGCTCTACATAAAAACACATTTTTGATATTGTGGTCTCAACATATACTAGTGGGATTGAAAATATTGGCTCCGGCAAAGAAAAATCATTGTTTTTAGAAATATTTATAAAATTGGGTAATTTTCCAACTAACAACCCTGTACACAAATCAAAAGAAAATACAGAGTTAGTACAAACAAATTCCCGCTAAATATCAAAAAAGCATATGTAAACGGTATAGATTTTAATTGGATTTGAAATCCAAATTTATGTGGATTTCGGGGTATATGTAAATAGCATATTATGAAAATTTTCAGTGTGTGTGTTAAACGTGTACTTTGGTAACAAATCTGCTTATAATCAGACCATTTCTGGACCTGGTTATAATCAAACTATTTCTGAATTTGGTTTGTTATTGTTTTTTTTTACAATTATTAAAGATTTTGCAAAAGATAAATCCCCTCGGTCCATGCTTGGACTTGGGACCCATTTTCCGGGAAACACATGTGTAGGGTATTATATGGTTGGTATTGACCGACTGTAATTTTCTTACTTGCTTTTTTGTATATTTTTAAAATAAATGAAACATTTGTATGTAAGAACAAGTTAAAAGTTCTCCACTTTAAAATTGCATTTATTTTAGACACCCAGTGTTTATCTGTATGATCCTTGTTTATTTTGCTGCCACCCTTTTTTTTGTTATAAATGTGTGAATTTATTTGAGAATGCCATTTTTTACAATTATTTTTAAATTCTATATTTTGTTATATTTGAATTGTTAAATGCATGTGGGAAAAAATTAATCCTTGGCGCATGTGTTTCTAACATGTTTGTTAGTAAACTATTTTTATCAGGCGATATAATGGTTATTTTTTTATATTTTCAAATTCATGGACGCCTCAATGGGGGAAGTCTAATAACAAATGTTTCTTAAATTAAACAAATTTTGTGCCAAGACTAAAAACCGATACCAAAATTGTATCTGTTGTGCAAAAAAAAAAAAAAAAAGCTGACCCTCTTATACCAAGATCTACAGACGCCACTGTTTCAATAAACCTCCAAATAAATTAAAAAATAGAATTGTGTGGATATTTCCAATTTCGCATAGGATTTTTAAAGCATGCTTAGTAAGCATTGCTGAGGTTGTTAAATATAAAATTGGGGAGAAAATTTAAAAAAATGTTGTTTTATGTGGGAGCCCCCTTAGAAATTGGAGATTGGGTATTAGTTTGTTCCCAGGAAATGTTACACGTAAAAATTAATGGGGGTCGGTCTTATAAATGACCCCTCTATGACGCACCATTGGAGCAGTAGAAATGATTTTAAGATTGGAAAATTACATATTTAGTAAATAAAATAATCGAGCTCGAGGTCTTGGGTTTGTATAAATAATTTGTTTTTATTTATTTATTTAATTTTTCCAATATTTCGCTTTTCACTGAAAAGCATCATCAGGGGGGTCTATAATGGGTTAACAATACAAAACATATAAGTGTATAAGTACAAAAAGTGTATAAATAAAAAAGAGAGAAATAATAATCACAAACAAAAATATGTATAAAAGCACTATAAAAATAATAATCACATCACAACAGAACAACAAAAACAATATTTCTTACATTTAATGTGTGTCACAAAACTTAAAAAATTAATGTTTAGCTTCCATCGTCTGAGTTATTACTAAATATTGCACTTATTTTTGTTTGTTGACTAGATGTCGATACGCCTGGGCACAGTTCTCAGTGTCTCTTCTATAATTGATTTGTTGTTGTTTATTTATGTTAATAATATTTAGCATCTCCAACATGTAGCGTTTTTTGTAGTTGTATTCACTATGCAGCACTTGTACATTCTCCAAGTTGGGAGAGTGTTTTTTGTCTGCACAGTGGGTTGCCAACGCGGTTTTTTGAACAAAATTTGGGGATCTTAATTTTTGGAAAATTACAATAAATTTTTTTAAATTTTTTTTTTTTTAAATAATAATAATCGTTATCCCACGATCCTCCTGGGCAAAAAATTTGTAGAATCGATAGAAGTTTTACACAAAAAAAATTTCAAAAAATTCGATGAGTACAAACATTTTCAAAAATGAGATATAAATTTTAAAACTTAAAAATCGCATACTAGAGCGCTTTTAAAAATTTTTGGGATTTTTTTTTAAAGTACGTAAAAAATCAAAAATTTTGAAGAAAAAAAATTGAAATTTGGACAATTATTGAAGAAGTTATGAGTAAAAGAAGTTTGAGTAAAGGAATAAACTACCAATTTTTAAAAATTTGATATCTTTTGAAGGGGTCATCAAAAAAATCTAAAAATTTACCACGAAAAAAAATTTCAAAGTGTCCGATTTGACATGGAATGCCCCATATATATTTTTTTAAATGATAAAACGCTGTTAGTTAAAAAATTTTAAAACAAAAATCAAGATCTTCGATAGAGCAGTTATTGACAGAAACGCATTTGAATTTCAAAAAAATTAAAATTTTTGAAATTAATCGAAAACGTTATGTAGGGCAACACAGTGTAACAAAGATTGTTTAAAAAAAAATTTATTGGAAAAAAAAAATTGTTAAAAAAAAAATAATGTGGAAAAATTTTGTTAAAAATATTGGCATACGGAATTAATATTGAGAAAAAAATATTTAAAATCAAAAAATTTATCGGAAAAAATTATGTTGGTGAAAAAAAATATATATAGAAAAAATATTCATAACAAAAATAAATATTCAGATTCTCAAACCCTTTTCACATAAAAAGTTCTTTAATTCTCAGATCGTAGAAAAAATCTCTGATTAAACATTTTATTATAGAATATGTCTCAGATTCTTAGACTTTTCATAGAAATAATCTGAGATTCAAAGACATTCTTTCTATATAAAAATTTCAAAATCGAACAGAAAAATTTTCAGATTCTCGGAAATTTTTCATAAAAAACTTAGATTCTGATATATTTTTTATAGAACAATTCTAAAACATTTTTCCTACTGAAAATTATAGATTTTGATAAACTTTTTCTATAGAAAAATTCACAGATTCTAAATTATTTTCTCAACAGAAAAATTATCCATAAAAAAATTCTAAGATTCCACAAGATTCTGAAAAATATTTCTCAAAAAAAAACTCTCTGATTCTGAAACGTTTTTCCTGTTAAAAAGTTATCCGATTTTAGAAATTTTTTTCCAGAAAAATTCTTGTCAGATTCTGAAACATTTTTTTTTCTAAAGAAATTCCCAGTTGCTGAGGGATTTTTTCTAAAGAAAATTTATAAGATTCTTAAATTTTTTTCCTACAGAAAGAAGAATTCTTAAAACTTAAATAAATAAATTAATTCTGTATGAATTATTTTACCCTGAAAAAAATTGTAATAAATACTGTTTATATTAAAAATATAACAATTCATAAAAAGTATATTCATTGTGGAAAGTATTCATAGGTTCGTTCGGTCAAGTCGATTTTAACTTATTTAAAAAAAAATCCCGCTTTTTAGACCAAAATCCCGCTTTTTCAACCTTTCCATCCCGCTTTTCAGTCAAAAGCAGTTGGTCAGGTTATGTATGCTGTAACTTTTATACCAAAAGCGATTATTTATTGAATACAGTTGCAAATTAAAGTATTTTTAATGCGCTAATAAAAATTTTAAAGAATAATAAAATATTATAATAGAATCCAGTGGTATACTCCGTTTTTAAAAGTTAGCTCAAAATAACGAGATATTTCGATTTTAAATTTGCAAATGTAGAGTAAAAATTGAATAAATTAAAAAAAAAATTATAAAATTCATCATAATAAGAGCAACCCAGCAAAACTTAGACTACCAAATAAGGTATAAAATAAGGTATAGGATCTCTTATTTTATACATTGCAGCATTGATGATTTTAACAGGCGATGAGACTCAAAGTAATGTATCCACATTATCACAAAGAATACCAGTAAGGTATAAAATAAGTCATACATTTATAACGAAGAATACGAGTAAGGTGTAAAATATATGATATTTTATAGGTTACGAGAAATGAAATAATATAGCATACCAGAAGATAATATATAAGGTGTTACGAGTAGTGAAAAAGTAATTTTGTATTAAATTTACTCACGTGATTGTAAGTGAGTGTAAGTAGATAAAATATGCTAGTGAGTGTGTGTCGTTAGAAATTTCCTGTCGTGAGCCCATCTCTAGTTTAAACTTATGCATTTTTTTATAAAATAATTATTTTTTATGTTATTGTAATGCATTATGCATCCAATTATAAATAATGTATTATTTCAAACTTTCAAATAATACATAATGTAACCAAATATAAGTCATCCATGATTTAATGTTTAGAAATAATAAATATGAAATACATTTTTTCCAATAATCATGCATTACGTAGCAAATTATTAGTAATGCATTATTTTTCACTTGAAAATAATACGTTGTGGAACAAATGTTTGGCAAGACATCCTAAAATAATGCTACAAATAAGGTATATACATTACCTGGTAATGTGTTATATAATCACTACCCATTACCAAAGTTTTGCTGGGATGTGTACATATGTGAACAATTTTTGGAAAATTTTTAAAGTTTTTTTTGCATTTTTTTTGCGTTTTGGAGTAAAAAATTTCAGTTCAAAATTTCATTTCAAAACTTCAGTTCAAATGGTTTTGGATTTTTTTTTTTTTGAAAATTTTATAAGTCCCAGTATGTGCAGATGTGTGCATATGTGTATTCATACATCAGCATATATGAAAAAAAATCAAGAAATATTGCTTCAGATATGTATTCATTTGATGTTTTTCGATACACGATCAAGATGTCACAGATAGGAATAATATTTTTTTATGAAAATATATCATGAAAAGCAACAATTCAACTAAAACGGTTGCTTGTCAAAACTAAAAAAAAATATTTTTTCAAAAATTTTTACTTTAGGACCCCAAAAGCTCTAAATTTTTTTTTCGAAAAATTTTTTAGAACTGAAAGCCTTATCCCACCAAAATAAAATATTTTGTCGTGAATAAGCTAACCAGGTAATATTATAATTAATAACAAAAAAATTTAAAATCAAAAAAATTTTTTTTGCTTTGTATGGAAAAATGATTTTTAAGGCCCCGCTCTTTACGGCCCCGTCGCGTAGGGAAGGCGTGGTCGTAGGGGCGTAAAATTTTTCCTGAGTTATTTTTTAGTCAAAAGGAAAAAAATGAGGGGGTACCGTCTCAACATTTTCAACATTTCCAAAATAAGGGACACTCTAATGTGCATATATGAACATTTTTCACCGGGTAAAAAAAAAAAATTTGTTTAAAAAAAAGAAGAAAAAAATTTGATAAAAAAAAAATGACGAAAAAAAAATTTGAAAAAAAAATAAAAAAATTAATGAAAAAATTGATGAAAAAAAAATATTTGATGGAAAAAAAAATTTGATTTAAAAAAAAAAATGATGAAAAAAAAATTTATGAAAAAAATTTTTTTTTTGTTGAAAAATAATTATGTTACTTTTTATTCACCAGCTGGTGAAAAACGGGTTTATTCACCACGAGTTGAATTATTATCCAAGTTACAAACCCAAGTTATTATTTTAGGTTTTAAGAAAATGAAAATAGCTATTCTTGTTTTCTTTTTCGTTAATTTTTAGCTTATATAGTCAAACTGAGGTGGCGTCCTGCAACTTTTTTAAAATTAGACACCAGCCTAAAAACTATTATCATGTTAAAAATTTGTAAAAATTCTGATATTCTATTAGCCACAAAAACAAGCAGATTTCACTTAAAGTTGGTTTGTTAGTATTTTCTACACAAATTAAAGATCTAACAAAAGAATGGGGAGTCCCTCCAGTGGGTACCCATGTTTCGGAAAATACTGGTGTAGGGTATTATATGGTCGTTCTGGACCGACTATAACTTTCTTAATTGTTTTTGTAATTATTATTGAAAATTCCTTTTCTAATCTATTTTTAATTGTAAATTTGCAACATTCTTATTTAATTAGAATTGATTTAATTCTTATTTCCTTTGACATATTGTTGTGGTTAATATGGTTGACCATAAATTCTAATTAAGACATAGTTCAATATAAATGACACTCAATGCAACAACAACAATAAAATCAAAATTATATAATTATGATATTATGTGATTGAACCCACAACATCAATTCAATAGCACACCCACACCGATGAAAGCAACACCAGACCAAAGAATTTTCTAGAATTTCTTGTTCATTTCTTAAAAAAAAAAAATAATTACCCAAGCAGAAATTGACGACGGTTATAAAAAAAAGCGTTCTGAAAGCACTGTAACAAAAAAAAGAACGTTCTCAAAACGTTATTTTCGAACGCTTTGCGAGCGTTTTCGAAAAGCGTTCTGAAAGCACTGTAACAAAAAAAAAGCATTCTCAAAACGCTTTATTCGAACGCCTTGAGAGCGTTTTCGAAAAGCGTTTTGAAAGCACTTTATTAACAAAATACATGTTCGTTTCAAAATTAAATGGTTTTAAAGCAGTTTTTGCAAACGTTTTTAAATTTTTTTCGGAATACATACAAGTATAGTATTTTTTTAGATTATACTCAATTTTAAACAAATTGTTATAAAAACATTTTGTTAATTCAAATTAAATAATTTTTCCCTACCACCACATTGAAAACGCAAAATTTTGAAAACATAAAACATTTTTTAATTTGTAAATCTATTTTAAGTTTTATTATTATCATTTATGCTAAAGAGTTATAGCAATAGTTTCGTTATAAAATTTACAAATAATGCATTTAACTTCTACAATATGCACAATGACTTCAATAACATCTTCACGTAAATTTTTAACGTTATAAAGTCCTATTTCTTTTGATGGAATTGGATAGACAAAATAATCGTTTATTTCATTAAATATGTTGCCTTTTAAATATATATTATCACATGTGTGTTTAGATCGATTTGTACTAAAAATTTGGTTTACTATCATAATATTTCCATTACTAAGTAGAATTGCGTTATCAGGATGGGATGCAGTAATTTTGAAACCATGAATATTAATAAAAGAAAACACAACTTTTGTTTCAGTGGATTCCATTACTTTGCTAAGAGAATACTTTTTGTTTTTAAAGAGAGGATATACCAATGGAGCTTTATTTGGAGAGTTAACGGTATGAAAAACATGCAATTTTCGTTGAATTTCAGCAATAGGATTGTTCCGAGAGTTAACAATCGATTTTAAGTAACCCAGACTGTTCTCAAAATCAAAAGCAGAGAACTGTGATATTGGTGCCCCATATTTACTACATCATCTGCGATATGAATGAGATTGTGAATATTCATTGTTTGGCAATTAGGACCATAAAAATGTGGCATACATTCCACAAATCTTCTTAATATTTCCTTTGCATAATTTGCTTTTAGAGTAGCTAATTCATTTGATGACAGAATACGGCAAGCTGTAAATAGAATTAAAAAATGCCTGTACTGGTCATATTCCATTACATTTTTTAAAATTATAGCTACACCATATAGCAAAAAAAACCTAAATTGAGTGGCTTTCCAATTTCCAATATCATATAAATCAAAACTTTTTCTTTGAAACTCTAACGGTATGTCCCTTGATATATTTGTGAAGTTTTGTTGTAACTTCGCAACATTTTCATCAGAAATGAAGGAAAATGATTTCTTGATAATCATTTTTTGAAATAAATGCTTGCTTTTACCAAGATACAACATATGCATTTCATCTAGTACGACAGATTTTACCACGTCAAAATTAACGATGTTGAGCAATTTTTACAAAAATTAGCCGCTGGCTGGCTGCAGTAAAGGACAGAATGGGAGGAAGAAAGTCCCTATAAATAAATTAGTTTACTTTTTTTATGAAGTTAACCTTTACTCATTGTAAAACTATAACGGTACTATCATTAGAAAAAGTAATCAAAAATATGTAAACAAACATAAAACCCCTTGACTTCAACAACTCCAAATAATAAAGCAACCCAACAAACAAAGAAATAAAAGGAAGATTTCCAATCGCATTTCATTAGAGAAAAATGTCTATTGTTGCAAAAACCGTGTTCGTATTGTGAATATTAACCGATTTGTTTAAAACCGTGGTTTAAAGTTTTGTACACTGAAAAAAAAGACATAACTAAATTTAAGGAAAAAATGTCTTTGAAAATTTATCATGAATTTTCCTAAAATTTAGTTAAATTTAACTTAAAAATGAGAAATTTTCTTAACTATGAGGAAAAAATTTTAGTTCATTTACTTATAATTAGTTCAAAGTTTTCTTTAAATGGATTTTTTAAATATTAGGAAAAAAATTCTTACTGCGAAAGAAATTTTCCACAAATCTACACTCAAAAAAATACGTTAGTAGATTTACTAATTTTTTTTTGCTAATGCTAGTTAGCTAACTTTTAGCAAATTTTTAGTTGAGATTAGCATGTTAGCAAAAAATTCTTGTAAACTTCATTTAGCACATTAGCAATTTTAAACAAACGTTGAACTAATTTCTTTTGCTAAGATTTGAAATTGAGTTGACAACATTTTTACAAGATTTTTTGCTAACATTAGCAAAAATAAATGGTAAATTTTTTTTTATTTTCAGAAAACTTAAAATGGCTCTATCTCGGAAACTAAGCCAGATAGAGCAAAATGGAGGGCATTTTTGGTTCTTAGAATCTCCATACTTTCGCGGGTCCCCTTCACATGTGTGGACCCTAATGGGCCCTAACTTTGGATCCAAAAAAGTTAGCATTCCCGAAAATTTTAAAATGCCCATATCTCGGTAAATATTGCCGACGCAACAAAAAGTCCAAAAGCATTTTTGTAGCCCTCAATACGTAGAACAAGACCGCAAAATAGTCAAAAGCTCCCCGAGTAATATTTTTGAAGTTATCGAGTTTTTTAATTCTCAAGACCCCAGTTGTCCCCTATAATCACGTATCTTAAAAACTAAGCAAGGTAGAGCGAAACGGACACAAATTTTGGATCAAAAACTATGACGATTTTTAAGGAACCCAACTAGGTCTAGGCCCATCGGGGTCTGGACCTATCGGGTCCGAACCCAATGGGGTCCTCAAATGTGTAAAAAAAAAATTTTTTTTGTTAACTAATTATTGGCAAAACATTTTTGCTAACTTTAGCAAAAAAATTGTGGGTTCAAAATCAGCAAATTTTCTTGTAGGTTTACAAGCTTTTTTTGCTAGCATTACAGTTGTTTTTTTTTGAGTGTAAGAATCGTATCTTTATTTTTAAGACATATTTCTTAAAAAACAATTTAGTTCAAATTAGTTAAAATTTACTAAAAAAAACATCATCGTATTTCTCTTCTTTGAATTGAGGAAGTGTACTTCTTAGAATTTAGTTAATGACTTCTGAGAATTTAGTAAATAACTTCTTAGAATTTACTTAAAAATTCAAAATGGCGATATCTCGAAAACTAAGCGAGATAGAGCGAAACGGATGAAATTTTCAAAAGAAAGACTATAAAGAATAATATGGAATAGCCTAGCTCTGCATATCTGTCGGGGTCTCAAGACCCTAATTTTAGATCTAAAATTTGAAATTCCCGAGATTTTATATATGCACATATCTCGGTAAATACAGCCAACACGAGAAAATGTCCAACGGCATTTTTGTAGCTCTTGACTCGTAGAACACTTCCGCAAAATACCCGAAAGCCCTCCGATTAATAGTTTTTGAGTTATCCGGTTTTTAAGATTCTCAAGACCCTATCAGGCCCCTTACTACCGTATCTCAAAAACTAAGCAAGTTAGAGCGAAACGGACACAAGTTTTGGTTCAAAATCTATGGGGACCCTTAAAGGATCCAACGGGGTCTCGAGTTAAATGGGGTCCGAACCCATGGGTCCAGGGTCTAGACCCAATCTATTTCGAAAATGTGAAGTATAATTTTTCCCATTTTCTAGTTAAAATTGGCTTAAAATTAAATAACTTTGTTTTCCTTATTTTTGGGAAAATTATGAACTAAAACCAAGAAAATAAATCTTTGGAGCCAAATCATTCCCTCTTTTTCTCAAAATTGAGTTAATTTTCCCAGATTTTAGTTCACTTTTTTTTGAGTGTATACGGGCATAAACATAACCACTTTTTGGAATATATTTTCAAATTGTCTGCTGGGATTTCTTGTTTATTTTGTTGTTTATAATTTTTTTTGTTTTGATTTTTTTATTTATTTGAATTTTTATTTTTAAAATTTGAAATTAATAGGTGGACGTTATTGACAACAAATTCTAATAATACTACCTGGTATTATTGTGCCATGACCTTTACTAAGTTTACTTGTTTTTATTACATTGAATTTAATTTTTATTTACTAAAATACTTTTATAAAAAAATATCTACAATTAACGAATAAAAAAAAATATCTGCTTTATATGAAGTCCTTTAAAGTACTGTTTTTTCTTATTTCAATCGCTGGAAAATATCTTTAATTTTTGTATTTAAGCTCTTTATAAGTGCTTTACTTTTGGTTTTTAAATCGCTTTCATGACTTTTAACAAAACGTTCTGAAAGCACTTTTTTAAAACGCTTTTAAAACGCTTTAAACCTAGCGTAGATCGATGTTATCATTCGGATCATCTGAAAGCGCTTTCAAGATGGTAAATGGAACGCTTGTAGAACCGTTTACAACGCTTTCACAGCGCTTTTGCGATTGTATTTTTCTGACTGGGTATTCTCATTTTCGCCATTTTGTTTAGTTTTAGGGGCATTGCAATTAGAAATAAGATGTATACGAAGTTGAGAAATATTTTTTTTATTTTGTTCAAATGAATAAACATTCAATGAACTGAAATTTGGGGTAAAAAGAAGTTATGCAGTACCCTATGTTAGGTACTTATAATTTATTATATTGTTTGTAATATCGATTTATGCAATTGGGGAATATGCAACTTCTTCAAAATGATTTTATATACACAAAAAATTTTATATTGAAATTTTGATCCAAATTTGTTTGTTAAAAAAAAAATTGGTAAAATGGAATTACGAGACTTTTCCTAGTAATTTGACAAAGTTTTTTTTTTGTGTGTAAGAATATAAATATGATGAACTCATTATTAGTAAATTAGTTCACTTTTGAACTGAATTCTGTATGAACAAAGTTTTGTTATATGTCTGAAAAATTAAGATATTTGGCTAGATTTGGGAAAAATTTCTTTGACGATAAGAATTTTATCCACATATTAATAAACTTCATTATCAGAAAACTATAAACTATTTTTAAGTACGTGAGCTGAAGTTTTTTCTAATCATAGTTAAAAGAATTTTCCATATTTTAGTAAATTTTTACTAAATTGTAATTGTGTTTATATATAGTGTTACTCTATATTTTTTATAACTGAGTTTTTATTTAGTTCGGTTTGTGTCCATATTAATTATTTCTGAGAAATAATAATTGTTGTACTATGAGAAAATCTGAAAAAAATCAAGTGACAACACTAGCTAAGTGGAGATGTCGTCAGCTTTCGGAACTAAATTTTAAAAAAATATGAACTATTTTGAATAAAATCTTTTCCAAAATTTAGTTATGTCTTTATTATACCCTCCACTCTAGTGATAGATGGCATATATAAGTTTGTCATTCCCTTTGTAACACATCGAAATATCAGTTTAGGACCCCTTAAGTATATGTGTTCATGATCCTCGATCGATTTTAAGGCGATCTAGCGATGTCCGTTCGTCCATCCGTCTGTCTGTCTGTCTGTCTGTCTGTCTGTCTGTCTGTCTGTCTGTCTGTCTGTCTGTCTGTCTGTCTGTCTGTCTGTCTGTCTGTCTGTCTGTCTGTCTGTCTGTCTGTCTGTCTGTCTGTCTGTCTGTCTGTCTGTCTGTCTGTCTGTCTGTCTGTCTGTCTGTCTGTCTGTCTGTCTGTCTGTCTGTCTGTCTGTCTGTCTGTCTGTCTGTCTGTCTGTCTGTCTGTCTGTCTGTCTGTCTGTCTGTCTGTCTGTCTGTCTGTCTGTCTGTCTGTCTGTCTGTCTGTCTGTCTGTCTGTCTGTCTGTCTGTCTGTCTGTCTGTCTGTCTGTCTGTCTGTCTGTCTGTCTGTCTGTCTGTCTGTCTGTCTGTCTGTCTGTCTGTCTGTCTGTCCATCCGTAGAAACACGCTAACTTTTGAAAGACTTTACAGAGGCTACTGAAGTTTGGCATATATCTTGGTTATTTACCTGGTCAGGTTGGTATTGCAATCCAGCCAAATCGGTCCAGTGGTTCAAAAGTTATGAGCAAAAGAGTATATTTCGGCAAGGGGTTTTCGCTAATTTACGAGATAAAAAACACGCTAACTTTCGAAAGACAGTAATGAGACTGCTGAAGCTTGGCATGTATCTTTGCCGTTTCCCAGATCTGTTTGGTTTTGAATTTCAGCTCAATCGGTTCAGTGGTTCAAAAGTTATAAGCAAAACCCTGAATTTCAGATTGGTTTCATCTTAAATGCCACGTGTTAAACAAGTTTTAAAAGCATTGATGGTAACTTAACAATGCTTTTCAAACTTGTTTAGTTTAAAAGCATTTGTGACTTAAAAATTACACTCGAAAAAAATTTTAGAAACAAAAAAAATTTTACACTCAAAAAAAATTTTACACTCAAAAAAAAAATTTTGTTTTTCTTTAATAAAATGAGAAGATTTTGTGGACATACGTAAGTGCATTCACTCAGAAATATTTTTACAGTACACTCGAAAAAAGTTTTGCACTAAGAAAAAAATTTAATATTTATTTATTTTTAAATGACAAAAAAAGAGTTTTTTACTCAAAATAAAATATTTCTAATCAAAATTGTTAATTTTTTTCACGTTAAAAAATTTACTGTCCTTTAAAAAAGGCATTGTGGAGGGTATTTATAGATTCGGCAAAGTCGAAAGTCGAATTTAACTTTTCTACTTGTTTTTTTAATTTTGTGTAATGTGTTAATGGATTCGGTCAAGCCAAACTAATATCTTTTTCTAGTTTCTTATAAATTTCTTTACGAGTATTTTTGCTACTAATAAAAATTCCAAAAACATGAATACATTTACCAAGAATTATTGAAAAGAATACCCAAGAAAAAGAACTTAAAGGAAAAATTGGAAACCTTAAGAAAAAAAATGTTTGCAATTTTTCATTTTAAATGTAATAAGAGCAACTAAAAATGTAGATTATGTGTGTCTACTTAAGTAAATTAATGTGCCACTAAATTATGAAGAGATTTTTCCAATCTTAACAATCTTAAAAAATCCAAATTTTGTTTGAAAATTTATAAAAAATTAAGACCTGCTACCCAGACAGTCTTTAAGTTGACAAATATTTTTTGAATTTTGAAACTGTTAATGATTGTGTTTACAACAAACACAGGGAATATGAAATTAAGGAAAAATAAAATTGGTCATAACCAGTCATAAATCACACCTGACATACTGCTGACTCTCCCTTTATAAAACTGATGATATCTTCAAGATGTCCCTAACGAATCCTTCCCTCACTTCATTCTTCTAAATTTCGTTAAAATTGAAGCAAAATTGTTTATGTAGTGACAAATACTTTCTAAGACGATAATCGGATTGGAGAATGGATTAAGCATTTAATTAACTACCTTAACTTTAAAACAAAAACTTAAATAAATTTATTTAAGAAAAAACACTTATTTTAAAAATTGAAAAATTAGCACCGCCTTGGAAACTGTACTGTTTGACTTCATTTTTAGATTCAGCGCCCGATTTTACATGGAAAATAAATGTCAAATATTGTGGATCAAAATTTCAAAAACTAAATCAAAAAACTTCTGCAATCAATATAATATAAATAATGTATGTAAACGGGGTGCAAAATATTTCCCCCCTAATTTCAGTGTTTACCCAAATTAAGTACATGTTTTATGTAGTGTTTTCTTTTTATTCCAGCGAAATAAAACATTTTTAAACTAAAATATTTTTTTTTTTGGAAAAAACATAACCATTTCTTTCATTCTTTATATTGATGCCTTTGAAGTACAACAGAATTTTTTAATTAAATCCAAAGGCAATACTGCTACAACTACATGCTGCTTTTTCTTTATGTCGACTACAATTCAAGTAAGTTGAAAAGAAGCAGATCTGTAAAGATAGAATTCCTCAAAATAATTTAATTACAAAAAAATATGTATTTTTATTAAAACATTTTCTTTTTTAGGGGTTTTATAAGATAATTTTTCCCAAGTAACTTTAAGATTTTTTGTTGAAAACCCTTACAAAATGACAAGAAGAAGATTAAAATAGACAACATCGTATGTAGGGTGACCATTTTTTCCAGAACACAAATAACTCCACAAAAAAAAATTAAGAAAAAAAATTTTATGAAAAAAAAAAATTTTTTTGATAAAGAACAAAAATTTTTTTTTTTTTTTGATAAAGAACAAAAAAAAATTTTTTGGTACAGAACAAAAAAGAATTGATAAAAAAAATCCTTTTTTAAAGGATAGTACATTTTTAATGTGAAAAAAAATTAACAATTTTGATTAGGAATATTTTATTTTGAGTAAAAAACTCTTTTTTTGGCATAAAAAAAAAAAAAATTACTAATTTTTTTTTGAGTGTAAAACTTTTTTTCGAGTGTAATGTTTTTTTTTACTGTAAAAAATATTTCTGAGTTAATGCACGTACGTATGTACACAAAATTTTTTTTGAGTGTAAAATTTTTTTCGATTGTAATTTCTAAGTTACCAATGCTTTTAAAACTAAACAAGTTTAAAAAGCATTGCTTTAAAACTAACAAGTTTGCAATGCACTGCTAAGTTACCACCAATGCTTTTAAAACTTGTTTACCACGTAGCATTTTATATGAACCCAATCTAAAATTCGGGGTTTTTCTTATAACTTTTGAACCACTAGACCGATTGAGCTGAAATTTAATACCAAGTATCAGCTATCGAAAGCTATCGTGTTTTTTATTTCGTAAATTCGCAAGAAACCCTTGCCGAAATTTACTCTTTTGCTCATAACTTTTGAAGCAGTGCACTATAGGGAATTTATAAGGAATTGTTGGCCAAAAGTCCATTTTTGATATGTTCAAAAAATTTTTTTTCGGATGGCATTATACAGTAAACTATATAAAAGTAAGCTAGCACACATATTTTTGTACACCAAACTCTTTTACCGCTAGTACGGAGGCGTCAAAAACAAAATTAAATTTTTTATTATTTTTTTTTTAATTTTGGAGAACATAACTTATTACAAAATTAACGTACTTAAAATCCTGTATTAAAATCATTTGAAATTAATTTCAATTATCAATAGAGCAAATAAATATATTTTGTACAAAGTACAGGTTTAAAATGTTGATTTATGTATTTTTTTAATTTTTCTATTTAATTAATTGTTTTCTTTTTTAAACCAAATATATTTGTGGACTGCTACTTTTTTTGCATATAATTGCATACTCCCATATCTCTATGAGGTATTGGGAAACTCTTTGTGAGTAAGATGTATTCATCCGCTAAGCCATGCGGCTCCATGGGGAAAAGATATTTAGTGATGTCCGTCCGACCGTCTGTCGGTCTGACTGTCTGGGGAATGCACGATGCTGTCCAAACCAAAAGAGCTAGCCACATGATGTTTGGCACGAATATGTCTTATAGTCTTACGATGTTCAAGTTCGTAAATGGGCAAAATTGGAACATGTGAAAAAAAGCTCCCCCTTAAATAACTTAGTCTAGCTACGCAAAATCCCATATTTTACATTTTTTTTGTACATTTGCTTAAAAATTAAAAAAAAAATACGCCACAAGAAGTTCAAAGCCCTGCACTTGGACCAAAGGCACTAGGAAAATTATTTTTTTGCCCGCCCCCTTTTGTGGGCGTGGATGTAAAAATTATTGACAAAATTATATTACAAAATTGCATTAAAAACACGATTTATTAGGCCAGATCATGCCAATTTTTTATACAGAGCCTTAAGACTTACCGCCAAATAAACTTGCCAAATTTTGAGGCAATATCCCAACTTTTGGAGTTTTGGCCAGAAAATACCAGAAAATTCCCTATAGTGCAGTGGACTGATTTTGCTGGATTGCAATACCAACTTGACCAGGTAAATGACCAACATATATGCCAAACTTCAGTAGCCTCTGTAAAGTCTTTCAAAAGTTACCGTGTTTTCTACGGACAGACAGACAGACGAACGGACGGACGGACGGACATCGCTAGATTGTCTTAAAATCGATCAAGGATCATGAATATATATACTTTATGGGGTTCAGACCAATATTTCGATGTGTTATAAACGGAATGACAAACTTATATATACCCTCTATCACTAGAGTGGAGGGTATAAAAATAAAAATTGTTTTATTCGACCTTTAAAATATTATATTTTGAGGATGTTTATTCTGTCTCGAGGTCATTATTTTCTTTACTAATTAAAACCATGATATTCTCATAGCCTAATTTTTTTGTTTTAAATTTATATATGTTGGTAATTTTTGACAGACTTAATCCACACGTGTTTCGGAATTTGTCAAATTCGATTGTCAAGATTATTTAGCAAAAAATAGAAACGATTTACTACAAAGTAGCAAACGAGTCTAATGAAAAATCGTTTGTGCATAAACTAAAATATTAATACATATTCGCCTTTATTTACAATGAGAATTAGAAAGACGAAGAAATTGTACCATACTAATAAGGCAACGATTGTCGATAACCAACAAAAATATTTAAAACAATTTTACATATGATAGTCCATTGGACTACAACAATATGTTATTTGTGTTGTTGTGAGTGTAATAATCCATATTAGGGTTATTCATCACTATGGCGTGCCAACCATTATGTTTAAGTTCTGATTAATTTTTATTTGAAAATAAAAATTGTTTTATTCGACCTTTAAAATATTATATTTTGAGGATGTTTATTCTGGCTCGAGGTCATTATTTTCTTTACTAATTATAACCATGATATTCTCATAGCATGATATTCTCATAGCATAGCATGATATTAGCATAGAAAATTATTTTTTGTTTTAAATTTATTTATGTTGGTCATTTTTCCAAGACTTAATCGACACGTGTTTCGGAATTTGTAAAATTCCATTGTCCAGATTATTTAGCAAAAAATAGAAACGATTTACTACAAAGTAGCATACGAGTCTAATGACAAATCGTTTGTGCACAAACTAAAATATTAATATTATTTATACTTGACCCTGATTATTTATACTTGACCCTTTTTTAACATTTTGCGCATGTCGCACAAACTTTGAACATTTGACAACCCCTAGCATAATTTTATAAGGAAAATATTTGTAGAACATTTTAACCCTCTAAATGGACGTTTTGTTAGACTTCTGTGTTTAGTTTTTAAAAAGGACTAAAATGACCCCTTAAAATGTCAGTTAGAGGGTTAAAATGTTCTAAGAAAAGAAGCGCCATAAAATTTCACTGCAGACATTAATCATATTTCATAAGCTCAGATGTGTTCTTATTATAGTATTTTTGACGTTTTCCAAATGCCTTTGATAAAAATATAAAAACTTCAGTGGGCTATAAAAAAGAAATCCGAACTGACTTTGCAAAAACCCTTGGGTGATGTTGTTCACTTGATGGTCTACTTTCATATGGCGTGGAAGGCATTTAGGCTCAATTCGATGACCCAAAATTTGTTGCACAGTGTAATTGGACACCGCCACCCTAATCTTACCTTGCCCGCTCATCTTGTCTTTAAAAACTTTAAGAACAAACTATTTGCCATCACTGGTATGTACACTCAAAAAAAAAATATTGTAAAACTAGCAAAAAAAATGGTTAAAATTAGCAAAAAAAACTGTAGTTTTGGACGTTGCAAAAATTTTGGTAATATTAGCAAAACCATTTTGCTAATCAAAAAATTAGGAAAAAAATGGTAAAATTACAAGAATACCATTTTATTTTTGTAAAAAATCAACCTTGTAAAATTATCAAAAAATATGGTAAAATTACCAAAAAAATGGTAAAATTGAAATAGATAAAAAAAATTTGTAATTTGGTAAAAAAACTGTTTTATTTAGTAATTTTTTTTCTTTGATTAGTAGTTGATTTAAAATTTGGTGAACATACTAAAAAAAATTTTGCCTGTTTTTGAGCACCACGTTCTTTAAATGTAGTAATAGCAGCGTCAACTATTACTTCAGTTGTTGGATGGTTTCTTCGGCTTGATGGTGGCAGCATCTTCTTTTGCCTTCTTCTCAGCAGCTGTAGTTGCAGTAACTGGACTTCCAACAACATCAAAATCAAAAATGATTTTTTTTTCACTTAAACACTTTAAACAAAAAACTTAAAGAACAACACTTCACTTTTTTTATTTTTTTTTGCGTCATTTTTTTTAGCTTAAGTAGAACAAATGAGAATTGCGTAGTAGTCTACACAAGAAATTTCTTACATTTTCAGGTAAAATTTGTAAAAAATTAACAATTTTTTTTCGAATTTTTAATTTTTTTCACATGTATTTAAAAAAAAAATAAAAAAAAAACTTTTGGATATTAAAGATTAGATATCTAACTATGTGTTAACATTTAAAAAAAATAATTTTTCAAAATTATCAACTTTTTATTAACAATTTAGGTGGCAAATTTTAAAAAATTTTCGTATAAAATTAGCAAAAAATATGGTAAAATTAGCAAAAAATATGGTAAAAAATACTAAAAATTGTGTAGCCTATTTTTCAGCGCACATGCAGTTGATGGATGGTTACTTTGCTATGGTGTTGGCAGCATCATCTATAGCGGTTTTCACCCTTGATAGAAAACAAAAAAAGAATCCGAGAAATAAAGAAAACAAGAAAATGTTTGACAGAAATACATGTATTTTGTTGTTGTATCTGTCAAACATTTTTTTGTTTTCTTCATTTCTCCGATTCTTTTTGTGTTTTCTATCAAGGGTAAGAACCGCTAATGAGTTTTTTTTTTCCACACTAGAACACTTTAAACAATTTTTTTTTTCTTAAAACTAAGAAAAAAAAAATAAAAAGTATTACCATTTCTTTAAGGAAAATACTAATATTTTTGCTAAAATTATAGTAAAATAAAAAAAAAAAAACTAGCAAGAAAATATAGTAAAAGTACCACAAAATTTTTGTATTTTACCAATAGTAAATTTCCAAAAAAAACTGTAAAAGTTAAATTTTTACAATTTTTTTTGCTAAAGTTTGGTTGAAGTAAATTACAACACCTTTTACTAATATTTTGACTAAGTTTTTTTTTTGAGTGTAGTAGTAAATTTTTTATTTATTTGTATGTGTGTGCGTTTAGAAATGGTTTCAAAAAGAGAAAAAAGCATTATATATGATGCTAATTAAAGTACTCAGTTGGCACTTTGATGATTGTATGTGTGTGTTTATGTAAGCTTTCTTTTATATTTTGTGTTGGAATTAAAATAAAATTGAATTTATTTTCTTAAAAAAAAAAAAAAAAAATTAAACTTGCTACGTGCAAATTAGAGTTGAAATTGTTTTTCGCACAACAAAAAAACAGGCGAATGGAATTTCTTTTCAACTGAAAACATCAGTTAATTTGTAATGTAATTAAATATGCTAATGAAACTGTGTAAGAAAACAAAAAAAAAAAAAACTGTAGCATACTTTTAGGTTTTGAATTTAATATAAAATTAAAGTATACTTGTTTGGCTTTAGGTATGAATTTAATAAAATTTAAAATGTTTTTTACTCATTAAGTTTTATGTGGTTTTGAAGTTTCTGCTAAATTGTTCAATATAACTGACAACATAGAAAAATTAAAAAAGGAATATGAAGTATCTCTTGAGATTTACTCAAAATGTTACTATTGTGCGTGCTTCTGTTGCTTAAATGTTTTTAACAACAACAAAAACTTTTTTATTTGTTGGTCCACTTCAATTTTTATGTATGAACTTAAGAATTTTGTTTTTGTGGGTGGTAGGTAATCCTTGAAAAAAAAAAAATAATATTTGAAATGACATAAACATAAAAATAAATATAAATATAAAACCCATTAAAAACATACATACAAAATTATTTTTTCTTTTTTTGTACAATTCAAAAAGAGGATAAAGTTTATTAGAAATGTGTGTATGCTTTTTGAAGAGTTTTTAAAAGTACAATAAAAACTGGGTGGTTCCTTTTTTATGGAACAGAAAGATTTTGGTTGAAGAATAATATTTTCTTTTAGTGCCACTTCTAAGATTCGATTGGATTTGGTCCAAATCTTGTTGTGTGTATTAATTGGTGTAAAACGTCTACTTTGATGCGCCCGTTCTTGCCCATTTATTGGATAATACAGTTCACTAGTCGGCCCATGAAAACAGTATAAACAGAACAAAGATCGTAATTACTGGAGTTGTCAATTATTCGACTTTAAACTTTGTTCGAATAATTCAAATAATTGTTTTTGTTCGTTCGATCAAACGACTAAATCTAAAAAATTATTCGATTAATCGATGAAAATAACGAATAAAAAAATTGGTTATAAAAAAATATTTTTATTAAGTTTAAAGTTTTTAATTTGGGAGAATTCGGCGGGAGGACACATTTTCGCTCTTCACATAAATGTTTACAAACTCATTTATTGCGATATTTACGCCTAAAAAACACTTTTGTCATTATTTTTTATAACCACACCCTTAAAAGTGGGCGGGCCGAAAAATATAATTTAATCATCTTGGTCCAAATGTAGGTCAAGGAACTTCATATGAGATAAAAATATTTCATTTGTTAAACAAATATAAGTAGAAAAAAGTTTTAAAAAATATTGTTTTTCTGGTGGTGCTTTTGTTTTTTAAGGGGGAACATTTTTCCCCTCGTCCGATTTTGTTATATATCATTTAATCATCTTGGTCCAAATGTAGGTCAAGGAACTTCATATGAGACAAAAATATTTCATTTGTTAAACAAATATAAGTAGAACAAGTGGAAGTGTTAAATTCGGCTGTGCCGAATCTATAATACCCTCCAACATATAAAAAAAATTAAAAAAATGCAGGGGCGTTTTTTTTGGGGGGGGGGGGGGGTCAGTAGGGGTCATCGGGGGACAATAACCCAATGCGGTAAATGTTTAAAAATTCATTTATTATGCTTTTTGAGCTTAAGTAATACAATTTTATCATTATTTAAAAACATTTTTAATTAGGGCTGTCAAACGGGATCGGTTTTTTCAAATCCCGGGATTCGGGATTTGAAAATCGAAATCCCGGGATCCCGGGATTTTTCGGGATCACGGGATTTTTCGGGATCCCGGGATTTTCGGGATTCCGGGATTTTTTGGGATTAAATTTCTTTGATTATAAAAGTAAAAAAATAGTAGACTCTTTATGTTTCAATTTTATTGTGCATATTAAGGGGGCTACTGTGGGTTAGTTGGTAGCATGCTAGCCTATTAAGCAGTAAGTTGTGGGTTTGATTCCCACGAAACCCCTTGGGTCGATTTCGCTACAACGGAATTCTTAAAAAAATATTTCTAATTATTCTGATTGTTATTTAAAGGCAATTCAAAAATTAAGTATACGCCACTTATACAGTTTCCAAGTAATTATTATTATTAAATATTTAGCAAGGAACTAAAAAAGCCTTGAGGGGTTTGTTATGGAAAATGACAACTTTTATTTGCTTTTGGTTTCATCCCATTCCGATTTTGGTTCTTGCACTGTATAATTTTAAAACTAATTTAAAGAAAATTTAAAATAATAAAACACATTTAAAGGAGAAAAGTAATAATATTATACATTAGACTTGCATTTTTTTGTATAAAAAAGTTTTTCTTCCAATTTTGAACGTTCGGGAAAATTTTTATTCTCCTACGCCTGAAACATATGTTGTACAAATTTGAGGTCAATCGGATTAAATTTGCCCTAGTCGCTCTACGACAATGGTTCCCAACCTTTTTCATGCCACGCCCCACTTTTAAGTTAAAAAAATTGCCTTGTCCCCCCTACACTCATGAAAAATTTGTTAATTTTTCTAATTTTTGTTTTTAATGAAAAATTACTGCTGGTTTAGCAAAGTTTTTGTAAAATAAGAATTTAATCTAAGTTTTTAGTAAAAATTTTAACAATTAACAAATTTTTGTAGTCAATTAAGGTAAAAAAATAGTTTTTGTAATTAATTTGACTAAAAAAATCTTGCTCGTTGCCTCCCTGGAACCTTCAAATTGCCCCCCAATGGGGCGAGAATCAAAGGTTGGGAACCATTGCTCTACGATCAAAGTTTCGGTTTTTTAGAAAATTTTCGTCAAAACCTGCAAACTTTGGTCAAAGTGGCTTAAAGGTTAGTGCGTTGGACTATTATTCAGCAAGCCTGGGTAGCATTCTCAGCTCAGCCAAATTCGTGGCCAGCTACCTTATAAATTAAAAAAAGTTTTAGTTTTAATTTGTTTATGTAAATGTAACAATAATTGAAAAAATTTGTATTTTTAAAAAAAATTCTCATACATTTTTAATATTTCAAAAATCCCGGGATTTGAGCTTAAAAATCCCGGGATTCGGGATTTATTTTATGACCAAAATCCCGGGATTTCGGGATTCGGGATTTCGGGATTGACAGCCCTATTTTTAATATCCACGTCCACAAAAGGGGGGCGGGAAAATTTTTTTTTTTATTTCCTAAGTCCAAGTGCAGGGCCTTGAACTTTTTCTGACATCAAATTGTTTTATTTGCTTAACAAAAATACCAAAAAACTTGTGAAAATTTGGCGTTTTTCAGAGGTTAGTTAAGTTCTTCAAGGGGGAACTTTTTTCCCCCTGGTCCGATTTTGCCCATTTACGAACTTAAACTGCCTAGGACCAAAATACATATTCCTGCCAAACTTAACGATTCTATCTCTTTTAGTTTGGACTGCATCGTGTCTTATACAGACGGACGGACGGACGGACGGACGGACGGACATACGGACATTCTAGAAAAGTCTTAGAATCGATCATAGATCAATAATATATATACTTTATGGGGTCCCCGACCGATATTTCGATGCGTTACAAACGGAATGACAAAGTGAGTATACCCCCATACTGTAGTTGGAGGGTATAAAAAAGTTTTAAAAAAATATTGTTTTTCTGGTGGTGCTTTTGTTTTTTAAGGGGGAACATTTTTCCCCTCGTCCGATTTTGTCTCGAAACTTAACCCGCCTATGACCAGGAGACATAAACGTGCTTAACTTCAGGAGTATAGCTCTTTTATTTTGGACTGTATCGTTCCTTTACAGACGGACGGACAAACGGACATCGGACATATTTGCTTTATGGGGTTCTAGACCGATATTTCGATACTGTAGTTAAAGGGTTTAAAAAAATAATTGTTCGATTACACTGCGTGACAAAACTAACCACTATTTTAGAAAACAAGAGGTACGACCATCATTTCAATATATTGCGGACATGCTGAATCGAATGGCGTACTCCGTTTTTCGATGTATGGTACAGTTTTCTTGTAAAATGTCATTAAAGATTGGCTGATTTTCAGCTGCTTTTTTAACAAAAAAAATTCCAAAGCTAATGATTTTTAAACTTTATGGCATGGAAAACAAAGATATAACTTGTAGCAATATTTCTAATATAAATTTGGTTTAAAGCTTTTCATCTTAACCCCTTTAATTCGCGGATTTCTTAATTTTTTAAAGTTTTCGCGAAATTAACCGCTTAATTGGTCTCTGATAAAAAACTTGCATTTTGTGGATCATAAAGGCGTCCATGACACTACGAATAGTGGACAAAAAACATCTATGTTATATGGACCATCATGAAGAAAATCGCGAAAAACCGTTTTTTTGTATATGGCAGCATCACTTTAGGAGATGATTTGATGCTTCATCTTTTAGTATATAATGTGGGAACCTTAAACAATGAACTGACCCAAAATTTGTCCAAAAAAGTTTTCATTTGCAAAAGTTATCTTAACAAAAACTGTTATTTCAGTGTTTGCGATACAATAATTATAGTTTTTGTTAAGATAACTTTTGCAAATGAAAACTTTTTTGGACAAATTTTGGGTCAGTTCATTGTTTAAGGTTCCCACATTATATACTAAAAGATGAAGCCTCAAATCATCTCCTAAAGTGATGCTGCCATATACAAAAAAACGGTTTTTCGCGATTTTCTTCATGATGGTCCATATAACATAGATGTTTTTTGTCCACTATTCGTAGTGTCATGGACGCCTTTATGATCCACAAAATGCAAGTTTTTTATCAGAGACAAATTTAGCGGTTAATTTCGCGAAAACTTAAAAAAATTAAGAAATCCGCGAATTAAAGGGGTTAAGATTAAAAGCTTTAAACCAAATTTATATTAGAAATATTGCTACAAGTTATATCATTGTTTTCCATGCCATAAAATTTAAAAATCATTAGCTTTGGAATTTTTTTTGTTAAAAAAGCAGCTGAAAATCAGCCAATCTTTAATGACATTTTACAAGAAAACTGTACCATACATCGAAAAACGGAGTACGCCATTCGATTCAGCATGTCCGAAATATATTGAAATGATGGTCGTAACTCTTGTTTATTTTTTAGTGTTCCGCAGTGTTATTTGTCATAAATTAATCGATTTATTCGTTATTCGAAAATCGTAATTTTTAAATTAATCGAACAAGAGTTTGGTTTTGTTTGATCGATTAATCGAATTATTCTTAATCGGCTGACAACTCTAGTAATTACACAGTGATACAAAATTGAACTTTCCGAATCGGAATGGGATGAAACCAAAAGCAAATGAAAGTTGACATTTTAAATAACAAAACCGTCAAAGTTTTTTTTTAAGTTCAGCGCTAGATTCTTTTTACACGCATTTAAAGTTCGTGATTTTAAAGAATGTAAAGTTTATGTTTAACTAAACATGCCCTGCTTTAGGGACCCTTGGTGGTGCCCTTAGTGGACATGTGTGTCCCAGAGTCCAACAATTTAGCTCGAAAGTACTTCAGTTATAGCCGGTAAGAATTTCGCTGCAATCGGTCCAGTACCTACTTACTGAACAGCCAAATTATTTAAAATAATCAACTGTGCACCGTTGCGTATGATTGTTATTAAAAGGCAATTACAAAATTAAGCATACGTCTTATACAGTTTTCAAGGAATTTTATTATAATCAAAATAAAAGTTCACCAACTTCAAATGCGTTTAAAAAATCTCGCGCTGAGATAAAAAAAGCCTTAATGGTTTTGTTATGGAATTTATTTGCCTTTTATTTGCTTTTCGTTTCATCCCATTGCGATTTTGGCTGTTGCACTGTGTTATCAATGAATTTTGCCTTTATTTAATAATTACGCTTTTCTTTATCAAAGGCTGAAGCAAAATGAAATTCGAAACATCTTTTTTTAATTTGACCCCTAAATAGTAATTTTAAAAAATCATTTCAAATTTGAACGGAACCGGACCATATTAATTCTAGGTTGTATACAACCATATTCCCGATATTCACAAAATCTCTCCAAAATTGTTTAAAAATATTTTTTAAACCTTGCACACAAAAAATAACCTACAAAAACACTAAAAATTAATGATTAGTGTGTTATTTTTACCAACAAATTCAAAAAAATTACATACGAAAACATTTAAAATTTATGATTTCGTAGGTTATTGTTACAATTTTTCTATTGAATTATATTTAACAAAAATTTTAAATAAAAATTTGGGGAATCGACCCTGCAATCAACTGCATTCTGGCCAGACACTCTAACCATCGCACAGTGGCCGAAACACCAAATCTAGCGGCGCTTAATTCGGAAATGTAAAATAATAAAGCCCAACGTATATTTGTGATTATAAAACTTATAGAGAATTTAATTTTTAACCATATTTATTTATTTCAGTGTTTTTATGTATTTTGGGAAATTTATGTGAATATCGGGAGTGTGGTCTGTATGAGAACTAGAAGTTAAAATGTTCCGATTCCGTTAAAATTTAGAGTGATTATTTATGGCTACAAAAAACATTTAACAATCGAATTTCAAGAGGATATTTGTTAAAATACTATTGTTAGGGATTTTTAAGTAAAACTGGAAGGGGAAATTAGCATGGGGGCTATGGGATAACATGGACCGATTTTGTCAAAAATTTGATAGGTTTTGTTCTTTCGATAAAAAATCTTAAATTTCAAATTTTAGCCAAATCGATTGAAAATTGTGGTCTGTATCGCGTTTATACTGTTTATTTGGACAGGCAGATGGACCCTAAAAAACCGAGCAACTTGCGCGAACCAGCACGCCATACTGAAAAGTCACAACAAAAATAACCCAAAATTTATTTATCATTTATTTTTTAGTTAAAACATACCTTTTACTTTCAATTAAAACTTTTTGGCTCAAAATGTATAAACAATTGACTTAAAAGTGTCAAGAAAAACTCACTGAGTAATAAGGCCCCAAATTCCTTTAATACACTTGCTGCAGAAAATTTATATTTGAAAGCTTACAGCTGTGCGAATATTGAAAGCAAAACAAAAGTAAAAACGTAATTTTTTTCTGTAAAGTATAGGTAAACGATGCAGTGCAAAAACATTTATAGATCTTAATTTTTAAATTTTGACTTAAGCGCCGCTACAAAAAAAGAACCCACACAAGTAGGTAAAAACTAATGATTTTTCTTTAAAAAATTCCAACAACAAAAAAAAAAAAAAAAAAATAACGTTTACAAGTCATTAAAAATTAAAGAAGAATCCCATATTTTTACTTACAAAACAAAAATAAATGACTTTAAAAATTGAATGCTAATGAAAGTCTTAATTTTTTATGTTGTTATTTTTGCTATAAAGAACAGAAATAATCATTTAAAAAACTAAACATTAAACAAATGATTTTTCTTTAAAAAACAATACAACGTAAAACTTTTTAAATAAACTACAAACAGTTAATGACATAACTTTTTAAGTGAAGGAATTATTATTAAAAAAAATATATTTATAAGATGCATTCCAAACTAAATGTCCCGCTACAGAAAAACATCTGTCGCATGAATTTCTGAAGTATTGATATAGAAGTATCTACAGAAACTTAGAAAATTACGTTTTTGGTTTTTACATTTTTCAAAACCTAGGCTAAGGCATGGCTAAATATTGAAAAAATACTAAAATTTGTGTCGAGTTGCCTTGATTTAATATTTATAAAATTAAAATGGAATGCACCATAATCTCAAAAATTTGCATTGTTTTCTATTTTTTATGGGCTATCGACTAAAAATTTTTATTTTGAAAAATTTTCAGATCCCGTTTTGAAATTTCCCATTTTTTAAAAAAGTCAATTTATCAAAAATCAGGACACTTTTTTTTATTTTTTAATATTTTTTTTTTTAGACGCGTGTTTTTCTTTTTTTTTTTTTTCGAGAAAATCGCATTTGAATTTTGAATTTCATAATAGTTTAGAAATTTACTTGTATTTTCTTGTTTCAACACAAATATTTAATACTCATTCGCTATGTTGAAACAAGAAAATACAAGCAACTTATAAAATTCTTATGAAATTTAATACTCAAATGATATTTTTTTTGAAAAATACGAAAAGCACGCGTCTGATTTTTTTTTGTGGATAGACAAACATATAAAATTAAAACAAGTAGAAAAGCTAAATTCGACTTTGCCGAATCTATACTCTCCACAATGCCTTTTTTTTAAAAAGATAGTACATTTTTAACGTAAAAAAAATTAACAATTATGATTAGAAATATTTTATTTTGGGTAAAAAACTCGTTTTTTTGTCATTTATAAAAAAAGAAAAAGAAAAATTACTAATTTTTTTTTTAGTGTAAAATTAACGAAAAAGAAAATAAGAATTACTATTTTCATTTTCTTAAAACCAAAAATTTTAATAACTTGGGTGTGTAACTTGGATAATAATTCACCTCGTGGTGAATAAAACCGTTTTTCACCAGCTGGTGAATAAAAAGTAACATAATTTCTTTTTTTCATATTTTTTTTTCATCATTTTTTTTTATCAATTTTTTTTTTATCAATTTTTTTTCATCAATTTTTTTTCCATCAAATTTTTTTTTCATCAAATTTTTTTTCATAAAATTTTTTTCATTATTTTTTTTTATCAATTTTTTTCTGTTTCATCAATTTTTTTTCTTTTTTATCAATTTTTTTCTTTTTCATCAAATTTTTTTTTCATCAAAATTTTTTTTTCATAATTTTTTTTTTCATAAATTTTTTTTTCATTAATTTGTTTTCTTTTCATAAATTTTTTTTTTCATCAAACTTATTTTTCATAAATTTTTTTTATCATGTTTTTTTCATCAAATTTTTTTATTCAAATTTTTTGTTATCAATTTTTTTTTTTTCGTGAAAAAAATCATTTTTTTTACCAAAACTACTTTTTCACCAAGTCTAAGCTTTTCGCATGAAAATTTTCCATTTGTTTATCAAATGTACATAAAACAAGTGAGGGTGTTATATTCTTTGTTACCGAATCTTTTATACTCTCCAAAATGTAAAAACACTTTTTTGCACTTATTTTTGCACTCACTTACGAAATGTACAACTCTTTTGGCTTTTTAATGGGGTACTCGACTCCATTCGTTACTTTGCAATTCGTTTTGCAGGGAATAGCAAAGTAATACAACATTATTTTTTCTAAAAAAAACTTTGCTTTGGCAAGTGCATCCAAATCTTCAGCAACACATTATCCTGATTTAATGTTTTGGGCAAGAGTACAAAATTTGCAGGCATTTTTTATTTCACAGTGGGTTAAATTCGATTTTCAGGCTAAAAATTCGCCAAATTTGGATGGGGCTGGCGGGCAATTTAGTTCACCTCAGTCTTCATTTTTGTTTTTAATTCATCTACGTGATGTTACCTTTCAAAGGAGTAAAAATAATCAACATATTTAGAAAGAACCTTTTTATCTAGAGTCAAAAGTGTTGGTGCTATTTACAACCAAAAACTTTTTAAAATGGCTCTATCTCGAAAAGTATATGAGATAACCGAACTCCCTAAGCAGTTTTTTAGACCTCTACTAATTGATTGTCCACATATATTTTTTTTAACCGCTGGGCTCCAACTTCCACAGTGGAGTGAAGGGTATAAAAAAACGTACAAGTAATACTTCATTATAATAAATATCACTCATACGTCACGTATTTCCTTTAGTATAAATTAAGGGGCCTATTCACAAAAAAAGTCATAACTCAATCATAACTCAATTTTTTCCATGTGGTTGTTGTAAACAATCATAAAAAAATTCAAATTTTGTTTGAAAATTTCAAAAAAATAAAGACCTGTTACCCACATCGTCTCAAAATTGACAAATAATTTTAAATTTTGAGACTTTTTGTGATTGTGTTTACAACAAACACAGGGAATATGAAGTTTAAAAATAATAAAATTAGTCATAACCAGTCATAACTGAGAATAGGCCTGTAAGTTTGTATATTTTTTTTTTTTCAATTTTAAATCAATTTTTAATTAAATTTTTCCTTTATTAAGTATTTGTATTTTGTTATTTAATTATTTATTGAAAAATGTCACGTACATGAACTGTCGTAAACTGTACAAATAAACAAATAAATTAAAATAAAATTAATTATAAAACGACAAAAAAACTATATAAAAAATCTAGAACAACATTTTTAATACATTTTCAAACTCAGCAGGACATTGCTTTTCACAAAAAGTTAAAGTTTAAATAGAAAAAAATAAATTTTTTGTTTATTTTTTATCTAAATGAAATCAAAGTCAGTTTTACTTTATTACATTTTTACCCACTCACTTAGGAGCCCTTATATACTCGTAGTAGATACATATAAAATATTGTTTCTTATCAACAGGAGCACATACAGTTTGTAGATGCGTTGTGAAAGATGCTTATTTTATCCCCCTCAAGTGACCTTTTATAACATTAAAATTATAGTTATAAAGAAGTTACTTTAAATTTAGTATGTCACTAGAGTTTTTAAAGGCAAAAACTTTCATATGCTCATAATGTTTTTTAGTTGTTTTTCGAAAAAAAAAAAATCAATTGTTATTCGAAAAAGATCAACTAAAATTCTGCTGATATTTTTCGAATTACGCAGCGCAACAACCAAAATCAGAATGGGATTAAACGAAAAGCAAATGAAAGTTTAAATAATCCATAATAAAACCCTCAAGGCTTTATTTAGTTCAACGCTAGATTTTTTTACATACATTTGAAGTTGGTGAGCTTTTAATATAATTTTAATAATGTGCTCGATTCGGGAGTTTGGGAGTACTCTTTCACTATTCACCGACTTTTAACATGCTAATGTATTTAGGCTGGTGTCTAATTTTAAAAAAGTTGCAGGACGCCACCTCAGTTTGACTATATAAGCTAACAATTAACGAAAAAGAAAACTAGAATTACTATTTTCATTTTCTTACAACCAAAAATTTTAATAACTTGGGTTTGTAACTTGGATAATAATTCACCTCGTGGTGAATAAAACCGTTTTTCACCAGCTGGTAAATAAAAAGTAACATAATTATTTTTCAACAAAAAAAAATTTTTTCATCAACTTTTTTTTTTCATTAATTTTTTTTTCCATCAAATTTTTTTTCCATCAAATTTTTTTTTCCATCAAATTTTTTTTTTTATAAATTTTTTTTTTTCATTAAACTTTTATTTTCATCAAATTTTTTTTCATCATTTTTTTTATCAAATTTTTTTTTTTCATAAATTTTTTTTTCATCATTTTTTTTTTGTTCATTACGTTTTTCATCAAATTTTTATTTCATCAATTTTTTTTCCATATTTTTTTTTCATCAATTTTTTTTTCATAAAATTTTTTTTTCATGAAATTTTTTTTCATCAAACTTTTTTTTATCAAATTTTTTTTCATCAAATTTTTTTTTTTCATCAATTTTTTTTTTCATTAATTTTTTTTATAAAATTTTTTTTTTTTAATTTTTTTTTTATCAAATTTTTTTTTTCGTCAATTTTTTTTCATTAAATTTTTTATTATCAATTTTTTTTCACCAAAAATTTTGTTGTTTTTATATTTTTTTTCATCAACTTTTTTTACATCAAAAAATGTTTCTTTTCATCAAAAACTTTTTTTCATCAACATTTTTTTTCACCTAAAATTTTGGGTTCATTAAATTTTTTTTTAACTTAATTTTGTTTTTCGTGAAAATAAATAATTTTTTTACCAAAACTACTTTTGCAAGTCTAATTTTTATACCCTCCACTCTGGTGATAGAGGGTATATACATATAAGTTTGTCATTCCGTATGTAACACATTGAAATATTGGTTTAGGACCCCATAAAGTATATATATTCATGATCCTTGATCGATTTTAAGTCGATCTAGCGATGTCCGTCTGTCTGTCTGTCCGTCCGTCTGTCTGTCTGTTGAAATCACGTTTGTGGCAATTCTCCGAAACCGATTTAATCGCTTGGGGTACCAAAAGTTGCGTAATTTTCCCAGGCAAAAATTGATGTATTTTTTTTTTAAATCGGTGAAGTATTTTAAAAGTTATGTGCGAATTACTAAAAAACACATTTTTTCTTTCAACATAACCCTAAATTAACTCATATTTTGTGTGATACATAAGAAAGAAAACGGAAATGAAAAAAAAAACTAAGAAAAAAGAAAAAAAACTTTACAAAAAAGCTTTAAAATATGTAAAACAAAATCTAAATTTAATTAAAAAAAAGTTCGTTAAGTAATAATAAAAAAATTAATAGTTATTTTTATATAGCATGTGTGTGTGTGTGTCCATTTTTTGATTCGTCATATTAACGGGGTTGCCAGACTTTTTTTTGGCTTTGTCGCCAAATCGGATGTAAAATATCGCCAAAATTCAATTTTGTTCAGATTTCTTAAAAAAAAAAATATTTTCATTTAAAAAAATAAATTTTGTTAAATAATAAAAGACAGAAATAAACTTTATGGCAAAAATCGCCCAAATCCGGAAAATTTATATATATAAAAGAGTAATATGACTGACTGACATACTCATTCATCATCGCCCAGCCCAAACCGCTGAAGTTAGAGACTTGAAATTTGGACTGTAGTTTGACCGTCCGGAATAAAGATCCACTAAGGCTGGATTTTTGCCAATGTTGATTCTAAGGGGGTAAAAAGGGTAAAAAACTGTACTTTTGGTACTTTTTACATCTCCCGATATAATGGTCATAGAGACTTAAAATTTGGACTGTATGTTACCCTCCCGCAATATAGATCCACTATGGCTGGAGTTTAGCCAATGGTAAGGGGGTAAAAATGGTAAAAAACTGTACTTTTGGTACTTTTTAAATCTTCTGATATAATGATCATAGAGACTTGAAATTTGGACTGTATGTTCACCTCCCGGAATATAGATCCATTAAGGCTGGATTTTTGCCAGTGTTAATTCTAAGGGGGTCAAAAGGGTAAAAAACTGTACTTTTGGTGCTTTTTATATCTCCTGAAATAATGGTCATAGAAACTTGAATTTTGGACAGTATGTTCACATCCTAGAATATAGATCCAGTACGGCTGGATTATTGCCAATGTTGATTCTAAGAGGGTAAAAAGGGAAAAAAATCTGTACTATTGGCACCTTTTATATTTCCTTAAAAAATTGTCACATAGACTTGAAAATTGGACTGTATGTTCACCTCCCGGAATATAGAACCCATAAGGCTGGATTTTAGCCAATGATTTTTCTAATAGGGTAAAAAGGTAATAATATGTACTTTTGTTACATTTTATATTTCCTTAAATAATGGTTCTAGAAAATGGAAATTTGCAATGTCGGTTCACCTTCCGGAAAAAAGATTCACTAAGGCTCGGGTTTTGCCAATGTTGATTCTACTGAGGTAAAATGGGTAAAAAAGTACTTTTTGTATTTTTTTTTTATTTACTGAAATTTTATTTAAACTTGAAATTTAGAATGTAGGATCCTGAGATAAAACATTCTGGAACAAGTACTTTCCGAAATAAAAAGTACCTTTTATAAAAAGTACCTTTTATAAAAAGTACCTTTTATAAAAAGTACCTTTTATAAAAAGTACCTTTTATAAAAAGTACCTTTTATAAAAAGTACTGTGGTAATGAGAATGGTTGCTGTACTGTGTATTTATTAGAATACTTTGTAGTTTTATTTTATCAATTTACCTTATGTTAAATTTCATATTTCATTTTATAATTTTGTCAATTTTATTATTTTTGAATTCATTCGTTTTTCTGTTGTTAAAAAGAATTGTTTTTATTTTGAATTGTCGTGATAATTTGTATTTTCCGGTTAATAAATTGAATTTTTATATAAACCTACCCGTTTGGCGTTGTTAATTAACATCAGATCCTACAGTACCTTTTATAAAAAGTACCTTTTATAAAAAGTACCTTTTATAAAAAGTACCTTTTAAAAAAAGTACCTTTTATAAAAAGTACCTTTTATAAAAAGTACCTTTTATAAAAAGTACCTTTCATAAAAAGTACCTTTTATAAAAAGTACCTTTTATAAAAAGTACCTTTTATAAAAAGTACCTTTTATAAAAAGTACCTTTTATAAAAAGTACCTTTTACAAAAAGTACCTTTAATAAAAAGTACCTTTTATTAAAAGTACCTTTTATAAAAAGTACCTTTTATAAAAAGTACCTTTTATAAAAAGTACCTTTTATTAAAAGTACCTTTTATAAAAGTACCTTTTATAAAAGGTACCTTCTATAAAAAGTACCTTTAATAAAAAGTACCTTTTATTAAAGGTACCGAAAGTACACTTTTTGGTACTTTTTTATTTCCTGAGGTATAAATAAAACAAACTTTTTTGTTTTTTAAATCATCACATTGGTGGAGGGTATTTAAAGATTCGGCACAGCCGAATATAGCTTTCTTACTTGTTTTTATATCAACAATTTTTTCTATTCATCAAAAACTTTTTTTCATCAAATTTTTTTTTTCACTAAAAATTTTGGGTTCATTAAATTGTTTTAACATAATTTTGTTTTTCGTAAAAAGAAATCATTTTTTTACCAAAAATACTTTTTCACCAAGTCTAAGCTTTTCACATACACATTTTCAATTTGTTTATCAAATGTACATAAAACAAGTGAGAGTGGTATATTCTTTGGTGCCGAATCTTTTATACTCTCCAAAATGTAAAAACACTTTTTTGCACTCACTTCCGAAATGTACAGCTCTTTTGGTTTTTTAATGGGGTCCTCGAATGATGTTTCAATTCGTTTTGCATGGAATAGCAAAGTAATATAACATTATTTTTTGTACATTTGTTTTATGTACATTTGATAAACAAATGGAACAATTTTATGCGAAAAGCTTAGATTTGATGAAAATGTAGTTTTGGTTGCAAAAATGATTTTTTTTTTTCACGAAAAACAAAATTATGTTAAAAAAATTTAATAAACCCAAAATTTTTGGTGAAAAAAATTTTGATGAAAAAGGTCTTTGATAATTTTTTTTTGATAAAAAGAAAAATTTATTGATGTAAAAAAAATTTATGAAAAAAAAAAAATTTTGGTGAGAAAAAAATTGATAATAAAAAATTTGATAAAAAAATTTGATAAAAAAAAAAAATTGATGAAAGAAAATATGATAAAAAAAATTTTGATGCAAAAAAAAAATTTGATGAAAAAAATGAATGAAAAAAAATTGATGAAAAAACAAACAAAAAAATTTTGATGAAAAAAAAAAAAAAAATATTGATGAAAAAAAACATGACGAGAAAAAATATTAATGAAAAAAAAAATTTGATGGAAAAAAAAAATTTGATGAAAAAAAAAAAAATTGATGAAAAAAAAAATTGATGAAGGAAAAATTTGATGAAAAAAAAATTGATAAAAAAAATGATGAAAAAAAAATTTATGAAAAAAAAGTTTGATGAAAAAAAAAAAACAAAATTAAAGACAAAAAAAAAAATTTGATAGAAAAAAATTGATGAAAAAAAAAAATTGATAGGGGAAAAATTGATGAAAAAAAAAATTGATGAAAAAAAAAATTGATGAAAAAAAAAAAAACTATGAAAAAAAAAACTATAAAAAAAAATTTTTGTTGAAAAATAATTATGTTATTTTTTTTTCACCATCTGGTGAAAAACGGTTTTATTCACCACGAGGTGAATTATTATCCAAGTTACAAGCCCAAGTTATTAAATTTTTTGGTTTTAAGAAAATGAAAATAGTAATTCTTGTTTTCTTTTTCGTTAATTGTTAGCTTATCTTGTCAAACTGAGGTGTCGTCCTGCAACTTTTTTAAAATTAGAACCAGCCTAAAAACATTATCATGTTAAAAAAGGAAAGGGAAGGAAAAAAAGGAAAAAGGGAAAAGAAAAGTACATTGAAAGAAAAAAATTACTAGGATGTAAAAAGATCCTTAGTAGAGGAATATGTGTGCTGATGATTTACGTCAGCACACATCCGTACATTAGTAGTATAAAATTTTTCAGAATTAAAGAAATTGCAAATAAAAATGACCGAATTTGAGAAAAAATGTCTTAAAACTTTTCTATAGAAAAATCCCTCAGCAACTGAGAATTTTCCTTAGAAAAAATGTTTCAGAATCTGCCAGGAGTTTGTTTGCAAAAAAAATTCTGAGAATCGGATAACATTTCTACAGGAAAAACGTTGCAGATTCTGAGTTTTTTATAGGGAAATATATTAAATCTTAATTTTTTTTCCCGTTTGAAAAAATCTTTTAGAATCTACAAATTTTTCTATGGGAAAAATATTATCAAAATCTATATTTTTTTTTTTTAATATTGAATCTGCCTTTATTAGGCCTAACAATATGTAAATCAAATCTTAAATCTAATCCTAAAAAACTAGTTGGTCCAATTCTGGAGCCATTTTTCATATGGGCCTCATATTACACGGGCTATGATTTTTTTATAGGAAAAATATTTAAGAACTATTCTTGACACTCAAAAAAAAAACCTTGTTAAATTACTAAAAAAGGTCTCGTAATACCATTTTACCAATATTTGACAGTTTTTCTTGTTTTTAACAAATAATTTTTGATCGAAATTTACAATTTTTTTTTGTAATTTTACAGTTTTTCTTGTAATTTTACAAATTTCCAAGATTTTATACAAAAAAATCTAGTTAATTTGCGAGTTTTATTACGCCAAAAAAGTTGTAAATTTACAATTTTAATGGCAAAATTACAAAAAATTTCGTAATTTTTACTAAGAACTCTCGTAAAAAAGGAGGTAGCAAAAAATCTATTAAAATCACGAAACCTCCTTGTAAGTTTCATCGCGTCAAAAAATTTGTTAATCTTCAATTTTATTGGTAAAAATTACAAAATTATTGGTAAAAAGGAATTGTGGTCAAATAGGAGGTAGACAAAAATAAGTTACAAAGTTTTCTTGTCGATTTACTAGGGTTTTTTTTGAGTGTATGTATTTGAATTTTTTCTCTTTTTGTTTTAACATTAAAAATTTATAAACTTCATATTGTTGTAGGATGTTGAAAAAGTGTATGTTTGTTTTGATAACACAACATCACTAATCGAAATAAAGGAAAATGTTGAATAAAAAGTTTTTAGTCATTGAAAACTTTTACAAAACTTAAAATAAACTTAGTAATAGATTTTTAAAACATTTTAAAACATTGTTTTTCCTTAGTATCTTGAATTACGCGATTGAAGGGTATTAACATAAAACAGAACTTTTTATTAATATATTTTTTTAATATAATTTTGTTAGGTATAAAGAAAATTTGTGTTTAACACAAAGAATCTATACCATTAAAATTTATTAAATTTCAATTTTATGCTTAAAACTCTAATTTCTTTGAAGTTTTCTAACTGTTGAAATTAGTAAAACGAAAAATTATAGTAAAAAAACATTATTGCTGTTGGGGTTTTTTTTTGAAAACATCTGCCACATTTTAGAGATTTTCTTGGATGTTTTCTTTTTCTTCGTTTTCAGTAGGGATGATGGAGTTTGTACACTTATAAATGAATTTAGTATCTTCTAAATTAGGACTATACGACTTTGAGTTAAGATTTTCGAAAATTTAGTAACATACACAAAAAAACCTTGTAAAATTACAGGAAAAACTTGTAACTTTTTTTTTGCTACCTCCTATTTGACAAAAATTCTTAGTAATTTTACAAGCTTTTTGGCAATAATTTTGTAATTTTACAAGGTTTTTACCAATAAAATTGTAAATTTAAAAATTTTTTGACACGATAAAATTTACAAAGAGGTTTCGTAATTTTACTCCTATTCTAATAAAGCTTTAGCCGTTTTTAAAACTTACAAATATTTGAAGCACCATTTTAATTTAATAGTTTCTCAAATATCCACAATTCTTTCAATCATCATCTCTGATGTATTTTTTTATATTTTCCTTTTCCTACACTAACATCTTTCAAAGTCTGAACAAATATTTTCTTGAAGAAGAATATTTTCTTTCATTCATATTCCAACTGCTGTTTGTATTTATTTATAGTATACTTTGAGGCGTGTGCAAGTATAAGTATATGAGTGAGTGCGTGTGTGTTTATATATTGAGCTCGTTTAGTATGCATGTATGCTTATGAAAAAAACTTAAGGGATCGAGTCAGTGCAACAAAAGGGGACTTAAACAAATAAGAACATACAAATACACGTACACACACAAAGAAAACTTTTTACTCCAAACTGTACTAGACAACTAAAATAACTATAGTAACGAAATGGTAAAGTATCCCAAGTGTTTTTTCTCCACAAAAATTTTATAACTATAGATGTCTTAGACCCGGTATAAATGCTATGAGTGAAAGTTTAAAAAAGCTTTGTAGATTTTCATGTGTGTTTTTATAATCCATCTTAAGTTAGTGCTGTTTGAAACTACCTGAAATATTGGTTATAGACCCTTTTTCAAGCATACTGAACGACCTAGAATCAATTTAGTCAATTCAGTTTTATCTGTCCATCCATCAGGTCGCAGTTATCAGTTTTTTTTAATACACAATTTTAATTTAATTTGGATCAAATTTCATAAGAAAAGTTACCCAAAATTTATTGGTCAAATTTTAATAGTTTTAACATGATAATGTTTTTAGGCTGGTGTCGTATTTTAAAAAAGTTGCAGGACGCCACTTCAGTTTGACTATATAAGCTTACAATAACCGAAAAAGAAAACAAGAATTACTATTTTCATTTTATTAAAACAAAAAATTGTAATAACTTGGGTTTGTAACTTGGATAATAATTCACTTTGTGGTGATTAAACCCGTTTTTCACCAGCTGGTGAATAAAAAGTAACATAATTTTTTTTCATCAAAAAAAAAATTTTTTTCTTCAATTTTTTTTTTTTTTCATAAAGTTTTTTTTTTCATCAAATTTTTTTTCATCAATTTTTTTTCCATCAAATTTTTTTCAATGATGGGTACCAATACCTTTTCGATACCAATATCCGTTAATACCAATTCAAATTGAAAACCAATACCAATTAAAAACCAATACCTTTATTTGTGCGATACCAATACCGATAAAAAACCAATACTGATTCCCCACTACCAATACCAATTAAAAACCAATACTTTTATTCTTCAAAACCAATACCATTAAAAAACCAATACCAATTCATTTTTTTCTACTTTAGTATCGGTTTTGCTTCGGTTTTTTGAATTCTTATTTTCGTTTGTTTTAATTGTGACGTCAAACATTTTCTTTCCATCACATTATTAGGTTTTACCTGACTAACAAATTGCTACAGATGTTCACAAAAGATGTTACATCGATCAGTAATCGTTTGCATGCGAAGTCATATAACAAAAAGGAGTTAGCCACTTGAATTTTAAAAGCCATAAAAACATAAAACAAATATTTTTTTGTCACGTTACGTGATTTTTATGACCTCTAATAAAATTAGATCTTAAAAAATTTAGACCTTTTCTGTAATGAAATTTTTTCTTTTGCAAACATTATTAATATGTGATACACATGTATTGAGTGCCACTGCACTGTTCTTTGCGTTGTAAAAAAAAATACTAATGTCCTTTTTTGGAAATCCCAAAATTTTAATCAAGCACTCGTTACAAAATTATATGTCACAACACCAGAATCCAAAAAAAAAAAAATTGTTTGTTTTATTAGAGGCACAGTCATATTATAAAAGAATTTAAGAACGCATAATGTGCGGTTCACACTTGTTATTTTTGAGAGTTTAAGGGTTACGTGTTTAAAAAATTATTTGTTCTGTATCCATTACGTTTTTATTCAGTTACTGGTGTTTTGTTAAACAACTTGTTTAAGGTCGAAAGTGTGAACTCCATATAAGAAAAACAATTTGCCCGTGTAATTACAAAAAGATCTAAAATCGAAAAAGGGGCCCCTGCACGATAACCCATTTCAATCACCTTTAAAAAAAAATTATGTATGAAAGGATGGATTTCAGGTATATTTTGTTAGAAATGTTAAGTGTCATCTTTCTGCAATTAAAAACAAGTATGAAAATTATAGTCGGTCAAGACCGACCATATAATACCCTACACTAGAGTTTCCCGGAAAATTAGATCTATATTTTGTCAAATCTTTAATACGTGTAAAAAACACTCACAAATCAAATTTGAGTAAAATAGGCTATTTGTTGACAATAAACTGCTTTAACTGAATATAGGGCGAAATTTTCACAAGGAGCCTAAGTCCAAAACTGGTCCGATGATAATCAGATTTGATAAGGTTTTTTAAGTACGCGATTAACATATACAAACAAAATTTTAATTAAATATTTTCTATTTTCATGAAATTTGAGAGATTTATGTGAAAATCGGGAAGGTGGTTTATATGGGGGCTACAAGAAGGACAGGTTCGATTTCTTTAAAATTCGGAATAGTGATTTGTGTAGATGAAACATGACTACCTGCCAAATTTCGAAAAGATACCTATTAAAATACGGCTATTAGAGTCATTTGAGCCAAATTAAAGAGGACCTTTGTATGGGGGCTAGGTCTAAATATTTACCGATTTTTTACAATTTCAATAGGCTTCGTCCTTGGGCAAAAAGAGGCTTAAGTTTTAAATTTCAAGTCAATTGATTAAAAATTGAGACCTGTATCGTGTTTACACCGTTTACATGGACAGACAGACGGACGGACATCGCTAAATCGACTTAAAAAGTAATTCTGAGTCGATCGGTATACTTAAAGGTGGCTCTAGGACCAATATTTCGGGTAGTTACAAACATCAGCATAAACTCATTATACCCTGTACCATAGTGTGGTTTAGGGTATAAATATCTCCCTTACCACCGCATTTTATATGTACATTAAATGCAATGTGAATCAGCACAGAAATTGTTTCAAGCATAAAATGTTGAAATACAGGCTTTTCTGGAATAACGGAATATTAAAAATTTTTTTGACAAGATTTTTAAGATCTGCCGGTGCTACTTAATTTCACTAAAAAAGTACCTTTTTCCAAAAAAGGAAAAATAAAATTGAATCTTATACCCAATTCACACCTGAGGTGAAATCTTGTTCGAACGAGATTTCGATCATATGGTTGTGTATAAAATGATACAGACCATATGATCGAAATCTCGTTCGAACGAGATTTCACCTCATGTGTGAAGGCCTGTTTTATAAAATTTCGTTTTTTTAATTTTTCTCAAAAGAGATAAAATTAAAACGCCTTAAAATATATATTTTTGTAAACCACTTTTGATTTAGTTGGCTTTAACTTTAATTTTAACATTATTATTTAAAAAGAAGCGAAAAATAAGTTCTTCTCGCATTGGTACAGTGGACCTAAATGGAGTAAAAACTGACCAATAAAAATTAGGTAATTTGTTACTCATTTGAGATTATCGAAAATCAAGGAAATTTTTATTTTTTATACCCTCCCTCTTCTTTTCCACAATGGAGCATTGTCAGGCTTAAAGGTACCTACAGACGACGCAATATTATGTACAATATACAATTTTATTGATCGTGTGTGGGTAAGATTGACGTTTGTACAATGGTCAATCTAACCCACACACTATCAATATAATACGATATTGAACATAATATTGCATTTTATAAATTTTATTTTTTTAGATCCATTTTTGAAAACGGACACAAGCGGTCAAATTTTTTTGGAAAGTTGGGATAGAAAGGATAATTCTGGCCCAGAAAGTTTTTTGAAAGGGCGTAGAACTTTTGATAACGATGAGTTTAAAAATGAGGTTTCCACAATTTTTTTTTTATTTTTTTTTAAAGGGATTTTTCAAAAAAACTTCACGCAAAAATTCGACCCACTCTCTAGACACTCACTCAGAATTTTTCAACTCAACATCACGTGATTTAAGATGTTATTTAAAATGAAGTGTTCATTCTTGAAAAAGTTTACTTGTAGGTCTGAATCCAAAAAGTTTCAAGGCACTTATTTATTTTCCTAGGTTACGTTAGGTTAACCTACCCTAATATAGTCACTTAATTTAAATGAAAATCGCTCAATAATCACGTGATTTAAATAAAAATTGCTCACGCCTGAATCACGTGGTTTTTTGAGTCAAGCAAATTACGGGACCACAGACCATCTCTAATTCAAATACATATTCAAAAGGCAAGTGTTTCTTCATTTGATTCATCTATAACAACTGTAAATTTGATTAAAAATGAAGTGTCCACCCTGAAATAGTTTCCTTGTAGGTCCGATTTCAAAAACTTTCAAGGCACTTATTAATTACCTTAATATAGGCTTATTTTCTGAATTTCCAAAAAATCGGTTAACATTTACGACCTGTAGAGAGTTTTGACCAAAAAACCTACCATAACGCCCCAGTGTGCACTGTGGGCGGACAGAAGGACGACGTTAGTTAAATAAATTAATATTAACGACAAAACCTTTTGCATACAAATACCAAAACCGATATAAGATAAGTACCAATACTTATTAAAAACCGATACCAATTCGAGGCTAAAACCAATACCAATACCCAATACCTAAATAATTCAAAACCAATACCGAAACCTATACCAATTCAACAAAAAATGAAAACCAATACCTATACCAATACTAATATAATTTTAAAAACCAATACCAATACCAATACTTTTATCGAATTGGTACCCATCCTTGATTTTTTTTTCTTTAATTTTGTTTTATTTTCATTAAACTTTTTTTTTTCATAATTTTTTTTTTCATCAACCTTGTTTTTCATAATTTTTTTCCATCAATTTTTTTTTTCCATAAATTTTTTTTTCATCAATTTTATTTTTTATCAATTTTTTTTTTAACCAATTTTTTTTTCATCAAATTTTTTTTTTTCATCAATTTGTTTTTTCCATAATTTTTTTCTTTTTGTATCATTTTTTTTTCATCAAATTTTTTTTTCCATCAATTTTTTTTCCATCAAAATTTTTTTTCATCAAATTTTTTTATTCATCAAAATTTTTTTTTCATAACTTTTTTTTTTATTGTATTTTTTTTCATCAAATTTTTTATTATCAATTTTTTTCTCACCAAAAATTTCTTTTTTCATCTATTTTTTTACATCAAAAAATTTTTCCGTTCATCAAAAACTTTTTTTCATCAACATTTTTTTTCACCAAAAATTTTGGGTTCATTAAATTTTTTTATACCCTCCAACCACAGTATGGGGGTATACTCACTTCGTCATTCCGTGTGTAACATATCGAAATATCGGTCGGGGACCCCACAAAGTATATAATAATATAATAATAAGTAGTTTTGATCACTTGATCAATTATTTTTATTTATTCTTTCCATTTTTTTACAACTCATTTTTAATAAATTCACCCTAACCGAGAACTGGTAACAATGACCGTCGTCTCGTTGTAGCGAAAAAAACCAAGGGTTCTGGAGGGAATCGAACCCACGACCCCCACGTTTAAAGGCTAGCACGCTACCAACTAGCCTACGGGGGCCCCCACAAAGTATATATAATATTGATCAATGATAGAATCTAAGACTTTCTAGCGATGTCCGTCCGTCCGTCTGTAGAAATAACGATGCAGTCCAAACCAAAAGAGCAGACCCGGATTACCCTTAAGGCAAAGTAGGAAACTGCCTAGGGGCCCAGTATCAGCTAAGGGCCCACGGCCCCCTAGTTTTTTTTTTTTAAAGCACGGGGCCCCTAGCTTTTTTTTTAATTATTACTTGGAAAAATGCGCCCACGTAGAGCTAGACTTCCGAAGTTTGGCACGAATATGTTCCTAGGCAGGTTTAGTTCGGAAATGGCCAAAATCGGACCAAGGGGAAAAAAGTTCCCCTTGGAGAACTAAACCAACCTAAGAAAACCGCATTTTTTACAGGGTTTTTTTGTACTTTTGCTAAGCAAATGCGACATTCTTATCTCAGAAAAGGTTCAAAATAGCAAGGGAAATGTGCCCCCTAACGTCTTTCACCAACCCCCCCCCCCCCTCAAAAAAAGACTCCACTGGATTTCTTTTAAAAAAAGGCTTTCAGGAAATGAACATTACTTCTAAAAAGGTCAGTTTTTTTCATCAAAATTTTTTTTATCATATTTTTTTTCATTAAATTTTTTTACAAAATTTTTTATTATCAATTTTTTTCTCACCAAAAAATTTTTATTTTCATACTTTTTTTCATCAAATTTTTTTCCCCCCAAAAATTTTGGGTTCATTTAATTTTTTTTAACATAATTTAGTTTTTCGTGAAAAAAAATCATCTTGTTTTTACCAAAACTACGTTTTCACCAAGTCTAAGCTTTTCGCATAAAAATGTTCCATTTGTTTATCAAATGTACATAAAACAAGTTAGAGTGGTATATTCTTTGGTGGCGAATCTTTTATACTCTCCAAAATGTAAAAACCCTTTTTGCACTCACGTACGATAACATTATCATAATTTAATGTTTTGGGCAAGAGTACAAAACTCGCAGGAATTTTTTTTTTAATTGTTGGTATTTTTTAAGGTGTTATCATTAGTTTTTACCTACACAAGTAGGTATTTTTTTTTGTAGAAAAAAAAATATTTATAGAAATATAAAAACATGTTTGTATCAAGTGACTTTGTAGGAGAATGTAGTTGATTGCGGGATCGATTCCCCAAAATGTTATTAAAAATTTAAAAAAAAAAAAATTTCAATAGAAAATTGTAAAAAATAACCTACGAAATCATTAATTTTTAAAGTTTTCGTAGGTTATTTTTTTGTAATTTGTTGGTTAAAATAACAGAACTATCATTAATTTTTAATGTTTTCGTAGGTTATTTTTTTCGGATTTGTTGGTAAAAAAGAATACAAAAAATGCCTGCGAATTTTGAACTCTTGCCCAAAACATTAAATCATGATAATGTTTTGCGGAAGATTGATGTGTACTTGCCAAAGCAAAGTTTTTTGGAGTGTTTTATCATTTATTTTAAATATGTTTTTCATTTGTTTTTGTCTACAAAATATTTTGAGTGTAATCAGTAGGGATGAGATTTCCATGCCAATGCATGTTTTTATCTACCAATTATCTTTCCGAATCAAGAAACTTGCGTTAAAATTGCATCGATTTGTTTTGCATATTTTTGCATATATTGGTAAAAGGCATATTTTTGCATCTTTTTATTTAAAATGCATATTTTTTGCATATTGCCAACTTTTAAGTGCATATTTTTGCTTAAATTAGCCAAAACACAAATTGAAATTTATTTGTTTCAAAAACTGTTTAAAATTTTAAACATTTATTTTGAAAATAAGATTTTTTAATATTTTTAAATATTTTTTTGAGAATATTTTAGCTTCTAAAAAACCTTGCTTACATAAAGTTTAAAATGTGACTATTGAAACCCGGCGTGATTTTTTACTTTTTTAGAAGTTTTTTGCACGGAAACAAGATTTTTATTGCACAAATTTTATTTTTTAGTGCATATTTTTAGGTTTTTAGTGCATATTTATATTTTTTAGCGCATATTTTCGATTTTTTAGTGCAAAAAAATCAAAAAAAAAAAAAAATCCCCAAAATCTTGGGTCTCTTTAATTTTTTTAAAAAAGTTTTTGATTTTTACCAAAATTTTTATTTTATCTAAAAAATATTTTTTTTTTTATATAATTTTTTTTTTTTTAATAATTTTTGGTGTCAAAAAAATATTTTTTTTTTTATATAATTTTTTTTTTTAAATAATTTTTGGTGTCAAGTGTCTTAAAAACCCATTTATGTCTCTTGCAATACCTTCCCGATAAGTAAGTAAAGGCTTTATTGTTTGTTTTACTTGTTGTTGTTACTTTTGCTGCTAGGAGATAAGGCGTTGGTAAGTAAGTAAGTATTGTATATATGGAGCTATTACAACCAAAATAATGTAAGTTTTTAGTAAGTTTTTAAATAAACGCATTGCACAAAAGAGTGACCATTTTCTTCTACTTTTGAATTTCCCAAATGTCCGGGTAAATTTTTATATATATCTTGCGATACATTACATTTATTAATTTTGATGCGCTGATCAGTAATATCGAAACATATATGAAAATCTGTCAAACGGTTTTCGAGGCAACGTTATTTGAAATTTGCAATAAATGGCAGTTTTTCCTACGGTCTAAAAATATAGAAAAAACATTTTTTTTTTTAGAAATTTTTTTTTTAAATTTCTTGAATTGTTTTTTTTTTTAATTTAAAAAACCGTTTGACAGATTTAAAATATTTTATGATAATTGCGTTATCGCATCAACATACTTTTTTTGACAGATAGGAAATTTTTGAGAGATATTTGCATTAACAAATTATTTAAAATTATTATTATTCATAAAAAAACAAAAATCGTAAATTTTGCCACTTACAATATTTTGGCGGTAATGGAAGGATATGCAAACACAGCAACACAAAGATGATAATGACGATGGAGAAGAAAATGAAAAATTCTTTTAGCGTTGGAGTAAAAATATGAAAGTGCCATAGACATGCATTTACTATTCTGAGAAAATGCAATTAATTTAAAACATGAAACATAATCACGATTATGTTTAGTATAAAGCTAACATTTACATATACACTTAACTCTATATTATGCAGTGTTTAGACTGAATTATTTTTATAAATGTGGATTAATTTGTATGTTTAACTAAGTGGATTAAGGGAAAGGTAAAAATATTGTAAATTCTATACATACTTCTCGGATTTTTTAGTTAAATAAACTGATCAGTAAAGATTGACCACACTTTGCAGGATCGCCAATTTCGAATATAAGTATAAAATTTTTATATTTTAACTAGTCGAATAGCCTGTCCCTGCCAGGCGGAACTCCAAATCACTTTTCTTAATTATTCTAATTTTTTACCAAACTTTATAAAAATATTATGTTGGATCTGTTCCATGGTCACTCCTATATACATGTCAATTTGTATCTTTCTTAGTCATGAAGGGTTTTAAAGTTAGAAAAAATTTTGAAAAATTTTTTTCACTTCAATTTTTCCTTATAATTCTCCGTACACAGTTGACTTAATAAGGATATGATACATTGTCAATATTTTATGCTTTACAATTTTCAGCTTCCTTAGTTATTAGGGGTTGCAGAAATAGTTTAAATGATTGAAAACTTAATTTCGTCGTCTTCCGCCACTCCCCTGTCTCAAAGGTCGAAAATCCGGCTACGTTACAGATTATATATATATACTGAACAAAATTCACAACGGATTTTATTTTTGTATCTCCGCCATTTCACTGGATATCCAGGTTAGTGCTGATCTTTGCCATAGTCCGTGCCATATGCATCCCAATTTTCATCTTTCAAGGTCATAAGGTGTCTTCAAAATTAGGTAAGATATAAAAACATAATTTTTCCACGCCCATTTCTTCTGTTAATTCTCCCTCCATATTCCAAAATCTTTAAATCTGACTACTTTAGGATGAGCTCCATTGTTAGTACTATACTCGTATCCACGCCCCTTTTTCCTCCTAATTCTCCGTCCACAGTCCAAATTTTAAGTCTGTCTACTTTAGAATATGCTCCAGTATCAGGACAATATGCTTGCCAATTTTCGGCTGCGTAGGTCATTAGGGCTTTAAAGTTAGTTAAATTAAAAAAAAAATAAAACACAATATTGCCTTGCAACCTTTTTCCTCTCAACTCTCCGTCTACATTGCGAAAATGTTTACTTAGACTACTTTAGAATATGCTTCATAGTTAGGACAACATGTTAGGGATTTTCAGCTTCCTAATTCATTGTTAAAAAAAAAATAATTTTGCCAAGTCCCCTTTTTCTCGTAATTCGCCGCCCACAGGCAAAAAATCCGGCTTATACTTCATCGATAGGACTATATGCTAGGAAATTCTCAGCTTCCTAAGTCATTAGAGGACTTTAAAATATGCAAAAATGTAAATTTTAATCTTCATAAGTCATTGGGGGTCTTCAAATTGTTAAAATATTAAAAAACACAATTTTGCCACGCCCCATTTTTCTCTAAATTCTCCTTCCACAGTCTAAAAAATTGAAATCCGATTACTTCAGGATATGCTTCATTGTTAGAACTAAATGCTATGCAATTTTCCGCTTCCTAATTCATTTGGGGGGCTTCAAAAGAAGTAAAAATGTAAAAAAATCTCATTTTTGATACGATACTTTTCCCCTCAATTCTACGCCCACATTGCGAAAATTTTAAATCTACTACTTGGTGATATGCGCCAACGTTAGTACTATATTCTACGAAGTTTTCAGCTTCTTAAGTCATTAGGGGGCTTTAAATTAAACAAAAATGTAAAAAAGTTGAGTTTTGCCACGCCCATTTTTCCGCTTATTTCTCCGTCCACAGGCCAAAAATCTAAAATCCGGCTACGTTAGGATCTGCCCCAAGTGTTTTACTATATGCATGCCAATTTTCAGCTTTGTAGCTCATCAGTTGGCTTCAAAAAGCTCTGGATAGACAAAAAAAGAGGAACACAGAAATAGGGAAATTATATATATTAGGGTGGTTTTTTATTTTATTTTTTTTTGGAATTTCGAGGAGCGCGCAGCGGATTTTTGTGGCATTTGATGTTAAAATAATTGTGTAAAAATTTGAGCTAAATCGGATAAAATTAACCCGAGGCGCAAGTAGGTCAAAGTTTCGAGAAAAAGCCAAAATGGCCAAATTTTGAAAAAACTTAAAAAAATGTAAATTTTGTAGAAATAAAAAAAATAAAATATTTTTTATTTAACTTTCTTGCAATAATACTCAGAAAAAATTATCTTTACTTTTTATGATGGCAGTAACACTTTCAAACATGAAATACAAAAATTACCATGCATTTTGGGGGGTACCTGATATGAGTGTTTTCGATTTTTTTAAAATTTTATTAAACAAAAAAATTAAATCTTACTATTCTATAGCAACGGATTATTAAATACATCCTAAGGCTTAAATATTTTAAAAATTGGGGATATCCATTGACTCAATTTTTTTTTGGAGTCATTTGACTCCTTGAAATCCGCAAAACTCAAATGACTCCAAAAAAAAAATTGAGTCGATGGATATCCCCAATTTTTTAAATATTTAAGCCTTAGGATGTATTTAATAATCCATTGCTATAAAATAGTAAGATTTAATTTTTTTATTTAATAAAATTTTCGAAAAATCGAAAACACTCATTTCAGGTACCCCCCAAAATGCATGGTAATTTTTGTATTTCATGTTTGAAAGTGTTACTGCCGTCATAAAAAGTAAAGATAATTTTTTCTGAGTATTATTGCAAGAAAGTTAAATAAAAAATATTTGTTTTTTTTATTTCAACAAAATTTACATTTTTTTAAGTTTTTTCAAAATTTGGCCATATTGGCTTTTTCTAGAAACTTTGACCTTCTTGCGCCTCGGGTTAATTTTATCGGATTTAGCTCAAATTTTTACACAATTATTTTAACATCAAATGTCACAAAAAACCACCCTAATATATATAGATGTTAACTTCTTTAAACAGTTAAACTTTCATAAACTATTCCTACTCAAAATAGTGTAAACGCTGTATTGCAAATATTCACAATTACACAAACATCCTTTTACTAACTATGATGACAGTATAGAAAAATTTTAATGTTGATGTTGATTTTAATATAATCAAAACCTTTTTTTTTTACTTTTCTTCTCTTTCAAAAAAATATTTTTCTTTTATGTAGTCGTAGCTATTACTGGAATTTTTTATTTATGTATATTTTTCTTATTATCCAAAGCAAATTCTGTCATTGTAAATATTTTCTTATAAAATAAGTAATAAATCTCATAAATTTTTGAAATATTACAATTAAATGAATTTCAAGAAAATAAACTTTTAAAGCATTAACATGGCAAAAAGGTGTGTTTTTAAAACTTAAACTTGTATTTCATTTCTATGACAGAACATTTGTGTCAAAATATTGTTTAAGAATTGAAGGCAAAACTTTTTTTTGTTAACATTTTATAACTGAAACTTATCAAAACAAAAGTTTCAAGAAAATTTGACAAAAACAAAATAAAACTTTTATAATGTTGACACTTTGGAGTAAAATCTTTAAAAAGTGATTTATTGTAGGTAGAAAATGTTATTTATGGATGTGTAAAGGTTAAATAATAGAGTCACTTTTATTTCTAAAAATTATAGAAATTGGTAGAGGTCATTGTCGGACACCTTTTCCCTGTCGGTTAATGTTTACAAATAAATTTTAAATGTTTTTTGCATTTTAGTAATGCATTTTTATCATTATTTAAATATCTACGCCTACAAAAGATGAAGGGCCAAAAAAAACGACATTTTCTAGTCCCCTGGGTATAAAAGTAGGACTTCAAACTTCTTTTGAGATAAAAATGTGTAATTTGCTTAATAATGTTATAAAAAAAAACGGTAAAAAATAAAGTTTTTTGGAGGTTGGTTTGGTTATTCAAGGTGTAACTTTTCCCGATTTTGTCCATTTACGAACTTAACCAGCCTATGACTATAAGACATACTCACACCAAACTTCAGGTGCCTAACTATTTTATTTACGACTGTATCGTCTCCTCCACAGACAGACGGACAAGCGGACAGACATCGCTAAAATGTCTTAGAATCGAACACTGATCAATAATATATACTTTATATTATATTCGGCTATAATTCGACCAGTGATGACGTACGGCTGCCATGTGTGGTGGCCAGTTGTTGATTACAGAGTACATGCGGATAAGATTAAGAGAGTTAACAGGATAGCCCTACTTAGTCTCACAGGCGCGATGAGTACGACCTCTACTGATGCATTGGAAATACTTCTAAACATTACACCCTTACACAGAAAAAGCTGTTTAATTGTGCCAGCCGAATTAAGAGCCAACTGCATGGTTAAATTACAACAACTGAAATTTTCGGTTGCGATTACCAAAATTTATTTGGACCAACAGAAGTTAAATTTTCAAAACAAATTTTGGTTATCGCAGCCGAAAATTTCGGTTGTTGTTATTAAACTATGCAGTTGGCTCTAAATTCTGCTGGCACAACTAAACTGTTCTCTCTGTTTAGATATTCCTCTAAAAGAAACTGCGGCGATTACCCTGAATAGACTATGTCAAACAGGATCACTGAGAAGCAGACAAGTTCGACATATGGACCTTATAAGTCACGCTAAACGGAACACTACACACAGAGAAATGTTTAGTTGGAATTCCATTATGAAAACGGAATTTTGATCAATCTTAAAAATTTTTAGTTGTTATTGCAAATTTTTTGTCACCATATCAAATACATAACAGCAGTAATAATTAATTATGAATCGTGACCGAATTGATGTATCAACAACTAATAATTTGGTAAATATACCCAAACTAAAAACTAATAAAGTTTTTGAAAAATATTTAGTAAGTACAACTGTTTCTTTTATCTTTATTTTCCCTCTCGGCCAATAATCAATTGTTTTAATTAATAAATTCCAAAAATATTAGGTAATAGTATCCACAACTGAAAATCTTGGTTAACTTAACCAAATTTTCAATAATTTTTTATTTTTGAAAAATTTTACTAAATTATAAATTTGTATTGGTATTCCTGACTAATAATTGGTCGTTCGGATTTCATTTCAATTACAAAACTAAAACGTCAAAAAATTTAAAATAATAATTAGTTAAAAGAAAAATGTTGTTGTGTTCAGACGTTTTTGAAATTTTAAAATAAAACTCATGTAAAATTCCGTAAAAAATGTTTAAAGTTTTGACGGTAAGTTGATGCCACTGCCGAAATACAAAAAATTTAAATCATTAAAATTAATTCAATAAATATTATTTTAGAATGCAGATGCTGAAGATGATATTTCACCCAGAAATTGACAATAAAATCAATTTTGAGCCAACTATAAAAACCTATGGAACAGTTTTCAAGAAATCCTTAGAGTCCAAAATGTCCAGAGAGTAGTAAGAGATATATTTAGACTTCGAGTTATTTTTGCTCTTGAAAGTCTCACAGATTCTGAGACAATTTTTTTTTAGAAAAATTCACAGATTTAAAATTTTTTCTATCAGAATTACCAGTTTTAATTTATTTTTTCTATTGTACGTATTTATTTCACTTTTAAAATTTTACTTTTAAAATTATAAAATTTTTACAATCAAATAAATTAGTAAATTTGCTTGAAAAAAATATTAAAAATTTTATTCCAAAAGAAACAGTTAAAAAAAAATATTGATTGGTACAACTATATAACGCTTTTTAAAATTCGATCACTCTAACCAATGTCAATTTTAACATAAAAATATTCGGTTCTTATAATAGATATTTATCGGTAGAGACAACTGAATTGGCAGTAGAGGCAACTGAATATTGTGATAGTTGTGGCAACCGCAAAAATTCAGTTGGCAAACAATTCAGTTGCAACAACTGAATCTGTTTTCTGTGTGTATTACTGATTATTGTACTCCACTTAATGTTGTAAATGGTAGACTGAACATTGAAATCCCATCGTTAATTATTGGCTCAATGATCAGGTAGAATTCTATCAGATTAATGTCTACACAGATGGTTCTAAAATGACAAGTGGTACTGGTAGTGGCTTCCACTGCGGGGAACTTAACATGGAAGAATCATATCGACTTGATAATGACTGCAGTATTTTTCAAGCTGAAATTTACGCTATTTTCAAAGCAGCTGAGCGGCTTTCAATGTCACCAATATACAGATGTGATATTAGTTTTTTCATTGATAGTCAGGCAGCTTTAATGGCTCTAAAAAATGACAGTATGAGGTCCAAGGTAGTCAGCCGCTGCCACAGAGAGCTTAAGGTTCTCAGCGAGCAGCACAACATTAGGCTGTGCTGGGAACCTGGACATAAAGATATACTGGGCAACGAAAAGGCAGATGAACTTGCTAAGCGGGGAGCCAATCTTCCACAGGAATTGGCTGTGAATGACGTCTATCCACCTCTATCTCTAATTTCGCAACGGATCAGACTAGAAGCGAGAGAAACTTGGTTAACCCGATGGGCTGAGTCGGACTGCTGTATTCAGACAAAATCATTATGGGATGAAAGTTCGTTGAAACAAAGCCAAGTTCTTCTTGATATGGATAGAAGACAACTGAGAATGGTAATTAATTTGATTACAGGCCACAACACCCTGGGTAAACACATGGTAAGAATTGGAAGAGGTAATGATGATACATGCCGATGGTGTAGGGAAGCTGTTGAGGACAGTTATCACTTTTTATGTGAATGCCCTGCACTGTCTTTTAGAAGATTTAAATTATTTGGCACTTTCTTCTTTCAGAATTTACATGAAATCCGAGGAATAAATCCATGGACCTTACTGGCGTTTATCAAATTATCGAAGTGGAATGCATAGATGCAACTATTGCTTTTTATCTAAGAAGAAGGTGAAACTGGAATCATAATGGGCCACAAGTCGGCCTCTATGGGCATTGGTTTTTTTTGCCAATGCCATCCACCATAACCTAACCTAATATATACTTTATGGGGTCCTAGAACGATATTTCTATGCTTTACACACGGAATGACAAAGTGAGTAATTTTTTTTTTGATGAAAAACAAAATTTTCTTTTTTTTTTAGTAGGTTGCTTATATAGTCAAACTGAGATCGCGTCCTGCATCGTTATTAAAATTAGACACCAGCCTAAAAACATTATCATACTATTAAAACGAACTCAAAGTAATTGTCCAACCAAAAATGGTTTCACTTTTTTTTTATTTTTCACTTAAAATTTTATTCAGATTTAATTTAAATATTTTTTTAAATGTTTTTTCTTTGAAACAAAAAAAAATAATAAATTATACTTATGTGTGAAAAAAAGAATAATTATATTAACAACAACCCTGATAACCTACTTCTTATGCACTGTGCTTAAAGACATTTTTACACCCTCCACTCTGGTGATAGAGGGTATATATAAGTTTGTCATTCCGTATGTAACACATTGAAATATTGGTTTAGGACCCCAAAAAGTATATATATTCATGATACTTGATCGATTTTAAGTCGATCTAGCGATGTCCGTCTGTCTGTCCGTCTGTCTGTCTGTTGAAATCAAGTTTTTGGCAATAATCCGAAACCGATTTGAACACTTGGGATACCAAAAGTTGCGTAATTCTCCTAGGCAGAAACTGATGTATTTTTTTTTGAAATCGGTTAAGAATTTTAAAAGTTATGAGTGAAAATGTAAAGGTACCTCTAAAATTATTGTGAATTTTACACAGAAAAAAAAGCTATAACTTGTCACCTGTAGAATAAATGTGAACGAATTTGGAATTTATTACAATTTTATCACTTCTAATACTCACAAATTTGGGCGGAATCGCACAATGGGGCGAGGCACCAGAAATTTAACCCAGAATTTTAAAATGATTTATCTTGGCTCATGGTTGACATATTCAAATAAAATGTTTAATGGGTTCATATTTTATTGTTATCAATGTTTTTCTGGTTATTTTGGTACCAATTATGGCAAAATCGGTACAGGGGTTAAGAAGCTATTAGCAATTGAGTTGAGTTTTAATATAAACCACCATGATACGGCGTGGTAGCGCGCCATTTTATAGTTGTTTTTGTTTTTTTAGCTTGTTGGCTTGTTAGTTGTTATTTGTATCAATAGAAGTAAAAAATACGTAGTACGTGTCATACACGTTGTTGCTTTTGTATAACTTTCATAATTTTTATATAAATTTCAAACATACTTATAAAATATATTTTTTTTGTTTATTAAATATTTACATTGCACTATGGTTCCGATCATCACTTTTCTTGGCCAAAATTACAAAAATGGAAAAATTTTTGGTTTGAAATAGGTTTTGTGTTAAAAATTGTTATAATTTTTTGTTTTCCATGTAGAATATTACAGGAAATTTTTTATATTTAAACTCAAAAAATAATGTAAAAAATTTAAAAAATACATTTTTTTATTTTTATCTAAATTTGTTTTTGAACGGTAAATGAGTGTATACAAAAACAAAATATGTTTTCTGTTGTTTGTAGGTGACTACGATTTTAAAATCAATTTTGAAAAAATTGAATTTTGGCCTAAAAGGTCGTCTGCGAAACCATAGTGCATTGGTTAACATTGTGGTGGGTATTTAAAGGTTTGGCACAGCCGAATATAGCTTTCTTACTTGTTTTAAACTAATTTCAATTGTAAAATCACTTAAATTTAAAAATTTATGTAAGTTATTAAAAAAAAAGAAAACACAGAAATTATTTTAAAAGAATGAAAGTTATACAATTAAAACTTTATGACTAGTTGTCAGTGGCATCATCATCGTTAGCATCAGTTTTGTCATCATAAATTTAACAGAGGCTTTCAAACAATTAAAAGTTTTTACTTAAACACTTCATGCATAAATGCTATGCACCCCAGCCTGCAAATGCCATACGTGTGTATTAAGCTACACCAGTTTCAGTTTTTTTGCATAATCAATAAAAGGTTAAGTGTTGAAATTAAAATTTTCCAAACATTTCAAAAATTTTTCATTGGATTTTAAATTTTTAAATTATATTTAATTTTATTTAATATTTATAATTATTATTCCAAAATCGAAGGAAAATTTAAGGCTGGTTGGGAATTAAATTTTTTTTTTTTGCAATGCCTTTTTTTATATCGATAGTGATTGCAGAATTTAAATACAAATAAACTTAAACCTTTAGATTTTTTTTACATACATATGTTCGGAACATCTCAGACCAATCCGTTTAATGAAAATCGGAAAAAGTATATAATCGATCTGACCTAATGTGAATGTTACTTTGAATGGATGAATAAATATATAAATTTATATGAATGCATGTACACCTAAACCTAGATTTAAAGACTGAGTATCTTTTGTTCAAACACGGGATCAAACAAGGAAAGGAACTGGATTAAATTTTAATTTTTGTGATCACAGAATTTTTAAGAAAATCATGTTGTTATCTGGCAAATCGTAATAATTACTAAAAATTAGAATAATGAGTAATTATTTATTTGAAGGCCATCTGATAATGGGAGCACTTTCCGGAAATCGAATAAAAATGTATAATATTTATTTTCTTAATTTAAAATTTATAATATTTATTACTAATAAGTGTAAAACACAAAATTTTGGAAAACTTTAGCAATTTCTAATGTATTTTTAAAACCAAATTTTGGTTCATAAAAAAGCAAACGTGTAAAGACATCTCCAAAGTTGAAAAATGGAGGATTAAAATAAATGTGTTTGCTGGGGTAAATACCCAGTTGGAAAATGTGTCACTGAGGAAATTTCCACAGTGATTCCTTGAGGAAATGTCTTCAGGTTCTGACAAATCATAGGTAGTCCGTGATGACATGTCCTAACATTGTCAGCACTGAATGTTTTCTTTAAGAGTGCGGACAATTCCTCTAAGACGTCTAAAAGGAAATGTCTTCAAAACAGCAGTACATTAAATTAGAATTTTAAATCTGGGCAACTCTTCGATTTCCAAGAAAAAGATGGCAATATTATCGATTTATTTAAAATAAAATCAAAATATAACAAGTAGAATAAAAGTGATAAATAGACAAACAATTTTCATAATAAAGTTTGGAACAAGTAGTAAGGTGTGGGACTAATAAACTGAAGGTTCCGGGTTCAAATCCAGTTGGGACTAAAAAAGCCGAAAAGTTTTTTCTAAATATGAGAAAGATAACTTATAAAGGAAAATTGATAAAAGTAAAAACTAAAGGAAATACGAAAATTTTTTGTATTTTTGCCTGACCTACATCAGACATTTCCCTAAAGAAGTCTTAGGTGACATGTCATCAGAAGGTCAGACCTGACCACTGATGACTTTGAGTGATGACATTTTGAAAATTTGTATGAAACTGTCCTCAACCCAGTACATAGAGATGTCTTGTGGAAGTCAGCAGTGACTCTGACATGCCACCGCTCCGTCACTGAGGATGGCTCGAGGACGTTGCCAACTGGGTACTCACAGATTTCTTTAGATTACCTTAATATGTTTGAAAGGTTTTAATTTCTTCTTTCTAAATTCAAAATCGGTTAATATTCAACAAAGTTACTTGCTTATCAGTGAGAAAGGTACACTCAGAATAAATTCTCTGTCCAATCAGCAGAAAAGTCTGCTGAAAATACACCCATTTTGAGCCATATGAGAAATCTGCTAATTTTAGCAGACACGGTTTGCTAAATATCTGTCATAAAAGGTGAATAAATATAACAAGAAAAAAAAAAAAACATTCGGCGGCAGCAAGCATCGAACTCGCCACCTTCCGATTTGAAAGTTCACTTCTTAACCACTTCGCTACGGAAGCTTATACTTTTATCTGGTGTTTTAGTTATTAAACATGTGTGACATTTTACTATGTTTATACAGATTTTGTTTGCTGAATTTCATTATTTTTTTTAGAAATTTTTTTATATAAAAAAAAAAGCAGAACAGATTGTCAGCAGATTGCTCTGCTGAAATCAGCAGATTGATCTGCTGAAATCAGCAGAAATATCTGCTGATTTTAGCAGAAAAATCTGCTGATTTTAGCAGAACAATCTGCTGATTTCAGCAGAATAATCTGCTGATTTCAGCAGAACAATCTGCTGATTTAAGCAGAACAATCTGCTGATTGCAGCAGAACAATCTGCTGATTTCAGCAGAGCAATCTGCTGACAATCTGTTCTGTTTTTTTTTTATATAAAAAAATTTCTTGAAAAAATAATGAAATTCAGCAAACAAAATCAGTATAAACATAGTAAAATGTCTGTTATTTTCTTAAACTGAATGACAGAGATTTTACTAAAAATATCCTTCTCAGCAGAACAATCTGCTAAAAGATTGCTAATTCAAATTGAAAGTCGTTTTACAGATTTTTTGACAGAGTTTTTCTTTTGAGTGTAGGAAAAGGGGTTTTTACCCATAATTCAAGATTTTGGAGGTATTTGATAAAATTCAAAAAAATTGTTGTTCTCGACAACATCTACAACAAAAATAAAATCACATCTAATTTTTTTGTAGCACAGTGTAATGTTTATGCTCTAAAAAATAAAAAAAAAAATAAAAACTGTTGGCGTAAACTACGGTATATGTGTATTTTCATTTATTTTGTATATTTGTATCTGTATATTACTCTTATTAGGTACGTCTTTTTATGTATCGGGGCCCTTGAATCTATTGGCCCTTTTTGTTGGCAAACTTAGATTGTTAACATGCATCAAAACAAAAAAAAAAACGAAAAGACGAAACTTCCATAGATTTCGCAGTTTTTTTTAGCATCGTTTGGAATAGTTTTGTAAAATGTTTTCGATGAAATATTTATAATTTTAGCTTGAAAGCAACACTAAAACATTTTCTTTTTTATTAATACTAAAGAGAGCCATTAACAATAAGAGAATCATTCACAATGTATGCAAGTTAATTTTTAACTTCTAAAATTTTGTACGTTAACACTGACTTGAAATTTGTGTGGTAGAACATTGATAATTATGCCAACAAAATACGCCTTATGTATTTTTTTTTTTTAAAGAAAAATGTTTTCAAAACTTTTTGTATAGGAAAAATTAGTCAAAACCTAAGACTTATATATGGGGCATTCCATGTCAAATCGGACTCTTTGAATAATTTTTTTTTTAGATTTTCCCAATTTGTTGATAATTTTTAGTACACTTCGAAAACTCCTTCGTGGTAAATTTTCAGAAGGAGTTTCAGAAGGAGTATTTGAAAAACTGTCAAAAAATTGGGAAAAATCTAAAAAAAAAATTATTCAAAGTGTCCGATTTGACATGGAATGCCCCATGTACAAACAATGTCTCAGAATCAGAGACTTTTTCTATAAAAAAATACTTAAATACTTTTTCTATACAAAAAAATTTCAGAATCTGAGACTTTTTCTAGACAAAAAAAAAATTTCTGAATCAGAGATTGTTTTCGAAAATTTCTCATAAAATTAAACTTTTTTCTATTTCGAGTAGGTTTGTTCTAGCTCGAGGTCATTATTTCCTTTACTAATTTAAACTATGATATTCTCATAGAATAGTTTTCTTGGAAATTATTTTATGAGAATATCATAGTTTTAATTAGTAAAGGAAATAATGAACTCGACCTAGATGAACCTACTCAAAATATAATATTTAAGAGGTCGACTAAAACAATTTTTATTTTTTAATAAAAATTAATTACAAATTAAACTTTTTCTTTACGAAAAATATCTCAAAATCTGAAATTTTTTATACGAAAAAGAATCTAGGACATTTCCTTTACGAAAAATGCTCTAAGATCTGAGACTTTTTCTATACGAAAAATGTCTCGGAATCTAAAAACCACATTGTTGTACATTTTTTCTAACCTGTTTTTTTATACAAAAAATGTCACGGAATCTGAGACTTTTTCTATTCGAAAAATGTCTCAGAATCTAAGACTTTTTCTTTTTGAAAAATCTCTCAGAATCTTAATTTTTTCTATACGAAACAAGTCACAGAAATGGAGAATTTTCTATACTAAAAATGTCACAGAATCTCACCTTTCTTTTATTCGAAAAATGTCTCAGAATCTGAGACTTTTTCTACACGAAAAATTTCCCAGAATCTGGGACTTTTTATATACAAAAAATGTCTCAGAATCAGAGACTTTTGCTATACGAAAAATTTCGCAAAATCTGTGACTTTTTCTATACGAAAAATGTCTCAGAATATGAAACTTTTTCTATATGAAAAATGTCTCAAAATCTTAGACTTTTGAGACCTTTTCTATATGAAAATTTCGCAGAACCTCAGAATCTGAGACTTTTTTCTAACAAAAAATGTCTCAGAGCCTGAGACTTTTTCTATACGAAAATATCTCCGACTTAAGACTCTTTCTATACGAAAAATGTCTCAGAATCTGAGCCTTTGATATGAAAAATGTCTCAGAATCGTAGACTTCTTCCATAAGAAAAATGTTTCATAATCAGAGACTTTTTATGTAAGAAAAATCTTTTTGAATCTGAAACTTTTCAAATACAAAAAACAATATCAGAATCTGAGACTTTTTCTATACAAAATTATCTCAGAATCTAATACTTTTTCTATACAAAAAGTGGTTCAGGATCTGTATTTTTTTCTATATGAAAAAGTTTTCAGAATTCGAGTCTTTTTACGAAAAATGCCTCAGAATCTGTGTCTTTTTCTGTAGGAAAAATGTCTAAGAACACTCACATAAAAAATCGGTTGGAATGAGGTTGCCACAACCGCAATACGGTTGTCGTAACCGGCTTGCGGTTGTCCCAACCGTACGAGGTTGCAGCAACCGTAAATTGAGGTTGTTATAACTTTTTAAAAATATTTTTGAGCCAGTTGCCACAAAATTAAAAAAAAAAGTTGCTACAACTGCAAACCCCGGTTGTAGCAACCGTAAATAACGGCATTTGACGGTTGCCACAAACTCATATTACCGGTTCCCTCTACTAATAATTCAAATAACAAAACTTCAAAAATTTTTGTTTTGTCATAAAATAAAACAAAATATTTGAAAATAAATTTTATATTTTTTTGTGAAATAAATACAAATACAGCATAATTGAGGTAAGTTTTTTTACAATGAAGTCTACAACAGTTTAAAAATATCCTTTTTTCTTTAAATTAATAGATATAAAGGAATATGTTTCCGTATCATCAAAAATGATTTCCACATTGCGGATACTAAAAATGCCTCCCTGAAGCTGCTATGTAAATATTTTTGCCAACAAAAATGGATCAGATGCAGGAAGTTCTTAATCTTCAAAATTTAGTCTTAAAGTTTATGGAACTCGCCGACTTCAAATAATAAAGACACCTTCTCAAAATCTGTGACTCCTTTTGTAAGAAAAATGCCTTAAAGCCAGAAAAAGTTTAATTTCCAAGAATCCGAAGCTTTCGATGGTAAGCTGTCTCAAAATCTGAAAATGTTTCTTTACAAAAAGTTTCTCAGACTCTTGAGACTTTTTCTATAGAAAAACTGTCTTAGATTCTATAGAAAAACTGTCTCAGATTCTGAGACTTTTTCTATAGAAAAACTGTCTCAGATTCTGAGACTTTTTCTATAGAAAAACTGTCTCAGATTCTGAGACTTTTTCTATAGAAAAACTGTCTCAGATTCTGAGACTTTTTCTATAGAAAAACTGTCTCAGATTCTGAGACTTTTTCTATAGAAAAACTGTCTCAGATTCTGAGACTTTTTCTATAGAAAAATTGTCTCAGATTCTGAGACTTTTTCTATAGAAAACCTGTCTCAGATTCTAAGACTTTTTCTATAGAAAAACTGTCAAGATTCTGAGACTTTTTCTATAGAAAAACTGTCTCAGATTCTGAGACTTTTTCTATAGAAAAATTGTCTCAGATTCTGAAACTTTTTCAATAGAAAAATTGTCTCAGATTCTGAGACTTTTTCTATTGAAAAAGTGTCAGATTCTGAGACATTTTTTCTAAAGAAAAAGTCTCAGATACCTAGACATTTTTTCTATAGAAAAAGTCTCAGGTTCTGAGACAATTTTTCTATAGAAAAAGTCTCAGGTTCTGAGACATTTTTTCTATTGAAAAAGTCTCAAATTCTGCAACATTTTCTCTATGGAAAAAGTCTTAGATTCTGAGTTTTCTAAAGAAAAAGTCTCTAGAAAAATTGTCTCAGATTCTGAGACTTTTTCTATAGAAAAATTGTCTCAGATTCTGAGACATTTTTTCTAAAGAAAAAGTCTCAGATACCTAGACATTTTTTCTATAGAAAAAGTCTCAGGTTCTGAGACAATTTTTCTATAGAAAAAGTCTCAGAATCTGAGACAGTTTTTCTATAGAAAAAGTCTCAGGTTCTGAGACATTTTTTCTATTGAAAAAGTCTCAAATTCTGCAACATTTTTTCTATGGAAAAAGTCTTAGATTCTGAGTTTTCTAAAGAAAAAGTCTCAGACAATTTTTCTTTTGAAAAAGATTCAGATTCGGAGTTATTTTTTCTATAGACAAAATTACAGATTCTGAGTCATTTTTCTGTAGAAAAAGTCTCAGATTCTGAGACATTTTTTCTATAGAAAAAGTCTCAGATTCTGAGACATTTTTTCTATTGAAAAAGTCTCAGATTCTGAGACATTTTTTCTATAGAAAAAGTCTCAGTTTCTGAGACATTTTTTTTTATAGAAAAAAGTCTCAGAATCTGAGACTTTTTCTATAGAAAAAGTTTCTCAGAATCTGAGACTTTTTCTATAGAAAAAATGACTCAGAATCTGTAATTTTGTCTATAGAAAAAATAACTCCGAATCTAAACATTTTTTCTATAGAAAAATTCTCAGATTTGGGAAAATTTTTCTATAGAAAAAGTCTCAGATTCTGAGACATTTTTTCTATAGAAAAAGTCTCAGAATCTGAGACAGTTTTTCTATAGAAAAAGTCTCAGAATCTGAGACAGTTTTTCTATAGAAAAAGTCTCAGAATCTGAGACAGTTTTTCTATAGAAAAAGTCTCAGAATCTGAGACAGTTTTTCTATAGAAAAAGTCTCAGAATCTGAGACAGTTTTTCTATAGAAAAAGTCTCAGAATCTGAGACAGTTTTCTCTATAGAAAAAGTCTCAGAATCTGAGACAGTTTTCTCTATAGAAAAAGTCTCAGAATCTGAGACAGAAATTCTATAGAAAAAGTCTCAGAATCTGACAGTTTTTCTAAAGCAAAATGTCTCAGAATCTGACACTTTTTCAATAGAACAAATATATCAGAATCTGAGACTTTTTCTATAGAAAAAATGTCTCAGAATCTGAGACTTTTTCTACAGGAAAAATGTCTCAGAATCTGAGACTTTTTCTATAGAAAAAATGTCTCAGAATCTGAGACTTTTTCTATAGAAAAAATGTCTCAGAATCTGAGTTTTCTATAGAAAAAATGTCTCAGAATCTGAGACTTTTTCTATAGAAAAAATGTCTCAGAATCTGAGACTTTTTCTATAGAAAAAATGTCTCAGAATCTGAGACTTTTTCTATAGAAAAAATGTCTCAGAATCTGAGACTTTTTCTATAGAAAAAATGTCTCAGAATCTGAGACTTTTTCTATAGAAAAAATGTCTCAGAATCTGAGACTTTTTCTATAGAAAAAATGTCTCAGAATCTGAGACTTTTTCTATAGAAAAAATGTCTCAGAATCTGAGACTTTTTCTATAGAAAAGATGTCTCAGAATCTGAGACTTTTTCTATAGAAAAAATGTCTCACAATCTGAGACTTTTTCTATAAAAAAAATGTCTCAGAATCTAAGACTTTTTTTTCCTATACAAAAAGTCTCAGATCCTGATCCTGTAGAAAAAGTCTCAGATTCTGAAACATTCTCCTATAGAAAAAGTCTCAGATTTTGAGGAGAATAATTGGTTTTATGGGATCTTAATCATACGTATTAATGCAACTTTAAAATGTAACATTTATTTAATATTTTTAGTATTAAGACGTTCAAATTACTATATTTTTTTACAAATAATAAAAAAAAAAACAAAAAAAAAATTATTAAAACGTGTTTGTTTGTTGGGATTTCTTTGTAATTTGGTATAATATTGAAAATTTATTAAACACAGCTACGGTTGGGACAACCGGCAATACGGTCGCCATAACCGACAAATGCCGTTATTTGAGGTTGCTACAACCGGCATTTGTCGGTTGCCACAACTGTAAATTGTCGGTTGCTACAACCGTATATTTACCGGTTGCCGCAACCTCAATCTGAGGTTGGAACCTTTTACGGTTGAGACAACCGTATTTTGCTGTGAGTGAATCTGAGACTTTTTCTGCACAAAAAATGTTTTAGAATCTGAAGCTTTTTCTCTACGAAAAATGTCTCAGAATCTGTGACTTTTTCTATCCAAAAAATGCCGCAGAATCTGACACCTTTTTTGTATGAAAAATGTTTCAAAATCTGTGGTCGTATCGGGGCCCTGGACACGTGCCACTTGTGCCCTAATGGTTAAAACAGTACTGAGTCTTACAAAACAATCAATAACAATAATGACTGTGTAAACTTTTCTTTATTGTTGTTACATAAATAAACAAAAACAAAAAAAAAAAAAAAAGGTTTACCGCATAATTGGTATGAGTTGTAAAAATTAAAATAAACATTTAATGTTTTAACGAGAGACAATACACAGCAAAACAAACGACTACAATATTACAACACTGAATATATTAAGGGTATTCACGTTACCAAAGCCATATTAGTTTAAAACCGAACCAATTAAACAAATTCCGTATAGTTTTTTTAATAAATAAGTTATTACTTTCGATTAAGTTTTATTAAATGCTGAGTATTTAATTTAAAATCATTTTTAAGTGAATACCCTTAATACACGAGATGTACACGACATTTGGTTGATTGTATTGGTTGGTTTTACAATATTCATATGACTGTTTTTTTTTTATATTTTACAAGCACGTTAAATGGTTTTTATTCTGTTTTTATTTATTTCGTTCGTTTTTTGTTTAACATTTGTTATTTACAATAGCAACCGGAAATAGATCGCCATTTTGTTTTGTCTTTTGTACTTTTATTTGTGTGTACGTAACATGCAATAACATATTTTTAATTGAATATACATGGAGTGTATAGGCCATAAACTATATTACACGTATACAAACACACACACACACAATCAAATGAAAAAATAACAGTTAAATGAACAAACACATAGAACAGTATATGTGACAATAAAATGAATTGTAAAAATAAAACTACTACATCGAAAGATAAAAAAAAGGACTTGGAAAAACTTTATGTACTTTGTAGGTACATATTCAGCACTACGAATTGTATGGGAGCTTTTGAAATAAATAAAAAAAATAAAAACAAAATCAAGAGTATTGCAGCAGTGCACTGCACTGTTCAAAGTATAACACTGTTTTCGTTTACGTATGCTATTTTTCATGTGTTTGTTTATATTACATGGACAACATGATATTAACTTGCAACTGGTACGTGGTTTTGGATTTTTTCCAATAAAATGCAATTTTATTTCAGTTTTAAAGCATTTCAAGAAATTTTATAATTTAAAAATATTTTCACAGATTTTTTTTTTTTTTTTAAAAAAACTTTTTTTAGTCATTTTTGTAAAACAAAAATTTTTTATTTTTTTTTTCTGAATAAAATGGGACTTTTAGAAAAAAGATATAAAATAGTTTTTGGTAATTTTTGCACTTTGAACACAAATATAAAAAATGTGGTATTATTTATAAGAAATAAAAATTTTGAGCTCAAGGTCAAGTTTATGTAAAACTCTTTATTGCTGATATGTAGCTACATTTCGTATAGCATCTTCCAAGAATATTTTCTAAACACTTGACTTCGAGCTCAAAGTTTTATTTCTGGTAAATTTTTTTTTTTTTTTTTTTTTTTTTTTAAAAGAAACAACACTCAGGCAATGCTGTCTATCAATTACTAATGTAACCGTGATGTTTCTTTCGGAAAGGGGATAGAAGAGAGATGAAAGATTTGAAAGATAGAAGGGCTTCAGTATGGCAACACTGTAATTGCGCGTGTTGATAATTTTGAGTACAGTTGTTGCATCGCCATCTGTTATTGATCTGGCGAATTATTTTTGAAGCTGTGCTTAAAAGCCATTATTTTATTATTTTACTTCGTTGACGTTTTTTAGTGCTATTTATCAACGAAGGAGGGTGCTGCGATAGATAATAGTTATAAATAGAAACTAATAAATATCTGAAAAAAATGTTGTTCTGCCTGAGCCGGGAATCGAACCCAGGCTTGCTGGCTAGTAGTCCAACGCGCTAACCACTAAGCCACAGCACCCTAAGTTAAGTAAGCTAAATTATATTATTTTGAAAAAAATCAAATATTTGGCTATCCAACAAACTTTGAAAATTTATAGCTTAACAATACAAAAAAACACCTCTCTGAAATTTTAGTAGCGTTTAAAGAACATTCTAAACCTTAATTCAAAATTTTGGTTTTGGAAATCCATGGTGGCCTTCCCAGGAAAAATGGACATTCAAATATGGTTTTCAAAATTTTTTGTTAAAATTTTTTAAACTAAAAAAAAATTTTTTCTAAATTTTAAATCTTTATAATTTTATAAACGATATTGTTGTTATAAGTTTTTTGTGAGACTTACGGTTTTCGAGCATGAAAATTTAAAAAAACTGTCTAAAAGTCAATATTGTCAAAAAAGCGCCTTTTTAATTGCACATATCTTCCAAAGTATTGATAAAAAAAATAAAAAAAATATGGTTTTTAATCATTTAAGAAGCTCTACCAAATAACAAAAATAAACAATATCGGTAATCCTTCAGTTAAATTTCACAAGGAATTGCACATATAACATTATTTTTGTTAAAAAAAAACTTTGCTTTGGCAAGTACACCCAGATCTTTAGAAAAACATTATCATGATTTAATGTTTTGGGCTAGAGCACAAACTTCGCAGACATTTTAACATGTTAATGTTTTTAGGCTGGTTTCTAATTTTAAAAATGATGTAGGACGCCACCTCAGTTTGACTAGACAGCTACCGACTAACAACTGCTTTTATGTATTTTCTTAAAAACAAAAAGGTTTCTTCGATTTGCAATTTTGATAATAATTCACCTGCGGATGAATGAAACCGTTTTTCACTAGCTGGTAAATATAAATTAACATAATAATTTTTCATCAAATTTTTTTTCATCATTTTTTTTTTTTTATCATTTTATTCTTTTTTTTCATCAAATTTTTTTTTCGTAAAGTTTTTTTTCTTTAAATTTTTTTTTTAATTATTTTTTTTTTATAAATTTTTTTTATCAAATTTTTTGTTTTTCATAAATTTTTTTATTAATTTTTATTTTTCATATTTTTTTTTTTCATCAAAAATTTTTTTTTCATAAAATTTTTTTGTCTCAACTTTTTTTTTATTAACAATTTTTTGTCTTTCCTGAATTCTTTTTTTTATTTTTCTTGATGATTTATTTTCCATTAATTTTTTTTTAAATCAAAAAATATTTTGTGTTCATCAAAACTTTTTTTCATTAAAATTTGTTTTTCTCATCAAAAATTTTTTTTCTTCATCAAAAAATTTTTTATAATTTTTTTTTTATAAATTTTTTTTTTTATAAAATTTTTATTTCATCAACATTTTTTTTCTTCATCCAAAACTTTTTTTTCATCAAAAAATTTTTTTTCCCCAAAAATTTTGTTTTCATAAATTTTTTTATCATAATTTTGTTTTTTAAGAAAATTTAAATTTTCTTTTTCTTACCACAACTACTTTTTCACCAAGTCTAGGTCCTCGAAAGATAATTCAATTCGTTTTGCATGGAGGAATGGCAAATGAATATAACATTATTTTTGTAAAAAAAAAACTTTGCTTTGGCAAGTACTCCCAGATCTTCAGAAAAACATTATCATGATTTAATGTTTTGGGCAAGAGCACAAAATTCTCCACGACGAAGAGGCAGTTTTACTAAAAATGTCTGCGAAGTTTGAACTCTTGCCCAAACCATTGAATCATGATAATGTTTTGCTGTATAAATAGGTGATCTTTCTAAAGCAAAATTTTTCTAGCAAAAATAACGCGATATTAATTTGTCATTCCACGCAAATATATTATTAATCTGTAAAGGTTTTTAAGACATTTTAGTGATATCCATCAATCCGTTTGTCTGTATTTGTCGATAAAAAAGTTTTTTATGATTAATGGACCTAGAAGTTCCCTTGGAGCTTCTTTCTTTTTCTTTTGTTAATTACCTATAATTGAAGTACCCACACAAACCTGAATGTGGGTGGGGTGTTTTTTTTTGGCTCCAGGGGCGCCCAGCCCCTTAAATTTTAATTTCGAGTTTTCCCCCAAAAAATGTTTGTGCTACGTAAAAAGCACTTTTGCCCAAAAATGTATGAAAAAAAATATTGAGAAAAAAAAATTTGTGAAAAAAATATTGATGAAAAAAAAAATTCGATGAAAAAAAAATTGATAAAAAAAAAATATTGATGAAAAAAAAATTTTGATGAAAAAAAAAATTGATGAAAAAAATATTGATGAAAAAAATATCGATGAAAAAAATATTAATGAAAAAAAATGAAAAAAAATATTGATGAAAAAAAATATTAATGAAAAAAAATATTGATGAAGAAAAAATATTGATGAAAAAAAAAAATATTAATAAAAAAAAAATTCATGAAAAAAAATATTGATGAAAAATTGTGATAATAATATTGATGAAAAGAAAATATTGATAAAAAAAAATATTGATGAAAAAAAATATTGATGAAAAAAATGGTGATAAAAATATTGATGAAAAAAAAATATTAATGAAAAAAAAAAAATTGATGAGAAAAAAACATTGATGAAAGAAAAAATATTGATGAAAAAAAAAAAAATATTGATGAAAAAAAAAAAATATTGATGAAAAAAAAACAATATTGATGAAAAAAAAAATGTTGATGAAAAAAAAATATTGATGAGAAAAAAATGTTGATGAAAAAAAAATATTGATACAAAAAAAAAATATTGACGAAAAAAAAAATATTAACAAAAAAAAATATTGGTATTGGTAAAATATTTCTTTTTTGTCAATCGTTTGCTTATATAGTCAAACCGAGGTGGCGTCCTGCAACTTTTTTAAAATTAGACACCAGCCTAAAAACATTATCATGTTAAAAGATTGGTACAAAAAGCACATTTCTATCACAAACCATTAAAACACTAGCAAAAATTTATTTTTTTTTGGATGGGTCAGGGATCTGGACCATCATTTTCTATTCTATTCTTTTTTTCATTAAAAATTGTTTTCGTTTTTTTTCATGTTTTTTTTTATACATTTTTTTCTTCATCAAAAACCTTTTTTATAAATTTTTTGTTTATCAAAATTTTGTTTTTCATCAAATTTTTTTTATCAAAATTTTGGTTTTAATCAAACAATTTTTATTCTCATATTTTTTTACTTTTTTTCCACCAAAACTACTTTTTCGCCAAGTCTAAAATTCTGATATGAAAATGTTCCATTTGTTTAACAAATGTACAAAAAACAAGTGAGAGTGTTAAATTCTTCGGTACCGAATCATTTATACTCTCAAAAATGTAAAAAAAACGTTTTTTTGCACTTAAGTAATGCACTCATTTACCAAATTTACAGCTCTTTTGGTTTAGACTGCATCTTGCTTTCCACAGACAGATGAACGGATGCATATAGCTAGATTGTCTTAGAAATGGATCAATTGAATAGAAACTTATTGGGGTCCTCGACCGATAATACAATTCGTTTTGCATGGAATGGCAAATAACATTATTTTTCCTAAAAAAACTTTGCTTTGGCAAAGTTCTTCAGCAAAACATTATCATGATTTTATGTTTTGGGCTAGAGTACAAAATTCGAAGGCATTTTTTTAGGAGCCTAGCGACATTCAGAAGTAATGTATCCAGTTTTGTAAAAAATGGCACCAGAGAAAAAATAATTAAGTTTCATAACCTAATTTTGTGGATAAAAATTATTTGAGAAAGTTCTTTCCGACCTTACAAAAACCTTAAAAAACTTTTATGCCACAAGAATTCATATTCCGCTTCAAGAGTTTCAAAAATCGAAAAATAAAACAGTTTTTGGTCAAATACCCTAGTGTTCATAAGCATTCTCACCAGATTTTATATTTTTTTTCTCTAAATATAATGTAGGACTACTTAAGTATCGGCGTAGCCGATTATAAAACTCTCACTAGTTTTCATTAAAAATATGTATTGTCCTTTAATTAAATGAGACTTTATATGTGAACACATTTTTTTAACTTCTATTACTGTAATACAAGTAATAATGAATGAATTGTTATGGTGTTCTTGGTATTTCCGGTTCCTCATTTGTTAATGTCATTAATTTACCAAGATGTGATAGTCATGTTGTTAGTTTGTTAAATTTCTATTTTATATGTTTTTTTGTTAATTTTCCAACATACTCGAATTGTTGTGAAATATAAATTTTGCTTCCTTTCGTAAAAACTCATTATTTTTAGAAACTATTGTGTTAAAACGATAGAAATCTCTACACAGTTGTATGTTTCGAGATAGTGAATTCACGGTTGTAATTTCATTTACTTTACGTTCTTTGTTTTTTTTGAACAAATACGTTATTTTCTTTCCTTTTGGAAGTTTTTTTTTTGTGTATTGTACAAACCATTGTTGTGTTTAACTTTTATTTAATTCAACAAAAACAAGTAAGAAAATTATAGTCGGTCAAGACCGGCCATATAATACCCTACACCAGAGTGTCCCGGTAAATGGGTCCAAAGTTCAAACATGGACCGATTGGATCTATATTTTGTCAAACACTCACAAATCAAATTTGAGTGAAATAGGCTTATATTTGTTGCCATAAACCGCTTTAATTGAATATCGGGCCAAATTTTCACATGGGGCCTAAGTCTAAAAATGTTCCAATGATAATCGGATTTGATACGGTTATTATACGGCTTTTACAGATTGAAAAAATATCAATTAGTCGACGAGTTATAGCCAAAAAACCATATAAACAATATGCTGAAAATCGGCATTGACTAAAAAGTTCGAAGGTCGATTAAAAAAAAAATTCGAACTAATATAAACAAACGCCACGATACGGGTCTTCTAATTTAGCCTCTATTTTCACCCCTCATTCTCAGAATCGACCTAGCTTTTGCTAACCTGAATTTGTTCCACAGTGCAATACTACTAATATTTTAGTTTGAACACAAGCGATTTGTCATTTAAAATTAAAGTAGCTAGTTGTAGTATAGGATTTTTATATTTGCTAAATAATCTTGACAATGGAATCTGACAAACACTGGTATGGCCGGAAAATGGGTCCAAAGTGCAAACATGGACCGATTGGTTCTATCTATTTTTATATATTTAATTAGTGTAGAAAACATACCCAAACTAGTAGACCGATTTAACGAATATAGGTTGAAATTTTAATTAGGGGACTAAGTCCAAAAATTCTTAAATTGTTATCAGATTTGGTAAGGTTATCAAAGTACACGTTTTACACCTACAAACAACATTTTAATCAAATATTTCCTATTTTTCTATATATAAATTAACAAATAGAATTTGTAGTTTTAGAAAAATAAGTGGTAAATTCACATGTTTTTTTATTTAACAAATGTTGTACATGAAAAGTACGAGATTGTTTTGTCATTTTAAAAGATTTTTTTTGAGTGTATAGTATTTGAGTGACTACGGCGCGTGATGGTTGTTATGTTGTGTTGGTCCATTAAAAGATTAAACATAAAGTCTACTTATATTGGATAAAAAGTAAGGATGGTTACCAAGATGCCTTAGAATTTTGTATTCTTGCTCAAAACAATAAAACATGATAATGTTTTGCTAAAGACAGGGGTGTACTTTTTAGAAAAAATTAAAATATCGGTCGAAGACCCCATTATTGATCCATGATGGTTTATATTATTTTGAAAAAAAATGTTTGATACAAAAAAAATTTTGATGAAAAAAATAAGATTTTCTAATGAAAAAAGTTGAAGAAAAAAGTTTGTGTTGAAAAAATTGAAATGTATCAACATTTTCGAAGTGCCTTTACATTTTCAATCATAACTTTTGAACCGCTTAACTGATTTCGCTCGAATGTAATACCAAACTGCTTGGGACAACAGCAAGTAAAACCTAAAATTTTGAGCCATATCTGTTCAATATTTTGGCCATGATCGCCATTTCAACAGATAGACGGGCATCACTAGAATGTCTTAAAAACAGAAAGTCGTGGGTTCGATTCCAAAAAACCCTTTGGGCGATTTCGCTATCACGAGACGGCGGCCATTGTTACAATTTCTCGGTTAGGTTGAAATTATTAAAAATAATTTGTAATTAAATTGACTACATAAATAAATGCACTTGATTATGAGATCAAAATTATATTATATAGACTCAGCGGTTACCAACCTATGGTACGCGTACCACTAGGGGGTACGCGAAACTGTCCGCGGGGGTACGCAAAATTTTATTAATTTGGACATTTGTTTTAGATAAACCTTTCAATGCTGGTTCCTCACCTGGCTTTCAAAGTTTTCCATAACGAGTCCCCGCACAACAATGTCGGAGCGGTTGACGTTTTCGGTCATGAGAGAGTATAGGCGCAAAACAAAGACGGCAGCGGGAAATTCTGTCATCTGTTGATTTTTACACTACTTTTTCACTTTTTCAACACTTTTTTATTAAAATTTATTGTATTTTTAAATATCATTATGATTTTTTCATATTGATTCGTATTTTTCCTGTTTTTTTTAATTTTAACATTTTTTTTTTTAGAGATCATATTTTTTTGTTTACTTTATCGAAAATAATCGAAATATTTATAAAAAAGTGGCAACATTTTCATATCAAAAATTAAGAGAGAGAGAAAATCCGACACAAAAATAAAATTGATTTTATTCTGGCGGTTTTCAGTCAAGCGTTTTTTCATGCCAAATTTGTATGAAAAAAACGTCACCGACATTGTTGTGCGGGGACTCAACGTCAGGTTTTTAAGAAAGTTGAGGTCAAAGTTCATAAAAAACGTAATTTTGTACAATTTAGAGAACATTTTTTGCGATATTTTGAGATCTAACCACTTGTTTTCGATTAACGTTTCGATGCTGATTCCGAATATGGGTTCCAAATTTTACTATGATGTCAGGTTTTTGAGAAATGTATATCAAAGTTCTCAAAAAACGTGGTTTTGGGCATTTTTGAGACGGGTTGTGATAGAGTGGAAATTTTGGTACCATTTTGTTAACCTCAAAATGTCCTTTCATTGTATATACGAGGGTGTTTCATTCGAAATGTCACGGAATTGTGGATCTGCCCTTGTATTAAAAAAAAACTTTTAAAATAAAATTAAAAAACATTATTTGATTTTTTCTGTAAGTACAGATCGAGCACGGGCTCTAATTATATTTGTTATAAGGGTTCAAGTTGAAAAAATGCAGAAGAAAAATTGAATTTCTAAAAATTATAGACATTTCTGGTATTTCCCATACCGGTTTCAAACACCCCAGTTAGTGTCATCATCAGTAGGATTTTAAATGTCGGTTTGTCTTGTTAATGAAAACTGTTTTTTATATATGTGAATATTTATAGTTTCTACAGAATAAATTTTGACAGTTTCCAACACTACAATTCTATTTCTAGCAATCTCAACCTCACTTCATACTTTCTTTCAACTTTTTTGTCTCTTATATTATTTCGCAAGGGTTACCAACATGATCTGAAGTTGCAGACACAAATGAAGGAATTTGCATTTTCAGTTTCGGAGACGTGCCTAATGGCGACATATTTTGTCAGTAACAGTATTTCCGCCCTCTGTTATGTGTTTTTTGTTGGAACTTTTTTTAAGAGTTCAAAAAACGTCAGTTGTTTAAATTTTTGGTGTAGAATCGACTGTTGAAATCAGATATGCAATATTTTCAACTGTTTTTGCTCTGCAAGGAGCGAAAATTTTTCCAAAAAAACCCCCATTGTTTTGATCTCCCCTAAATCCTTCAAAAAAATTATAATACCCGCAGACAAAAAAATTCAAAATTAACTCTAATATTTATATGAGCAGTAAGGGTTCAAGTTGAAAAAATGCAGAAGAAAAATTTAATTTCTAAAAATTATAGACATTTATGGTATTTCCCATACCGGTTTTAAACACCCCAGTTAGTGTTATCTTCAGTAGGATTTTAAATGTCAGTTTGTCTTGTTAATGAAAACTGTTTTTTATATATGTGAATATTAATAGTTTCTATAGAATAAATTTTGACAGTTCCCAACACTACAATTGAAGGGCTTACTGCAAGAACTTGATAAGCAGCATTTTATTTTTTCCTGTTTTTCGCCTTCTGCTTATGTTCCATTGACAGATTTTTTGCAGAAGTCTTGCTTTAACCCTTCGTACAAATATATTGAGAATAAAAGTTCTGCAAAAGTTATATTTTCTACATTATTTTAAAAGTTTTAATGCAAAAACCACCATAAAATGAAATGTTGCTTATCGAGTTTTTACAATAAGCCCTTCAATTCTATTTCTAGCAATCTCAACCTAATTACATACTTTCTTTCAACTTTTTTGTCTCTTACATTATTTCGCAAGGGTTTTTTAACGAAAAGAAAATGCTAGTTAGGGGGTACGCGGCTGACAAAATATAAAATTAGGGGTACGCGAGCCAAAAAGGTTGGTAACCGCTGATATTGACTTTATGTGGTCCTAGACCGATATTTGGATGAATTTCAAACGAAATGTTAATCTTTTATATACCCACTACCACAATGTTGAGAGTAAAAAATTTTTGATGAAAAATTTTATGATAAAAAAATGTTTTCTGAAAAATTTTTTTTTTTAATAAAAAAATTTTTTGATAAATTTTTTTTTTTGCAAAAATAAAATTTTTGATAAAAAAATCCTTTCATAATTTTTTTTGATAAATCATAAAAAAAATGTTTTTAATGAGAAAAAATATTTTTATTAAAAAAAATTTGATAAAAAAAATTTATGAAACTAAAATTATGTTGTGTTTTATTCATCAGCTGGTGAAAAAAATTATATTCACCAGCAGGTGAATTACATAGGCCAACAAAATTTGAAAAATGTCGAAACCCCGGAACAAAAATATACTTATATAAGCGTTTGAGCTACGCTGAGTCCGAATCTGTACTCAGAATTTCTCCATCACATCGCATTTTAAGCTAAGATATCTTAGCTTAAAATTTGAAAATAACTGCGCGAGTTTACCTTTATTTATAAATCCTGATATGTAGTGTGAAAGCAGTGTTGCCATATATCAAGATTTCCCTTTTTTTTGCAAGTTTTTTGAGGTGCTAAAAAGATTTCAAGATTTTTTCTAAAAAAACAAGTTTTTTGGAAAATAATAAAGTTTTGTCAAGTTTTTCTTAATTAGTTAAAAAATATAAAAAGCATCATTTTATTTGTAAATACCCGAAATATTGGTCGTAGACCAATCTTTTAGTATACCGACCGATTCAGAATCACTATCTGATTTGACTTAGCGTGTCCGTCCTTCAGTCTATGTAAACGGTTACAATTAAATACGTCTTTATTCTATGAAAATATGAGATATTCGATTACAATTTTGTTTTTAGCTTGGTATCCTTATTAAATCCATTTAAAATCAGACCATTCTTTGACTTGGTCGCCATATGAAAATTCCACACGATATTCACTTAAATCTGTAAGTTGCCAACGTAGTATAATTTTTCTCTTAAATTGTTGCACTAATAAAAGGTTTTACCACATATAGATCCAACCCGTCATATATTGTCGAGCATGCACCGGTGTTTGATATTTGCTTATTGTGTACAATTTTCTGAGCCTTCAAAATTCAAAATATGTTTTTTTGAACTTTCATAAAAGAGTCAGGAAAGAATATGAACATATATTTTTCAGAATCGTTTATGAGTCATATAAGGCCCCTGTAGGTTAGTTGGTAGCATGCTAGCCTATGAAACAGGGGATCGTGGGTTCGATTCCCACTAAACCCTTGGTCGATTTCGATACAACGAGACGACGGTCATTGTAACCAGTTCTCGGTTAGGTTTAATTTATTATTAAAAATGATTTGTAATTAAATTGCGAAAACTAAATAAAAACTGATCATTGGATTAAAATTATTATTATGATATTATAAGAGCGCTAAGAAAAAGGGATTATGTTTTCTGAACGTCTAAGAACTCTTTTATGAGTCTTTTCGAGCTCCAAATTTTTTTTTTTTTTTTTTTTTTGTAAGTTTCTTTATTCAAAAAAATATATTTTACAATAGTTTGTGCCTCAGCGTCCTTTGGACATTATTGAGGCGAGTTGGCAAAAACAAAATTCTTTGCTTACAAGCATATAAAAAAAAGTTAATTAATAAAAAAAAAAAAATAAATTTTAAATATTTAAAATTAAATAACAAAATTTAAATGAATATGGAATATAATAATTCATATGAGACCAATATTCTCAATTGAGAAAAAATAAAAAAAAATAAATGTACAGTATATAAAGTTTTCACAAAAGAAGCATTTCTAAATCTTGCAATAAATGTTCTTTTAATTTTTTTTTAAAGATCGAAATTCTTTCTATATTTCTTAAATGTGGAGGAAGGTTATTATACTCTAAACTACCCATATGCTCTACACGCTGCTTAGTAGTTTCTAGCCTACACCAAGCTATTCGTAAATTCATATTATTCCTGGTGTTAAATGCAGTTTGATTTCTGGAGAATGTTATCGTGTGGTGACCAATATTATGCAATGATTTAAAAACATGTAGTATAAGTTGCATTTTATATAACCCATAAATTGGCAGAACCGTAACAGCAACATCTTTATATAGGCTCAAAGTTGAATATCGTAATGGCAAATTAAAAACTGTTTTCAAAGCTTTATTTTGAACCCTTTGTAATGATTTAAGTTCACTACTCTTTTTGTAACCATAAATTATAGGCAAATAATTTAAATGGCTATGTATTAGGGCCTGATATATAATCAATTTTGTTTTTGAGTCAAATTTGTTCTTAAATTTATACATAAATCCAATAACTGAGGTAATTTTCGATTTCAGATGTTCTATATGCATATCCCATGATAAGTTATTCTGTATGTATACACCAAGATATTTCGTTGAACTGCTTTCACAAACTTCTTTTCCGTCTATATATATGCTAAACACTTCTATATCATTTAAATAAGGTTTAAATCGCAGTATTTTAGTTTTATCAGTATTTAAAATAAGTTTGTTTAACCTTAAAAACTCTGTCATCAACGATGCATCACGTTCCATATGGGCTTTTAGAGCTATTTCATGTTTATATGGATAAAATAAACAAATATCATCAGCATACAAAAATAAATTTCCAAATAAACCAAGATTCTTTATATCATTAAGATAAACAGTAAATAAAAGTGGACCTAACACACTTCCTTGCGGAACACCATATTCGACCGATCCAACATGACTTTTGCAGTTATTTACTTCGACAAATTGCTTGCGACCTGTAAGGTAATTTCTTAATAAAAGTAATGCTCCTGGGCCAACACCATAATATTGCAGTTTTTGTAGAAGTATTTCATGATCCACAAGATCAAATGCCTTTGAGAAATCATAAAATACCCCAGCCACACCTCTAAACCCGTTATCCAGTCCTTGACAAATATTATTTATAACGTTTACCACCGCTTCTTCAGTACCACAACCCTTTTTGAAACCATACTGACATCTGTATAATAAATTGTTTTCATCTAAATACGACGACAATTGTTTATGTAAGATTTTCTCAAAAATTTTATCTACCAAAGGGAGTAAAGCAATCGGTCTAAACTTATCTATTTGATTAGCGTGAGTTTCTTTTGGTATAGGAATTACTTTAGCAATTTTCAAATCAGTTGGATATACTGAAGTATCAATCATACTATTAAATATATTCGAAAAATAGGAGGAAATAACATATTTGCATTCAAACAACATTTTTGGTGAAATTCCATCATAACCACAGCTTTTAGATAAGTCCAGGTTTGAAATAATTTCTATTACTTCCTGTTCAGTAGTATATGAAAAGTTAAATCTATGTTGACATTGATTTAAAGTTCTAAGTCCATTGCATGAATCACTAGACGTATAATAAATTTGCTGCTTTAAAGTTTTTGGTATTTGCAAAAAATATTGATTAAACATATCACTTTTTATTTGATCATCTAAAATAAATTCATCATCAAAGTTTTTTACATTTATTTTACTTTTGTTGTTTCTACCAAGGGTCTCGTTTAAAAATTTCCAACATTTTTTTGGTTCCTGTTGAATGTTACTTAGATTGTTACACAAGTAATCATTCATTGATAATCTGCAAGCTTTTCTGATAACACTACTTATTCTTTTAAGCCTTCTTTCTAAGTCATCACATTTTCGCTTTTTTCTTAGTTTTAAAAGATTTTTTTTATACAATATTAAAGCTTGTAAATTTGGGTTTATCCATGGTGTTATTTTATTTTTAATCAAAACTTTATTACGCTTTTCTACTGTAGAGTCCAGTGCTGCATTTGAGATATGACCCATAATTTTCGAAACATCTGTACATACATTACCAGTAACTTCAAAGGTTTGCAGAGAATTACTAAGCTTTTCTTTCGCAAGTGCGTAGTTACAAATTTTGCTAACTGATTCAATATATTCTGAACTACTAGCTTGGCTTTTGAGCTTACAGGATATAAAATTGTGATCCGTTATAGAACACTCAATAGTATCAATAAATGTATCTTCCGTTACATTACTATAGACATGATCTATAGATGAACCTGACGTAGGACGTGTTACTAAAGTATGGCAATTTTTGTAATTGAAACTAGATAACAAATTTATTATGTTTGTAGACAATGTTGTTTGTAAAAAGTCAACATTTGCATCACCAACAACGATATTAGGAAACCGACCATTTTTAGCAAGTAAACATTCAATAAAACTCAGAAACTTTGTTAAATCACACTTTTGTGATCTATAAAATGATGTAAGTTTCAGACATTTCCCATTTATCTTGTAGTTTTCAATCGATATTGTTATTGACTCCAAAAAGTCCTTACTTTCACATATCTCAACGTTATATTGATAATCATTGTGAATATAAATAGAAGTCCCACCATAATTATCACTTCTACAACAGTGAACTACATTGTATCCTGGTATATTGTAAATTTGAACCAATTTAGCACAAAACCATGTCTCTTGTACTGCTATGACACTGGGTAGTTTAGAAAATTTTGCAATTATCATTTTAAATTTATTAAATTTTTCAATAGATGAAATGCTTCTAATGTTTACACTGAGAATATTAAATACTGGAAAATTTACTGTATTAAAATAATCATTAAATGATTCAAGGTTAACAAAATGTTGATTATTATTCATAAAAAAAAGTTTATATAAAAAAAGTTATTTCAAAATTAAAGATTTTAATACTTATTTTACTAAGCAGGTGACAAAAATGAAGCACGGTCCTCATCTCCATCATCGTCATCTTCTACATTTTGCATTAGTACTGTCGGCTGCATATTCGATCTACGTCTTGCTGTCTTATTTGTTGTAGCATCTACAAGTAACTCATCTACTTCCTCTTCAGATTTAATTAACTTAGGTTTTGATGTTTCGCTTTTCTTTGTAAAAACTTTACCATTGTATGTGTACACTGACTGGTAACCCACTCTCTTTAAAGCCTTGGCGTGCTTGAAAACGTTAAGGGATTCTTTGCTTAAATGAACGCTTGGTTGTTTTTTAATTATTTTTTTTACACTTGACACAAAAAATGAATTGAAAATACATAATGAAAATACATAATGTATTAATTTTTAATTTTTTCAATACTTTTGTAAAAAAAAGATTTTTTCACAAAAAAAAAGATTTTTTTTCAGAAATAAAAAGTTTTTTCAAAAAAATATATGGCAACACTGTGTGAAAGTAATACTTCAGACCTTTAAAAAAATGTTTAACCTTTGTTATATCTTGTTTCTTCTCTGAGATATCTTAGCACGAAGTAAACAAATTTAGGTTTCGTTATATTCACTGTTTTTTTCCTATGAATGCAAATTTGCTACATTTCGCCTTTATTTTACGACGAACTTAGAAAATTCTTGAACTCCCAATTAGAAAACAACAAAAAATGCTTTTTGAATTGTTTAGATATCTTTTCTATTTGCTGAGATATCGCCCGTTGAAATTTATATGATGTGTTAAACGAATACATACCACTCTCAGCCGCATCCACACTATAAAAAACCTTGTACAATTACAAGAAAAATTTGCAACTTTTTTTTGTTTGCTACCTCCTTTTGGACAAAAATTCCTAGTAATTTTACAGGCTTTTTACCAAAAATTTTGTAAATTTATAAGGTTTTTACTAATAAAATTTTAAATTTAAAAATTTTTTGACACGATAAAATTTACAAGGAGGTTTCGTAACTTTACTAACTTTTTTGCTACCTCCTATTTTACAATAATTCCTAGTAATTTTACAAGCTTTTTAACAATAATTTTGTAATTTAACAAGATTTTTACTAATAAAATTGTAAATTTACAGTTATTTTGGCTCAATTAAAATTACAAGGAATTTTCGTGAATTTACTAGATTTTTTTTGTAAAATTATCTTGGAAATTTTTAAAATTACAAAAAAATTTTAAAATTATAAAAAAAGCAGTTATAACGTCTCGAATATGGCGAAAAACGATTTTTTGTTTTTACTTCAAGCTAAGATATCTCGAAAACCTAATGTGATAAGCAAATTCTATGACCAGTGCCCAATTTCTGTAACTATGCGAAAAGTTTTCGCATCGAGAAAAATAATACAATATTGTAGTCATTTAGTTTTTTACAGGGTGAGTACAATGTTGCTAATGTAAAAAACATCGAATACGAAAAAAACGCAAAGCTATTTTTTTTAATCACTCTGTTAAGTATAAGATGACTCTAATATTTATTTGTTTTTTTCGATGCGAAAACTTCTCGCATAGTTACAGAAATCGGGTACAGATTTGGATTCAGCGCAACTCAAACCCTTAAAAAAGTTACCTCTGGTTTATTGGTTAAAAATTTGTTGGCCTGTGTTATTAAACAAGGTTCAAATTCAAGTTACAAGTCTTTAATTTTAAGAACATGAAAATACTAATTTTTATTTTTTTATATTTTAGTCGTTAGCTTTTATAGTCTGATACACAGAAAAAAATAAAAAAAATATTTGAGTAAATTTTTAATACTATTGAGTAAAAAATTACTCAATTTTGCACCAGTAAACAATTTAATAGTATTGAGTAAATTTTTAATAAAAATTTATTAAATGTTTGAAAAAAAAAAAATTGAGTAAATTTTTCGTTGACACAATTAAAAATTTACTCAAAATGTATCTATTTATTTTTTTTAAAAGTTTAAAAAAGTTTTAAATTTACAAAAAAAAAAAAAAAAATTGTTTTTTCAAACTTTACCAAACATATTTCTGTCTCAAAAACATAGGAAAATTTTATAAAGACGATTACAAACTTTCATATACATACACAAAAAACTATAAACTAAACGAGAATTCAAAAAACTATGAGAGTTAAAAAAATAAAAAAGCTATTAAATTTGTATTAAATTATTTACTTAAATTGTTTTTAAAATTTTTGAGTAAATTTTTAATTGCATCAATTAAAAAATTACTCAATTTTTGTTTTTAAATTTAAACAAGTGATTACTCAAATTTGTTTCCTACATATTTTTTTCTGTGTAGGTGGCGTCCTGTGTCACTTTCAAAATTAAACACCAGTCGAAAAACATCATGTTTAAAAAATTTCAAAACCAATACTTATACCGTTGCGTCGACCATCCTTGATTAAAAGTGTTTTATGTATGTAATTTTTCGTTACCGATGAGGTTTTTATTGTTGTTTTTTTTTTTAACGATAAGCGGATTTTTACGAGGATCTTGTAAATGCAAATTTTATGACCTCGTTAAAGAAAAATATAATCACTTCATGAGGGCTTTTAACGGATATTCAAATATAGTAAAAATCACACTGTTCGTATAAACAATATTAAACGAAGATAAGAAGGAACACTTGTTTTTAAAACCATTAGCGAAAATGTCCAATGGTTGCTTAAATTTTGTGATGCAAATTTTTGCCGATTACTGCTAAAATTATGATGTGAGAAACTCCAAAAAAGCTGCTACAATTTTGCTATAAACAAATTTAGCACTTTTGTTAATAATGACTAATTGTAAGTAAGTTTTAGTAAATTACTGTGCGTCTTAATATATTTAAAAAAAAAAAAAAAATCGATTTCATAACTTTTATTTTTGTTTGGTTGAATTATTGTTCATATGAATTATTTTTTAGAAATAATTTTAGTGAAAAGTCATAAGCTGAGATGTCGACAGCTTTTGGAAGTTACCACCCTTCCATCATCAGCGCTTTTCGATTGTCACACTTAATTCGCGTAAGATTAAAATCAGATATTTTAGACTTGCAATAAATAGGATATGAGAAATAATAATGTAATTACCCAGATGTAATCATTTGGCTGAATTTAATGAAACTTATCTTTACACAGTGTTGTGTTTTCTGATTGTTGCCAACCCTTAGTTAGACTTTTCAAATGAATTCAACAATGTCCGTTGATTTATTTTTTTTGCTCATTTCTGATTCTTAAAAATACTTCTTAATTGCATTTCTCTATATGAGTCGTTAAAAAAAATCATATGTAAGTACGTAATAAAATAATTTATAAAACCATTCTTCTTTTAAATGATTTGCTTAGGTTCTTCAGGTTTAAAGGTTTTTTTTTATAGAATTTAAGTTTTTTTTTTCTTTTTCAACAAAGCTAATGGGCTCATATGGGTTTTGGCTTTCTCCATTATCACTTGACTCTCTACTTGTTCACATATTTTCACTTTTTATAAGAAATATCTTGTGTACATTTTTTTTTTTGCATTTTACCCAATAAGTTTTGTAAAGAGGATTTTCTATAATATATTTCCTTTTTCTTTGTGATATCAACATCATTGTCTTTCTACTTAATATATTTTTTATTGTAAGCTTTACTCTTACTTGTATATAATGCAAAGTATGTCAGAAATTTTGGAGGACAGATTCTAATAAATTTTTTTTTTTTTTTCATCAACATTTTTTTCTTTATTAATTTTTTTTTTTATAAAAGCATTTTTTTTTTCATTTAAAAATTTAATTTCGATTATTTTTTTTTCAAAAATTTGTTTTATAAAAAATTTTTTTTTTTTTTTTCATCAACATTTTTTTCTTTATTAAATTTTTTTTTTATAAAAGCATTTTTTTTTTCATTTAAAAATTTAATTTCGATTATTTTTTTTTCAAAAATTTGTTTTATAAAAAAAATTCACCAAAATTGTTTTTTCCATACGGTTTTTATTTTTTTTCATCAAAAGCTCTTTTTTATCAAAAACCATTTTTATTTATTTTTTTATCAAACAATTTTTTATAGACATTTTCACCATAGAGAGCTTCTTAGGATCTGAGATATTTTACCACGAAATTAATTTAAGCTGATGTCTAATTCTAAAAGTGACGAAGGATGCCAAGTTTGACTATATAATTTAACGACTAAAAAAATAATGAAAGGTATACTGTTTTCATTTTCTTAAAACCAAATAAGTTTTTAACTTACAAGGGAAGTATCTCAACCCTTATGAACCGATTTGCCTGAAATTTAAAATATATATAAAAGAGACGATTTTAAGGTTGGGGTGTCTCGGCTTATCGGCCATATCAGAGTTTTAAAATTTCGTTCTCCCCTTAGGAAACAAAGTGGACCTTCAGGAAAATTTCGATAACTCCCGAACTAATAGGAATATCCTCTAGGGCAAAAATACGTGTTGACTTAAATTTAATAAAGATTATTTCGTATTCATATGGACATCGTAGGGGTATGTCTTCATATAAATACCCCCCAAAATTTACACATTTTCGTGAAGATTAAGAAAGCCGAACTTTTACAAGGTTATGCTACCGTTGGATAGGCATTAAAAAAACCTTTCTTCTCATATGTAAACATCATATAGTTTCATAGAAAAAAATGGCTGAAAAATAAAAAAAAACGATTTTTCGCCATTTTTTGACCCATGTTTTGAACCCTTAAATCCCCGATATGGCCGATAAGCCGAGATACCCCAACCTTAGAATTGTCCCTTTTATATATATTTTACGTTTCATGGAAACCGGTTCATATGGGTTGAGATACTTCCCTTGTTAGCTTTAAAGCTTTGATAAAAATTTACCAGCTGGTGAATAAAACTTAACATAATTATTTCTCATCATAAAATTTTCTTAAATCAGTATGTTTTTTTCACATTTTTTTTTTTTAATTTTTTTGAGGATGTTTATTCTGGCTCGAGGTCATTATTTTCTTAACTAATTAAAACCATGATATTCTCATAGCATAATTTTCAAGAAAATTATTTTTTGTTTTAAATTTATTTATGATGGTCATTTTTGCAAGACTTAATCGACACGTGTTTCGGAATTTGTCAGATTCCATTGTCAAGATTATTTAGCAAAAATAGAAACGATTTACTACAAAGTAGCAAACGAGTCTAATGACAAATCGTTTCTGCACAAACTAAAGTATTAATACATATTCGATTCTATCCACAATGTGAATTAGAAAGACGAGGAAATTGTACTATACTAGTAAGGCAACGATTGTCAATAATTATTTTTTAATAATTTTTTTTTCATCAAAAATTTTTTTTATCAAAATTTTGTGTTTTCATAAAAAAATTTCTTTTTTTTATCAACATTTTTTTTTTTCTCAAAATTTTTTTTTCATCAAAAACTTTTTTGTCAAAAAATACCTTTGTATTCTATGAATACTATTCATTAGGCTGGTTCATATATGGCACTTTTTTTATTTTTGAATGGGCCACCCGGCCCCTAAATCTTGATGAAAAATTCTGAAAAAAATCACGTGTTATTTTCTCACGGTGCTTAATATATCGTCGCTGCTCCGTCGTAATTTGGTATGTGTTTTTAATGAAGTTCTCAAGAGAGCAAAAAAACCGTTTTATTTTGTCATTTTGCCATATTTTATAAAAGTCAAGCGGCTTTAAAATACATAAAGATGTTTTATATATGTGTACCACAAAAAAAAGAATGATTTTTTAGCTAAAACGAAGATATTAACGAATTACATAAAAAACTACACATAACACATTTTGTTGGAACATTTTTGGTATTATTTTTTTTATTTTTGGACATTTTTATACACATGACCGTTATTGTTCAAAGAACTTAAGTTATAAAATTTGATAATAGTGCAAAATTTGTAATATTCATTAAAGTGATAGTAAATACACTTTTAAATCACATATTTTGTACAAATCTGCATCCAAGTGCTGAGTTGCTTCAATGAATTTTGTTTTTTTAGCGAAAAAATTTTACTTAAAAAAATGTTACTGAAATTTGTGCCATGAGATCTGACCATCATTTCTATATAATTGGGGCATGCTAATTTCAATGGTGAAGTCCGTTTTTGAATCAATGGAACAGTTTTCATGGAAATCATCGTTAAAGTTATGCACATTTTGTTGCAGTTTTTTTGTTAAAAAAATTCTTCTTTTACAAATGCAAATTTGTTTGGTATGGGAAATGGGGATTAGACTCATAACGATATAATAGTACAAATTTGGGTAAACATTTTTGCGTTAAAATGGTAAAAATCGCGATTTTTGTGATATTTTAATGATTTTGCTTTTTTTTTAGCAACCCTATAATTATTTTTCCGAATTGATTTCATGTGTATGAAAAGACTAAAGTATGTAATTAATTTCTGCAAAAAAAACTGTTTAGATACACATAACTTTTTTTGAAAATCGCGAAAAATCGTTTTTTTTATAATGGCAGCATGCCTTTAAAATGTAATCTCATACTTCATTTTATAGTATAGTATGAAAGCATGCCTAAAACCCTTATGTTAAAAATTTTAAGCAAAAATGTTAATATTTGCAAAAGTTTTCGTAGCAAAAACTGGTTTTAAACTACACATACCACTTTTTTTTGGAACATTTACATATGGATTTCACATAGCTACTTTTGCTAACTTCCAAACCATTCCAGATATCGCTAAACGGTTTAGTGGGCAGACGGATGCCCTATAGAGGTTTCATATTATGCAATAAAAAAAAAATCCAAAAATGTCACATACCAAATCACGACGGAGCAGCGACGATATATTCCTGTTGGCCCGTACAAAAATCCAAATTTTGTTTCTATGAACCACCCTAATATTTATATTTAGGTAAAACCACTTTTTTAAAAATTTGAAAAGTTAGCAATATTCCAAAAATTGTTCTACTTTTGAACCTTTGGACTTCATTTTCGGATTCAGTGCAAGATTTTACATGAATGTAAAATGTTCTAAATAAAAAATTTCAGAACTGGTTTTAAAAAAAATCACTCTTGTCATTAAAATTTTTATTTTTTGCTTTAAAATATTTTAGGATCATAAGACTTTTTTGAATAGAAAATCTTTCAGCCCTTAACATGTTTGTTATTTGAAAAGTCTTTTTTTAATAAATAGTTTTAAGAATTTAAAAAAATTCCTTCAGAAATATTTCTGATTCTTCGGCAAACAAGCTCAACAAAAACCTATCGGATTCTAATACAGTGTTTGTAGATAAAAATCAGATTCTAAAAAAAAAAATGTTTTTAATATCTGAGTCATATTTTCTTAAAGAAAATTTTTATGTTCTAACAAGTTTCAAATTTTATTTTAGAACTTTTCAGATTCCGATGCTGTTTCTTATGAAAAATTATATGTAAATCGAGATTTTTTCTTATACAAAAATAATTCTAAAAGTTCTTTCAATAAGTTTAGATTTGATTCATATCTGTTGTTAAACATTGTTTTAGCATCCAAGGCATTCTCCAAACCTAAAAACTTTTCGTAGCAAAGTTTTTAAATTCACCGAGTTTTAATTGCAAACATTATTTTACATTTGAAAAAAAAAAATCTTTTAGAAAAAATTTTAGATTTCCAATAAAAAATCTTTGAAAAAATTCAGATTCTGTTATATTATTTGCAAGTAATCTCCGATTTAAAAAAAAAAAAAACTCTTAAAAAAATCATTAATATTTTTGGTATAGATAATTTCTTAAAGTCAAAACATTTTTCCATAAGAAAATTTTTGAGGTTCTCAGACAAATACCAGTAAATTTTTTAGATTCTGAAATTTTTTTTCTACTCTTCCTTTTTGTCTTTTTTTTTCTTCTCTTCCTTTTTCTTTTTTTCTTTTTCGTCTCTTCCTTTTCTTTTTATTGTTTTATTTCCCCTATTCCTCCCCCCCTTGGATCCACGCCTGAAACTTAATGGGGTCTGGACTAGAGTTTGCAAATAATCGAGATATTTCATAACCGCGATTACGATTAAAAAAATTGCCGTTAATCGCGATTACGATTAATCGATTTTTTTAAATAATTTGAGTTGCAATATACTAAAAAAAAATCTTTTGAAATTTACATTTTAGAACGTATTTTAAAGAACCAAAACTACTATTTAAAAAAAAAAAAAAAATAAAAGCTTTTGAACTTTCCCAGTAAAAATTATTCGAGATTTTGGCACCACAGTCTCTTTTTTTAGTATATCGTCACCCTCGAGCGCCCTTGAGAATTTTTTGTTAAGATTTTTTTTAAACTTATAATTAAAATTCTTTGTTGATAAAATTTCATACATTCTTTAATTTTTGACATTTTCAACACTTTTTAAATGATCAAAAAGATTTTTGGAGAAAAACAATAGATTTTAATACATCTTTATTGCGCTTAAATAAACTCTACAAAGAGTGCTTCAATCAGCGCTTAAAAGATATATGATTTTAGTTTGTCTTTTGTCTATTTTTGCTACTAAAGAGTACTCTATACTGTGACTGATTTGGATTCGCTCTTTGGATCATGATTCCTTTCCAAAAGCTGCTTCAGGTTAACTAAATTTCTGCGGGGTCGTGTCAGAATACCTGCCGATGGCCAGTGAAGAGCTAATTGTGAGAAATTTATTTAAAAAATTTGCAAGGCATCATTAGTCGACCAGCGCACTATAGGAAATTTTACCCATTTTTTGGCCAAAAGTCAAAATTAAAATTTTTGCAAACATTATTTTTTTTCACATTAATATAAAAAAAACTTAACAAAGTAAACAATTCTTTCTCAATTTTTCGACAGAATTGATGTACTGTCACTTTATCAGTAGTTTTTCTTGCAATTTCTTACTTAGTTATAAAATAACGATTGAGAGCAGCGAATTTTGTGATAGCTTCTAACAAAAGTTTTTATATTAAGAATTTATAGTTTTTAAAAACTAAAAAATGGAGAATAATGTCAAAGGTGAGTACTTTAATGATAAATAGTGAAATGTTGGTGAACTCATCTATTAGATCGATTTTATTGGAAAAATTGAAGTGACCTTAAGATGAACTTATTGAAGTATGAATTGGAATTTTATTTTGACTTTAAAAAAAATGATAGCATATGTTAGCTATAAAACCATAAAAGTTCTCTAGGACAATCAATTACCTTCCGAATTTAAAAAATTTCAAGGTCGGATATGTGCAAACTTTTTTTTTATACCCATTTTTCCAGGTGACTACTGAGTGCCAAATTCAGAGTTATTTAATACATTGCGAGAGAAATAAAGCAGAGGTGGATATGGAGCCGCTATTTCGGACCATTTCTTTTCATACATTGCTGAGAGTGATTGTTTCGAAAACTTTAAACAATATATAAAGGAGGAATTAAGAATATTTTTTTCAAATATGAATATGAAAAGAATTAAAAGTTGTAGGAGTTAGAAAGTTTTTGAAAGACAGCATGCTGTTTGGCTTAAAGGCAATACTTGGCTAAAAAAAACTTGAAACGCAGCCTGCCTCCACTAAATCGAAACCTGGGCGACCGCAATTAACTTTTTTGTCAAAATCTGCGAGAACAAAAATACGAGTTACAGCAGAAATCTCTAAAGATCTAAATAGAGAAATTGAGCCCCTAGCTCTTGCATCATCTACGGCTGCCCGTAGTGTCATTTTGAAATGTAGTTGACGACTTGGAACTCAAAAATAAAATTTTTGAATAAAATCCTTATTAAAAAGTAGATTTGTTCGACACTTCTTAACATTGTTAAAATAAATTTCTACTGTTATCTTCGAAAGTTAGTGTACACTCAAAAAAAAAAAAATATTGTAAAAACAGTTTAGAAAACCATATAATCTATCAAGGATCTAAAAAATCTTAGATGCGGCAACTTATAACCAGGGAACCCTGTTTGGAACTAATTATTAGGTAATTTTTTAGGTAACTTTACTATTTTTTTTTTTTGAGTGTATGAAAACCTTTAAGAGTCACTCCCTCCCTCTAAAGAGTCTTCCAAAAGTCAAATAAAAAAAATCAGTCAAATCGGTCTAGCCGTTTGGCTGTAAATAATTTTGGCCAAAAAAAGGGTAAAATTTCCTATAGTGCAGCGGTCAAAGTATGAAAAAATTATTTTTTTTGACAAAATTGCATGTCCAAATTTTTTGACAAAATTTCATGTCCAAATTTTTTGACCAAAGCCTTTTGTATATTTTAAAACAATCCTCTTTAAATTTACTCAGATCAGAATTTATATTTTACTTTAAATTTGAATGACTTTTACGAGAAAAGGAAAGAAAAATCGCAAAGAAGTTAAATGAATCATGGGCCAACCCATCAAAACTTTCCGGTCTACTTAACATTCCAGAATCAATGATTTTTGTTTAAAATTTAACATTCCAAAATCAATGATTTTTGTTTAAAATTGTCCCGAAAGTAATCGTTTTTAACACTAATTTAGTTTTTTTGATAAATAGTTTTTAGAGTCCGACCAAATATTCGGTTTCGGTCTCGGTTTCGGCCGAATAATGGGGTTTCGGCCTCTATTCGGTATTCGGCAAAATTTTGGCCGAATATTAGCCGAAACCGAAACCTTTTGGTATTTTAAAAAATATGTAAAAAAGTCGGTGAATTTTTTGATTTCGTATTTTATTACACTTGTTTCAGTTCAATTGAAGAAAATGTTACAAGTTTATGCAATAAATGTAAAACTGTTTCAGTTCAAAAACTATTTTCTTCTAATCTGCAAATGAAATATAAAATTTTTTGTAAGTTTTTTAAAAAACATATTTTTTTTTTTCAAAAATACAACAATTTCTATGGTTTAAAAGCATTATATGCTGTATATTAATCTTTAACAACTTTTTAATAATTTTATTCATGCCAGGCGGTAATTTTTTTTAAGTTTCGGTCGGACTCTAATAGTTTTAATAGAAACTTCAAAATGGGTTTCAAAAATTTTTGGAACTGATTAAAATTCGTTATAAAAACAGTGTATTTCATATAAAATTTTTATTCGTAATCGCATGATTTTTTTGTCGATTACGATTACGATTAATTCGCGCGATTAATCGCGATTACGATTACGATTTTAATCGTTTTGCAAACTCTAGTCTGGACCGATATTTCAATGCATTGACAGATGAAAAATGAATAAAATTTTTTCTAAAAAAAATCCTGTGGCAAGTACACCCATGATTTGATAAGAGTCCAAAATTTGCAGGCATTTTTTTTCTTTTAGAATATTATAAGAATCTAAAAAATCTAAAAACTTTCTCCTTAGAAAAGACTTGGACTCTGAAAAATTTTTCTACAGAGAAGTTCTTCTAAGATTCTGAACATTTTTTTCTACACCAAAGTTGTTACTACTATTTTTTTAAGCACTTTTTTATAGAAAATACCTGAGGTTAGAAAAAATATTGACTTAATAGGTTTTTACTCTTTTGAGCAAATTTCCTGCATTCTGAGACTTTATTTCAAAAGAAAGTTCTTATTTTTCCTGTAGAAAAATATACTTTAGAAAAATGTTCAGACTTTTTCCACACTCAAAAAAAAAAAGCTGTTATGTTAGCAAAAAAAGCTTGTAAACTTACAAGAAAATTTCCTGGTTTTGAACCCACAATTTTTTTGGTAAAGTTAGCAAAAATGTTTTGCCAAAAATTAGTTAACTGATTTTTTTTTATTTCCACTTAGTTCATACACATTTGAGGACCCTATAAGTCCATATCCCGATGGCCCTAGACCTAGTTGGGTTCCTTAAATAGCGTCATAGATCAAAAATTTGTGTCCGTTTCGCTCTACCTTGCTTAGTTTTTGAGATTAGTTTTTAGTTTTTGAGATTTGAGATTTTAGGGGATCACTGGGGTTTTGAGAATTAAAAGAGTCGATAACTTCAAAAATATTACTCGGAGAGCTTTTGGTTATTTTGCGGTCTTGTTCTACGTGTTGAGGGCTACAAAAATGCTTTTGGACTTATTGTTGTGTCTGCAATATTTACCGAGATATGAGCATTTTAAAACTCTGATAATTCTAACTATTTTGGATCCAAAGTTAGGGCCCATTAGGGTCCACACATGTGAAGAGGACCGGCGATACTATGGAGAGCCCGAGAACCCAAAATGGCCTCCAATTTTCTCTATCTGGCTTAGTTTCCGAGATAGCGCCATTTTAAGTTTTCTTAAAAAAAAAAAATACAGTTTATTTTTGCTAATATTAGCAAAGAAGCTTGTAAAAATTTGGTCAACTCAATTTTAAATTTAGCAAAAAAAATTAATTAAAATTTTGTTTAAAATTTCTAATGCGCTAAATGAAGTTTACAAAATATTTTTGCTAACATGCTTATCTCAACTTAAAATTTGCTAAAGGTTAGCTTACTAGCGTTAGCAAAAAAAAAAAATAGTAAATCTTTTTTTTTTGAGAGCATTGAAAAATTTTTATATCGAAAAATTCGAAGATATTTCCTACAGAAAATTTGTATACTTTTTCTACCGTCTGATACAATTTCCTATATTCCTAAAAATTTCAACCGATATTTTCTCAAATCAATCTAATAGCTATAAATATAAGCCTTCTCCTCTAAATTTAGTTCGATGTTAGGAATGGGTGTCCCGTGTTAGGAACTGGAACTGATTTTTGGGAATTTATCCCACCAATATTAAAAACTAAAGGCCTAGGGTATTATGTGACCGGTGTTCTTCGTATATTACTTTTTTAATTATTTTTTTTTTTTGCTTAACATTTGCAGTTCCTTTAAATCTTGGACAGATTATTTAGTAAAGATTTTTTTGCAGTTCATTATTGTTAAAAGTTGAATTTTATTTTTTTAGTTGATGAACGTGCCTTGATGTTGCCTGATGCTGTTGTTGATGTTATTTTATTTTTCTTATTTTTAGGACTAAAAAGATGGTACAATAATACCAACTTACAGAACAAAAACGAAAAAAAAACTTTTTAATTCCATTTCACTGTTTATATACTTGAGATGAAGTTGTCTTATATACTTGTTGTTTAGGCAAAGTAAAAATATTAAACTTTATGTAAACAGGGTGTTGGAAGGCAATATGACACCATTTATTATTATTATTATTTTTTTTAATTTTAAAAGTGTTTTCTATAAAAAAAAAATAAAAATAAATATTGTATGAGTTACATCACTTTACAAATCTGAGGTTTGTCACAAAAAATTTATAGGTTTTGGTGTCCTAATTTCAAAACCGTCACTCAAATTTATCTATCACGTCACGTAAAGTGTCAAAAAAGGACAAGTTTTACCAGTTTGGGAATGATTTGCTAAAAAACCATAAGCCATAAGTTCTTTTAATCTCATATTTACACTTAGCAAAAAAATTTTAAGATCAAGAACAAGCAACTTTAAATTAAATATAAAACAATGATGAAATAGAAGAAAGTTTTTTTTTTATATGTTTCTAGTTCTTTCTTTATATGACTCAATTTGCAGACAACATTTAAAAAAAAAATGGCTGCAAATTTTGTACTCTAGTCCAAAACATTAAATCATGTTAATGTTTTTCTGAAAATTTGGGTGTACTTGCAATTTTTTTTTTTTAGAAAAAATAATGTTATTTGTCATTCCATGCAAAACGAATTGAAATATCGGTCGAGGACCACCATTAAGTTTATATACTACTGATCTATTTCTAAGACAATCTAGCTATATACATCCGTCCATCTGTCTGTGGAAAGCAAGATGCAGTCTAAACCAAAAGATCTGTAAATTTGGTAAATGAGTGTATTGCTTATGTGCAAAAAAGTTTTTTTTTTCACATTTTGGAGAGTATAAAAAAGTCGGCACAGAAGAATTTAACACTCTCACTTATTATTTGTACATTTGTTAAACAAATGGAACATTTCTACATATGAATTTTAGAATTGGTAAGAAAGTGGCTTTGGTGAAAGAAAAATTTTTTGATGAAAAATAAAAGTTTGATGAAAATTTTTTGATGAAAAAAAAATTTTTTAATGAAAAAAAAATTTGAGAAGAAAAAAAATATTAGTGAAAAAAAAAAAAATTATAAAAAAATTAATGAAAATAAATATATTGATGAAAAAAATTTTTTCATGAAAAAAAAAAAAAAAAAAATTAATAAACAAAAAAAAAATTGTGGAAAAAAAATTTGACAAAGTTTTTGATGAAAAAAAAAGATTTATAGAAAAATAAAATGGTAAAAAAAAATTTTGAAAAAAATTGATAAAAAAATAAAATTTGATAAAAAAAAATAATCAAAAAAAATTATAAAAATAAAAATTTGATAAAAAAAAAATTATGAAAAAAACAAAATTTATAAAAAAAAAGAAATTTATAAAAAAAAATTTATCAAAATAAAATTTGTGAAAAAAAAAATTGATAAGAATTTTTTTTTATAAGTTTGTCATTCCGTTTGTAACACATCGAAATATTGGTCTAGGACCCCATAAAGTATATATATTCATGATCCTTGATCGATTTTAAGTCGATCTAGCGATGTCCGTCCGTCCGTCCGTCCGTCTGTCTGTCTGTCTGTCCGTTGAAAACACGCTAACTTTTGAAAGACTTTACGGAAGCTCCTGAAGTTTGACAAATATGTTCTCCATTTACCGGGTCAGGTTGGTATTGCAATTTAGCGAAATCGGTCAAGTGGTTCAAAAGTTATGAGCAAAATAGTAAATTTCGGCAAGGGTATTTTTCGAATTTACAAGATTAAAACCACTATAACTTTCGAAAGACAATTCTGAGGGGGCTGAAGCTTAGCACATATATTTGCCGTTCCCCAAGGCTGTTTGGTTTTGAATTTCAGCAAAATCGGTTCAGTGGTTCAAAAGTTATAAGCAAAGCACTGAATTTCAGATTTGTTTCACCTTAAACTGTTGAAAACTCGTTAAACAAGTTTTAGAAGCATGGTGAAATACCAGTTTTTTAAAACTTGTTGTTGTTTGTTTTCTTGTCGTGGGGTGGAGTTTAGTTGTTAGACAAGTAAATATTTGTTATTGTTTTGATATTGTTTTTGTAACTGTATATAACGGTGTATAGTAAGAATTTTTGGAAAAAAAATCAAATGAAGTAAAATAAAAAGTGGGATATATGTATGTGAAATATTTTTTTTGTATTGCATGTAGGTATAAAACAACAAAAATATTTTACAAAGTAATTTTGTTACTCAACGAAATTATACACTAAAAAAAATATTTACACTAAAAAAAATGTTACACTCAAAAAAAATGTATACATAATTTTTTTTTTTAATGAAATGTCACACTCAAAAAATGCTGACAGTCAAAAAAATTTTACACTCAAAAAAATTTGATTGATTAAAAAAAGTTTTACTCAAAATAATATATTTCTAATAAAAAATTTGTGATGCAATTTTTTGAAATTTTTTTAGAAAATTACTATCAGATGACATTGTGGAGGGTATTTATAGATTCGACCAAGTCGAACTTAATTTTTTTTTTTTTTGAAAAATAATTATGTTACGTTTTATTCACCATCTGGTGAAAAACGCTTTTATTCACCAGCAGGTGAGTTAGTATCCAAGTTACAAATCTAAGTTGCAAACCGTTTTGGTTTTAAAAAAATAAAAACAGTAATTCTTATTTTCTTTTTTGTTAGTCTTTAGCTTATATAGTCAAATTGAGGTGGCGTCCTTGCATTATTTTTGAAAATAGGCTCCAGCCAAAAAACATTTTTTTTTTTAAATAAAACTTTTGATGAAAAAAATTTATTTTGATAAAAAAAAAATTTAATGAAAAACCAATTTTTGTAACTTTAATACGAAAAATTCAGAAAAAAAATCGATAAAAAAATTGTTGATAAAAACAAGTTTATAAAAAATAAGTGAAATTGTGTTAAATTCGGCTGTGCCGAATCTTGTTTACCCTCCAACGTTAAAAAAAAAAATTGCAGGGGCGTTTTTTTTTTTGTGGGGGCATGTCGGGGATACTTGGGGACACCTTCTCTCTGGTCAAAAATGTTTACAAATTTAATTACTATGCTTTTTGTACAAAAGATATACAATTTCATCATTATATAAATTATTTGCTTATATCCACGCCCACAAAAGGGGGCGGACCAAAAAGAGTCATTTTCAAATCCCCTGGGTCCAAGTCCAAGATTTTGAACTTTTTCAATCATAAAAATATTTAATTTGTTTAACAAAAATACAAAAAAACCTATAAAAAGTTACCTTTATTCATGGGTTGGTTTACTTCGTCAAGGGGGAACTTTTCCCCCCTGGTCCGATTTTTCCCATTTAAAAACTTAACCAGCCTATGAACATAAGACATTTATGTGCCAAATTTCAGGAGTCTAACGCTTTTATTTTGGACTGTATCGTGTCTTTCACAGACGGACGGACAGACAGACGGACATCGCGAGAATGTCTTAGAATCGATCACTGATCAATAATATATATACTTTATGGGTTCCGAGACTTTATGGGTTTTCCGTTACACACGGAAAAGAGGAATACCAAATTTTTTCTTTATTTTTTTTTATAGATTGGCTTAATTTTCAAAAAATGTTGCTTATACAGGGTGGTCCAATAACAAGTATCTTTTTAAAACATGCAATGAAATAGACAATACGCAATAGTTTTGGAACCTTATGGCTTTATTTGAAAGAGCAAATATTCCCATTATTTATGGCAAACGACTTCATTCATGCGGCTGCCTGGGTTAGCTCCGCAGTAGCTCATTCTCGGCACCCATTTTTCTAATGTTTCTGGTTCTATCTCACGAATGGCTTGAACGATATTCGTCAAAAGAGCCTAGAACATTTCTTGATTTCCCATGTTGCATGGATCTTTGACGAGACCCCTCAAAAAAATGTCTAAAGGTTTTAATCGGCAGCTGTGAAGTGATCAATTGTCACCGCGAATATGGCTAAAACCACGATTTCCGAACTAAGTGCGAAAAATATTGGTTGTTTGATGGACTGTGGGACATATTGTGACATCCTTCTGAAAAGAAATGTCACCCAAGTTGATATATTCTATTACGGCCAACAAGAAGTCGGTAATCATGGCTCTGTAGCGCTCATCTTTGACGAAAATGGGGTTTTCAGCTGTATTTTTGAAAACATTGTGTAATGATGCTGATACTCAAATCTGTTGCTTCGTATAGATGAATTGGATTCTTTACAATACCGTGCGAGTTTTACGATCCCAAGATGTAGCAATTTGTTTGTTAACATAACCTCATTTGAGTGCTTTATTTCGGTTAAAAACTTTTTTTCGAAAAACGTGCAGTTTGGCAGCGCAGTACTGCGCTACAACGCGATACAGCGGAGCAATCCGAGGACGCATCAATGAAGTCGTTTGCCATAAAAAATGGGAATGTTTGCTATTTCAAATAAAGCCATAACATTCCAAAAAAAGTTGAGTATTGATCATTTTATTGCAATTTTAAAAAGATACTTGTTATTGGACCACCCCTTATAAAGTTTTAAATGTTGCTATTTAAACCCGGCGTTACTTTTTTGCTTTTTAAAAAGTGTTTCCTATGAAAACAAGATTTTTATTGCACACATTTTATTTTTTAAGTGCATTTTTTTGGGGTTTTAGTGCATATTTAGAATTTTTGAGCGCATATTTTCGATTTTTTAGTGCATGAAAATCTCATCCTTAGTAATCACCAAAAAGCAACTTTGCGCTTTGCGGAGGGTATTCATAAATTCGTCTAAGACGAATTTAATTTGTTTACTTCTTAATTTCAACAATTCTAATTAAAACATTCAAGATGTTTCCATTTCTTATGTTTATCCAACTAAAGTATTTGCTTCCTTCCTTGTTTCCTTCCAGCAAGCACAAGAAAAAAAAAAGTTATCAAATTATATAAATACATTTATTTTACACATACAAAACATCTGTAAAGTATCCTTCTTCATTAAATGCTATACAATTGCTTTTATTTTTATTAAAGTATTTGCTAATACTTTACTTATGTTTGTGTTGTTAACAATTAACCCAAAGTGCACATATGTAGTAAAATATTTTAAGGACCCTGTTTCAATCAAAGGAAACTTTCATATTCACTGGTACAAAGAATAACATGCCAATAAAACCCCAAAAGAAAGTGAGCAGAAACATAAGACAAACAGAAACCAGCTAAGAAAATGAGTAAAACATAAAATGGTCACCCGACAGGAGAAAATAAAATTCACACGGTCCAACAGAATTTAAAAAAAAGTCCTTAACAGTGTGGAATCCATTAAAAACGCTAAGGGTGTATCGAAACACTTCTCTTAGGAATCAAATTAAAACCTAGATTTAGATTTAGTGCTACTTTCAAGACATATAAAAATAGAAGATGCTGGTCATGGAAAACAAGTTTGTTTAACTGTGTAATCAGTGGTGGTAACTTCTCAAAATTTGCAGTAAAGGACGATTTTATTTTGGAACAATATTATTTTTATGCCCTCTAACCACAGTATGGGGTAAAGTATATATATTATTGATCCATGATCGATTCTAAAACATTCTATGAATGTCCGTCCGTCCATCCGTCTGTCTGTCTGTCTGTCTGTAGATAACACAATGCAGTCCAAAACAAAACAGCTAGACTCCTGTAGTTTGGTACAAATATGTCTCATGTTCATAGGTAGGTTAAGTTAGTGAATGGGCAAAATCGGGCCAGGGGGAGAAAAGTCCCCCTTGAAGAATTGAACCAACCTCTGAAAAAATACACTGGTTTTTAATTTTTTTATATTTTTGTTAAATAAATTAAACATTTGATATATTTATCGCGATGGGAAGGTGTTCTACATGTCCCCCTACTGACCCCATTAGCCCCCCCAAAAAAAACGCCGCGAAAATTTCTTTTTTACATTAAAGATTCGTTACAGCCGAATTTAACACTCTCACTTGTTTATCTTAAAAGTATGTTATTTAAATTTATCCCAATTTGAGTTAAAAAGCTTTAAAAAGTCATTGCGCGCTTTCAATAAAATCACCAAAAGTACCACACTGATGATAATTTAACTCTTGTTGTTGCTGTTATTATTTGAGAAGAATTGCTACTGATGATGTTGCATGGCGTGGTACTTTGTACTATAACGAAATTATATATGAATGTGTGCAAACAAAAAACATATATTGGCATATGGTACACATATACACAAAGAGTTCTTTACATTCACTCAACACTAAAGCATCGTCATCATCATCAGAGAATACAGTGGGGCATTTAATGTAAACTAAATATTTCTATTAAAAATTGTTGAGTTATCGATGTATCGATAACACAAAATTTTCTTTAGAAAATTATTGAGTTATCTATAGAAAATTTAGTTTTATCATAGTGGATTGTATTATTGTGGAGGGTATTTGAAGACCTGAATAGCGGAATTAAGGTTTTGTACATATTTATTTGCAATTTAATCTAAAAATTAATATTATTCGGTTAATCGAATAACTAAAATTTAACCAATTAATTATTTGCTCGATTAACCGATTAAATGCGAAAACAGATTTATTGAATACCCTAGTATTTGCACTTCGAAGGTTCTGTCAAAGTTCGTATGTGGTGAGATATAGTCAGTTTTCTGTTCCAGTTCAGTCCTGCCCATCGTTCTTAATATGGCCGAGGGTCCCCAAAAGCATTGCTTAAGCATTTGCGACTTTCTTAACCTGAACTTCCAGGCCGGCCTCTGTTCTAATCTAATAGTACCTGTGATATCCACATACGACAGTCATTGTACCTTGTGTAGGTTGCGGATATGATTTCTTCTGCAATGCTCTAAACCACACAGGGCACCATAGGTAAGAATTTATCTAATTATCGCATCATACATCCGGTGGATAATAAACGGGTTTAGACCACACCTTCTTCTGAAAGTTCTCCTGTAAGAAATACGATACGCCATTGAATAGGCCTTCAAAAAACCTTTCGATCTGTATTAAATGTTCATGTAGCCTCTTTTGAAGAAATGGGAAAAATCCTCAAAAAAAATCCTGTTTTTCCCCCTCCTCTTTGACCCGCTAAATGTGAGATTGGGCAGCAAAAAAAAAACAAGTAACTCTTATTTCGCTCCCCTCTTTCCATTATGCAAGTCTCAGGGCAATCGGTGGGTGCCCTATGAAAGACCTTCCTTGTTAGATCTTTTTGTGAACAAACCGTTGTCCTTTAGCCACGCTGAGAGTATCTTTAGCGCTGATGCCATTACTTTTATACCCATTCCGTGTAGTGAATTGAGGATCTCACTTACAATTAGTACAAGAATCCACAGAAGAGGATAAATCAATCCTCCTTGTGGAGTGCCCCCTGTAACATTTCTCATAGCTTCACCATCACCTATATTCGAGGTAATTGCCCTGATTTTCAGCATATTGCCCTGCTTTTCAGCTTTAAGAGTTGATGATATTTTGACATTGTTGAACGCACCAACCACGTCCAGAAACGATGCCAAAAACATACTCTTTTTTGTGAAGCTTATCCTCAATTTGCCCAAAAAAATCACTCTAAGCCGTTCCAACAGACCTACGTTTAATATGGGCGTGTTGGGCCTCACTGAAATTGTCCCATGTGAGGGTACTTTCCACATAGACATATACCAGTCTTTCCAGTGTTTTCAATAAAAAGGATGACAGACTGATAGGTCTGTAATCCTTTCCGGTATTGTGGTTTATCATTCCCGCTTTGAGGATCCCCCCATTCGGAGGGTATTTACTTACCCTGATGGCAGGCTATCCCGAGGGACTTCTGCAAGAGTGCCGGAAATATAATATCAGACCCTGCCGATTTGTAGGGATTGAAGGAGCGGACTGCCCGCGTTATCTTGCGTTCGTCCACCATTGTTCTGATGAATTCATTTACCGGAATTGTAGTTGGTGAAAGTGTACCCAAGGATTCAATCAATGCTTTCCTGACTGCTTTCTGCAAAGGATCCATCTGGCTTATTAAGAAATCCTGATACACTGGGGACTTTGAAAATAACTTTACGGAGTCTCACCTCTCCGTTGTTGTCTCCAATTCTCCACATAAAATAGATAGTTTTTCGTTTTCCGGTTTTCCTTTTTAAAAACATTAAACTGAGACGTTACAGTCTTCCGTCGTGTTATCATTCATTGCCTAATTGAAGCGTTTCCTACTTTTTGTTCTTAAAAGCTTGAGTTCAAACATTTGGTTCGTCACTAAACTAACAGATTTCTTCAAATCCTGTATTCTGATCGGTTTCTCCGTTTCTGGAGGCGGCAATGCTTTTACAAGACCTCGGAATTTCAGCTAGTTCATTTTCTTAGGATTTCTGAAAGGGATCCTATTCTCCATTAAGATATCAATGCTGAAGAGTATTCAGTAATGGTTTGAAAAGAGCATTCGTTAGGATAACTTCCAGTCTGAAACTCTAACCGAGTCCGTAATTGAAGCCAAAGTTAGTTTATTAACCTGCTCCATACTTCTGTTTTATAACTTTGGCCTATTTTCCTTGCTTTTTATATGTAAATTAGTGAATAACACGTAATCAAAAATTAACTCACCTCTCTCGTTGATGTCAGTGCTTCCCAAAAATATGTGGTGAGCATTGGCATCTCCACTTACCACAATATCCCGGCCCTTGGTCATACAAACCTCCACTAGAGTTCTTAGACGTTGTCTTGTGGGGTCATCCTTCTCAAATGCAAACACGAGGATGCAGGGATCAGCGTTGGCATTCCCCTGCGTTCAAGCGCAACCACCATTAGATCAGCATGACTGTAACGAGACAGAAAAAAAAAATTAATGCCCTTCCTGTACAAAATGCTGCTTCGCAACCTACCTTCACCAGATGGAGAGATAAACATGAATTTCAGCGACTTTATACCACGAACCCTATTTGCAATCAAATCCACATCTATTCCATCCCTCTCCATGAAACGCAGCAATAAAAAAAAAAAAAATTCATCTGTCGCTCCACAGTGATGCAGAATAATCTGCACCACCTTTATGCAGCTGTGAGTCAAAAAATCAAAAATCACCTTCTAATGGTTCTACCCGAACCCTCTGGAGAGGCGTGCAAAGACAATAATCTGAGTTTTAGCCAGAGATACTTACCGTCTTCTTGTCTATGGCCCCTCACCTGATGATGATTCAATCATCACAACCAATACCCTTATTTTGGCGTTTAATCATCGTAAGTTTGGATTCATCCTCTATAAGTGGAGGAGGAATCACACTGTTACCTGATAAGGAACCAGGTCAACTGGTGCGACATCTACCTTTATCCCAGGCCAAAGCTTATCAAGACACTTAATGCAGGTTTTGAGAAATCTTCACGCTTTCATTTCTGCAGTCTAAAATCTTAATGCCCTTATTCCACTTGGCGCACTCAGAAAAATAAATTTCCAACTGAATTTTTCAGTTGTGTCAACTCGAAATTCGGTTTCTGCTACTACATTTCGATCTGTCAAACGAAATTTGCAGCTGTTTCAATTAAAAGACAATTGCATTAATAAAATTTAGTGGTAACTGCCGTTATTCCGTTGTTACAATCTTTATATAAATGCATCAACCGAATTTTTGTTGTAACAACTGATTTTCAGTTGGATATTAGCAAATTTTTTTCAGTGTGCTTGATTAAATGCAGTAAAAGCATCATCGTCACTGTCTTTGAGCGCGTCATGTAGTGACATAAGGACCCGTTTCCCTATAAGCAGCCACCTGTCCGTAGCCGTCCTGACTTCTGGATGACTGCGGTGAAGTATGGTGGGCATAAAAATGGGCGTGGATAACTTTCTATTCCCTAAATACCTTAGTTGGATTATGGAACATATTGGAACATTTTAAACAAAATTGGCAAATCGGTCCAGCCGTTCTGCGATTTCAGATATTTCAAAAAAGTGGGCGTTTTAAGTGGGCGTGGAAGTTTTTCTCTCCGTAAAGACCTTAGTTGCACTAACAATAAGACGAACATTAAAAAAAATTGTTTGGCAAATCAGTCCAGCTGTTCTCTGATTTAAAATAAATTTAAAGAAGTGGGCGGAACAGTGGATGTGGTTAATTTTCCTTTCCGTAAAAAAATCAATAAAATTTTAATAATTTTGTTTTTTTTTTTTGTATACCCTAACTATCCGAAGTATTGGTCCAGACCCACCATTAAGCATACCGATCGACTTAAAATCACTCTCTGAGACGATTAAGCGATGCCCGTCCGTCTGTCTATGAAAACGTTGTAGGCACGATCGCAGTTATCAATCGATTTCTATGAAATTTGAAACTTAAGCTTTTTTTGGCCCAAGGACGAAGCCTTTTGATATTGGAAAACATCGGTCCATGTTTAGATCTAGTCCCCACACAAACGTCCCTTTATAATTTGGCTTTTGTATTCAGTGAATACTATTCACAAGTCATCAATCCAAATTTTAAAGGAATCGGACCAGTTCTTCTTGTAGTCCCTATACAAACCACCCTCCCTATATTCACATTAATCTCACAAAATTCATGAGAATACGAAATATTTGATTAAATTTGTTTGTAGGTGTCAGACGTGTACTTTGGTGGCTTAATCAATTCTGATTATAATTGGACCATTTTTGGACATACAAGGGAAGTATCTCAACCCTTATGAACCGATTTGCATGAAACGTAAAATATATATAAAAGAGAGAATTCTAAGGATGGGGTGTCTCGGCTTATCGGCCATATCGGGGATTTAGGGGTTCAAAACATGGGTCAAAAATTGGCGAAAAAAATCGTTTTTTTGGATTTTTCAGCCATTTCTTTCTAAGAAACTATATGATTTTTACATATGAGAAGGTTTTTTTTTAATTCCTACCCAACGGTGGCATAACCTTGTAAAAGTTTCGCTTCGCTAAATACTTTTTTCATGAAATGTATAAATTTTGGGTGTTATTTTTATGAAGAGCTAGACCTACGATGCCCATATGAATACGAAATAATCTTTATTAAATTTAAGTCGACACGTATTTTTTCTCTAGAGGATAATCCTGTTAGTTCAGGAGTTATCGAAATTTTCCCGGAGGTCCACGTTGTTTCATAAGGGGACAACTAAATTTTAAAACACTCATATGGCCGAAAAGCCGAGAAACCCCAACCTTAAAATCGTCTCATTTATATATATTTTAAGTTTCAGGCAAATCGGTTCATAAGGGTTGAGATACTTGCCTTGTTAGACACCGGTCAATGTTTAGACTTGCTTTTCGGAAAACACTGGTGTAGGGTATCATATAATTTTTTTACTTGTTTTAAATTAGCTTTTTGTAGAAAAAATTCAATTTGTCCCACTGTAAGTAACAAAACAAAATACAGAATATGTACTAAAGACTAGTTCTGAGAATAAAAAAAAAAAAAATTAAACATTAAATTTAAAGCATCTATAGAGCATCCCAAACAACAAAAAATGCCCGGGTTTGTTAGGTAAAAGTTAAAGTACAGGCTTAAGGTATGCGACAATACCAAGAGAGGTGTGTAACGAGAGGGTGAATTTGAAATTAAACGAATGTAGATTTTTGCCTACCTATCAACCCAATAACACTACCTCTACCACCCCACTATCCATATTCTCTCACTGCCACTCTCTGGCAAAATGTAAATTGTGACAGTCGTAAGGGTCAGCATATACATAATCAAGGTATGGGGTGTTTTTTTTATATATTTTGGGTAGCCAAACATCAATATTGATGATGGTAAGGTTAAGGATGCAGATGCTGGGCTGTTAAGGATGTTAAATTTTTGTTGGGTGGTAATAACGAATGTGAGGAGTGTGTAGTAGTAGTAGTAGTTGTTGTTTTGTATTTGTAAATGCTGTACACGTAGTAATTTTTTTTTTGAGTTTGGGATAAAGCCAACAAAATATCAGCAGCTCTTGTGGTACCATACCTTAATAATATACGCAAAAAAGTATCATCATGGTATAGGTGAATGTACGCTTACAATATATATGTGAGTTGCTGTCTGCGTGTGAGTGTGGGATAGTAGCTGCTAACTAATACATAGAAACTTTTAGAAAAGAGAAAGCACTCTTATTGAGTTTTTATTTAGATTTTTCTCTTAAATATTTCACATTTTTTATCATTAAATTTGAGTACTTTTTTTCACACTTTTGAGTAAAATTTACCCTGGATATTTTATAATGAGTAAATTTTTACTGCAAGTTAAAGTTTAAAACAAAATTTTTGTTGTAACTTTTATTTTTCATCATATCGTAAGTTATTCCAAGGATACATGTAGTAACGACAGCCTCCTCCTTGTTGTATGTTCAAGCAGCAAGTGCTTTTTTTTCTATATTTTTTGTTATTGTAGAATTTCTATTCATACGTTAACGTTTGCTTTTTGGTACCTAGAGGTAATTTAATGTCATACTTTTTTCTTCCATCATCTTCTTCATCTTCCTTGTCGTCCTCATCTCTATTTAGATAAAATGAGGTTTTCGTAACCTATATTTATAAATTACCTTACACAAAACATACAACTAGAACTGCCTGCCTTGCTACACATTTAACAGGATGTCTTTGGCAAAGAAACCAAAAAAAATAAAAAAATAAGTGAATGGAAAAGGAAAAACCTTTAGTAGGCTAGAAGATGATAACAAAAATTGATTTTAATCTATTTTTTTTTTCTAAGGTGGTAAATTACTTCAAAAAGGCGTTTACTCATTAGGCAGAGGAAATATAGTGTAATAAATTATGTATAAGACCTAAAATGGATGTTTGTCTTACATAAATATTTATACGTTTTTGGTATAATTGTGAAAAATGTGTGATAAAAAACATTTTCAAATTAAATAAGATTTATATTCATAGACAGCTTTTGTAAAAAAAAACAAAAAAGTCATTTATAAAAGTTGTAATGCTATATCAAATTTATTTTTTTTTAAGGACTTTAAAGTTTTAATCAAGTAGGAACGCGTTATTTGAGAGGTGTTACTAATCAAATGTAGCAATCAGACTTTACGTTTTTTTATAAAATATATATAAAATAGACAATTCTAAGGTTGGGGTGTCTCGGCTTATCGGCCATATCGGGGATTTAGGGGTTAAAAAAAACAAGTAAAAAAGTTAAATTCGGCCTTGCCGAATGTAGTGATACCCTCCACAATTTCAAAAAGATAATTGCAAAAAAACTTTATTTAAAAGGAAATTACTTTTGAAAAAAAAAATTTTTTTTTGAAAAAAAATTTCCGCGAAAAAAAATTTTGGTAAAAAAAAATCCGCGATTTTTTTCTTTTTTTGTCAAAAAATATGTTCGTGCTTGTTTAAATACCATTTGGTGTTCAATTATGTTCACATATGTCAACCAGAAGCCGAATTAAAGCATTTTGGTTTTTTAGGTTATGTTGAATGTACTGAAATTTTTTAGGTGTTCTTACATTTTCGTTCATAACTTTTGAACCGCTTAACCGATATCGCTCAAATGCAATACCAAACTTCTCGGGAGAACTTCCAATAAATATGTTAAGTTTCAGTCATCTCTGTGCAATATTTTGTCCGCGACAGCATTTTCCACAGACAGACAGACGGACAGACGGACAGGAGGTTTCGTAATTTTACTGGATTTTTTGCAACCTCCTATTTTACGAGAATTCCTAGTAATTTTACAAGCTTTTTACCAATAATTGTGTAATTTTACAAGCTTTTTACCAATAAAATTGTAAATTTAAAGTTTTTTTTGGCGGAATTGAAATTACAAGGAATTCTCGAGAATTTAGTATATTTTTTTTTGTAAAATTATCTTGGAAATTCGTAAAATTACAAAAAAAAAAATAAATTTCGATCCAAATTTGTTTGTTAAAAAACAAGGAAAACTGTTAAATATTGGTAAAATGGGATTATGAGACTTTTTTTAGTAATTTGACAAAGTTTTTTTAAATTTCTTTTACTTAAAAATTTTTTTTTGCAAGGAACCTCAGGTCGGATTTGAAATATAATTTAAGGTTTAGTGTTTATTATGATTTTTGGTATAGCAATATTTCTTACAGGACTAAAGAAAATTTTTGATATTTTGAAAAATGTCTCCTCAAGAAATTCTCAAGTTCTTAAGTATTTTTCTGACAGCAGAAGACTCAGATTCTAAAACAATTTTCCAATAGAAAATGTATATCAGATTAAAGACATGTTTATTCCAGAAAAATTTTCTGATTTTAAAAATTTGTCTGATTTATTTGCTTAAAGAGAAAGTTTAAGAGACATTATCCCAAATATAAAAATTTTAAGCTTCTGACAAATTTTTCTACAGAAAAGCTTTTAGAATTTGTAAAATTCTTTCAATAAAAAAATCTGGTTCTGCTACACTTCCATATAGACAATTCTCAGATTTTCCTACCAAAAAATTTCTATATTTAGAAAAAAAATTTCATATAGAAGAATTCTCAGATTTATTGACTTTTTCTCCAAAGAAAACATCTAAGGTACTAAAATATTTTTTTCTATTCTATTTTTCTGAAGAAAAAGATTAAAAAAATTCAAAACCCTTAATGCTTATTAAATTTTTTTAAGGCAATTTCGTAGATTCTGACAATTTTTTTTTATAGAAAAAGTATAGTTTTGTGATACCCCTTCCTTTAGATAAAGTCTAAGACTCTCAAAAATTTTCTGATTGTGAGACATATTACCTATTGAAAAGTCTAAGATAAGAATCTAAGAAATTTTTAGAAATTTTTCTCATAGAAAAGGAAAGAAAGAGAAGAAAAGCTTGTCAAATTATTGGAAAAAGTCTCGTTATTCATTTTACCAATACCTGACAGTTTTCAAAAAAAAAATAGTTCAGTCACGAGAACTCCTTGTAAGTTTTGTCGCGTCAAAAAAGTTGTATATTTACAATTTTATTAGCAAAAAGCTTGTTAATATACAAAAAGCTCGTTATTTTTACTAGGAATTCTAGTACGAATTCTAAAAAAATCTAGTAAAGACACGAGAATTGCTTGTAAGTTTCATCGCGTCGAAAAGTTGTAAATTTAAAATTTTATTGGTACAAAGATTGTAAAATTAAAAAAATCCCGAGTTTTGAGTGTAGACAAAGTCTTAATGTCTGAGTCCTATTACAGAAAATTTTTCTTTATGAAAAATGTCTCAGAATCTAAAACATTTTCTCAGATTTTGGGACATTTTTTTTTTTAATCTCTGATTCTGAGGCTCTTTTTCTATAGAAAAGGTCCCAGAATTTGGTAATCGTTTTTCCTAAAAAAGTCTTAGGTTCTGAGACTTTTTTAAATAGAAAAAGTCACAGATTCTGTGTCATTTTTTCCTATAGAAAAAATCTCAGATTCTAATATTTTTTTTTTATAGAAAATTTTAAAATTTTCCCTAAAGAATATTTTCTTATAGAAAAATTTAAATATTTCGAGACATTTTTTTTTTTAAAAATTTAAAAATTATAAGATTAGAAAAATTTTGTCATTTTATCAAGAAAAAAATTTTCACATAATTTTTCCTTTTTCGAAAAAAAAGATTGTTAGATTTTCCCTATAAAAACTCTTAGATTTTTTCTTTAAACATTTCTAAAATTTTTCCTTTAGAAAAATTGTCAGATTTTTCCTATAGTGCTATAATGCTCTGATTTTTCTTTTAGAAAAATTCTAAAAAAAATCGCAAATTATTCCAAATTTTAAGATTTTTAGACATTTTTCATAGAAAAATTTCTGTAAAAAAATTCTCCTATAGAAAAATGTAAAATGTTAAAGTTTTCCCCTTCAAAATCTATCGCAAATTATTCCCATAGAAAAATTCTATATTTTTCCTAAAGAAAAATTCTAAAATTTTTCCTAAAGAAAAATTCTAAAATATTTCTTATATAAAAAGTTGTCAGATTTTTTCTATAGAAAAATTTTCAGATTTTTCCTATAGAAAAATACTCTGATTTTTCTTTTAGAAAAATTCTAAAAAAATTCTTAAATTATTCCAAATTTTAAGATTTTTAGACATTTTTCATAGAAGAATTTCTGTAAAAAAAAAAATTCTCCTTTAGAAAAATTTTAAAGTTTTTCCCTACAGAAAAATTCGCAAATTATTTCCATAGAAAAATTCTATATTTCGATATTCCAAATTTTTCCAAAATTTTTCATACTGTACTTAAAAAATTTCACTGTTTATTTGGGTTGTTGGAAAAATTATCTGTTCACTAAATAAAAACTATTAGACTATTTTTTAAATTTTTAATGTTTGAACTTGGAAAAATCGATTTGTAAATATTTCTAAATATGTTTTAAAAAATGTCTACAAATAATTTCATTTTCCAGATCGACTCTTATAGCACATTTATTATTTACTCAATCTGAACGCTATTCATCTTAAATTAAAGCTTTATAAATTACAAACATAACATTTTTAAAAATAATACTCGTTTGATAGCACCGTGCGACCAAAATAAAAAAAATCGTTAAACACAAACTGAATAATGTTAGCAAAAAAAGCTTGTAAACCTACAAGAAAATTTGCTGATTTTGAACCCACAATTTTTTTTGGTAAATTTAGCAAAAATGTTTTGCCAAAAATTAGTTAACTAAATTTTTTTTTATTTCAACTTAGGTCATACACATTTGAGGACCCCATTGGGTTCGGACCCGATATGTCCAGACCCCGATTGGCCTAGACCTAGTTCGGTTTCTTAAAAACCGTCATAGTTTTTTATCCAACATTTGTGTCCGTTTCGCTCTACCTTGCTTAGTTTTTGAGATACGTGATTTTAGGGGACCATTGGGGTTTTGAGAATTACAAAACTCGATAACTTCAAAAATATTACTCGGAGAGCTTTTAATTAATGCTTTTGGACTTTTTGTTGTGTCGGCAATATTTACCGAGATATGAGCATTTTAAAATTTTCGGGAATGCTAACTTTTTTGGATCCAAAGTTGGATTCAAAGTGTGGACCCATTAGGGTCCACACATGTGAAGAGGACCGGCGATACTATGGTAAGCCCGAGAACCAAAAATGGCCTCCATTTTGCTCTATCTGGCTTAGTTTCCGAGATAGTGCCATTTTAAGTTTTCTGAAAATAAAAAAAAAAAAAAAAATACCATTTATTTTTGCTAATATTAGCAAAAAAGCTTGTAAAAATTTGGTCAACTCAATTTAAAATTTAGCCAACGAAATTAGTTCAAATTTTGTTTAAAATTATTGCTAATGCGCTAATTGAAGTTTAAAAGATATTTTTGCTAATATGCTAATCTCAACTAAAAATTTGCTAAAAGTTAGCTAACCAGCATTAGCAAAAAAAAAAAAATAGCAAATCTACTAATGTATTATTTTGAGTGTAGAGACTAAATGTAGTAGAACTGCATTCACAGTTTTACATTTCGTGATCCCATTTCCTTTTAAGAAGACTTCAAAGTTTTAAAGAGTTAAATTTTATAAAATATTTTTTTAATATTTGTACACTCATAGAAATCCTACAGCATTCCTTACTAAAAAGTTGGTAGTTATTACTAAATGTTAGTATTAAAGGGCCCTACAACGCGTTAGTCAATTTTTACTAACGCGGTTATAAAAAAACGGTAAACAAATTTAAAAGCGAAAACCTATCCAAAATCGATTTTGACAAATTTTTTAATAAAAAAAATTGTCTCAAAAAATATAATTATTGAACTTGATGGCTGGCAATGATCTATTTCGGAAATTTAAAAAAAATTATACATTTATTTTGTTTTCAATGGAAATTTGCGTTTAAAAAAAAAATATTCGAAAATGTAAATTTTACCATTTTAGGTGTCAAAAGTAAGTTTCCAAATTTTTAAAAATTACTAACAAAAATTATTAAAAAATCGGTAAAAAATCAGTATTCAGTAAAGTTCAAAGTATTCCAATTTCAAAAAAATAACTAAATTTATACTGTAAAACTAAATTTATACTGCAAATTACTAAAAAAGTAGTATAATTAAAGTTATAACACTTTTACTGTATTTTCTACTGTAGGATTATTTTGAGTGTACTTGTCCAGGATTCCACTATTAATAGTAAATGAAAGAGGAAGATCTCCCCTAATTTTCCTATTTCATAAGTTTAACATATCAGGAAAAAGAAGTTAAGTTACGTCCTTTAAAAAATATATCCTTCAATATCATTCAAAATTTTCAACAAAATATGTTGATAAAGTTTTCAAATGACTTTATTCACATCCTTTTATACTGATATAGAAAAAAAATATATAAATGGAAAAATAAAGGGAGATTTTACGTCAACAGTGTCATCCTAGGACAAGTACAAAATATTTTACAAAATGTATCCTTTAAAACTTTGAAGTCCTTTTAAAAGGAAACATGATCACTAAATGAAAAACTGTAAATGCAGTTGTACTCCATTTGATCTCTTCTTTCAGCAAATATCATCCGATTCATGTTTAATATTGGCTGCTGGACGGTATAATAATAACCTTTAGTATTGTTAACTTTGTCTTTTACAAATTGCATCTACTGTAAAAAAGTCTCCAAAGTATTGTCGCCTACTGTGTATATCAGTACTTAAAATATTGAAATTTTATCCCACTCTAATGCGTGCAATACCATCTCTGTTGTCAAGAAAAATTTCCATTGTATTATTTAAATTATTTTGCTGTAAGAAATAATTTTATATATTTTAAGTCTTTGTGAAAAATATTTCTAAATATTAAACCTTCATATATTACAAACAAGCCTATTATACTATTTTTCTGCTATAAATTTAAGGTCAATGTAGCAAAAATTTAAGATAAAAATTGAATGTATGAAAAATATACAAACATTTATATAAAACGGAACTAAACAAAAAAAAACTATTCACTATATTCGTACAACTTTAGAATAATGAGTGAAAAGTTTTTATATATAAAAAAAAAACACTTTGTAGTATAAAAATACAATAAAGCTCAAACAGGTCCCGGGCTAAGCTAAACCGGCCCGGGTAAATTATGAAAAAGCCGGTTGCCATAGAAATTTTGTATGAAAGATGAAAATTAGATAAATACAGCAACAGCTTCTGTAGTAAGTTTAAATGAGTACAAATTTTTAAGGGCTTTGAGAGTCATAAGAAACGAGAGTAAAAGAGATTATTTTTGCTTAAGTTTTATACAAAAGTATGAGTTGAAAGTTTTAATTCATACCAATACATAGACACAACACAAGTATATACCAGCTTTTGTAAGTGAGTGTGAGTAAAATTAAAACCCAAAACAGAATTTTGAGTGAAAATAAGGATTTAAGTATAAATCTCTCTATACTTGTTATTTAAAAAGGATGCTGCTGCTTAATTATATACAATCATTGTGTTTATGTGTTAGTGATGTTGAATATATGAGAGTTTTTATGAGTGTGTTAGTGCCGCCATTTGAAATTACCAAAATTGGGGTTCGCTACAACAAACGTTATTCGTAGTAGACGTTTAGGCGTCAACTAGTGCGCTTGGTGCGCTTTAATATTACGGCTGTGCGCCGTCGAGGACGTCATATACCAGTACCGTTTTTTTTTTGCACCTACTACTACTATCAGCATCTCTAAAATATGCTAAAAAAAAACACAGTGTGTAAAATACAAAAGCAAAACTAAAAAAAAGATGAAAAAAAAAAATAAATTAAAAATTAAAGCAAAAATAAAAAAAAAAAGAAATCACCATTGAAAGAAAAAAGCAACAAATACTACAAAAAATCCCGACTGTGACGAGACAAAAGCATAAAATTTTTTTGTTGCTCTTTGTATAAAAGAGGGACTACTACTAGCAAATGCGATATTTCGCTTTATATTGATGAAGAGGGAGGAAGGGTGGGTTGTAAAAAGAAAGGCAGGATGGTGGATGAATGATTCAAATATTTCATTTTATTTTTTTTTTTTCAATTTCAATTTTAGTTTTTTTTTTTTTTAATAAAGAACAAAGACATTAATGCAACTTTAGAATTGCTATAGTTTGGGTTGAAGGACATTTTCAATTTCATGTAAAAATAAAAATTGTAATAAATTGTTTGAACTCAGAAAGTTGAAAGATTTTAAAAATAAAATATATAACTGAAACTATATAATTTAAAAATGTCAAGGATTTCATTAAATGTTATTAATTAAAATTTAAAAAGTTAAAAATTTTTAAATTGTAAATTTTCTAAAAAAAATTTTTTATTCGGTTTGCTAAAAAATATATTGTTGCTTTTTTCTTAGATGGTTTTCTACAAAAAAAATAAATGTTTTAAATTATTAACAAAAAAACTAAACTTTTAAATTAAAATATCGATCGCTTAAGTTTTTCGTTGTGTAACGTTTTATTAAAAAAAAATTCTAAACGATGTTTTTTTTCTGTGCTCTGGGTATGTAATCGATGTTGTAATGCAGTATTTAATCGGTGTTGTGCTTGTAGTGTTGTTATATGTGTTTTATATATTATACATAATAAATTAAAAAAAAAATTAAAAACTTTTAAAAATAATTAAATTTTTTTTATACTATTACTAAATCTGCCTATTTATTATTAATCTAAATTAAAGAAATAATTTAATTCGAAAGTTTATATAAAAATTTAAAACTCTCAAAATTTTTAAAAATCTAATTGAAATCAAGTTTACTTAATTTTTATTAAAAATATTAACAATTAGTTATTTATTCGGCCTTTTAATTCTGCAATGAAAAAGAGTTTATTCAAGTTCGAGGTCATTTGATGTTCTTTGTTATGAATTTACATAAACAGTTCTTACTTTTTTATCTGATCGAAAACGGCTACCCGAAAAAAGTAGCCCACACATACCAGAAACATACCTGCAAGATCTTTTTGGAATCAGTTTATATCTTCTGTTCGTTTTTTAAAGCTTAAATCTGGCCTTCATTTTTTTCTCACAACGAAAAAAAAAAAAAATTACAATTTTACTTGATCAGTTTATTAAACCAAAAAAAATGATTTTGGTCGGACAAAGATTTCTGATTCAAAAGTGACCTCTAAACATTTGTAAAAAAATGATTTTATTTCGAGCTCGAGGCTAGAAGTAAAAATAAATTTTATTTTATTAGTTAGCGATATTTCGTTACACTTTGAGTATCATCATCTAGGCTTGTAAAAAATAATTTATATTAACCCCTTTAAAATACTGTGGTTTCTATTGCATCGTCTATTATTATACTGAGAGAAAAAGTATAAGCTCAGCTTAATAATAAACGATGCAATAGAAACAACAATAATTTCAAAGTCGGTGTTAAATATAAATTATTTTTCACAAGGTTGTTGATACTCAAAGATTATCGAAATATCGGCAACTAATACAAATGAAATTTATTTTTACTACTGGCCTCGAGCTCGAACTAAAGGCATTTTTATTTATAAATATAAAGGTCAAATAAAAACAACTTTAATCAAAAAATTAGTTTGACTCATATTGGGGGATTACTCTATTTCTTTTTATGTTATATAAACTTTTTCATGCTTAGAAAATAGTTTTTTATCGCTCTTGATAAACTATATTCATAAAAAAATTTCATCTATCTTTGATATCTGTATCACGCATTAAAATGGGTCCAAAAAAACAAAATTGCATTTTTGGTCCTTTTTAAGGACCTTATTTAACGATGTCACAGAAAGGAAAAAACTTTTTTTTATGAATATAAAATACCTGCCGAACCATGGCGAAAAACGATGGCGAATTTTGAAAGGTCATCTTCAGTCGGCAACCAGCGGACAAAGTTGGAAAAAATTATGTATTTCGACCAAAATTCATGTCCGAGTTTTTTAACCAAATCCTGCTCAAAATTAAGGATTTTTTTTTGGCTTACAGATGCAGATTTTTAAATATAAAAATTATTTTTTTATCCAAATTGGTCTCAAGGGTTTGAATGTGTTATTCAATGTTGAATGTGTTATTCAAGAAATGTGAAAAAAAAATATAAAAACGCGATTTTGGTCCAAAAATGCTGATCACCGATTTTGGTACATAGACGGTGATCAGGATAATGAGACCAAACTCGTATTTTTAAATTTTTTTATATTTTTACATACCCGAGTAAAAATGTTTAGATATATTTTTATATATCACATCTTATCCGTGATTTGAAAGATCAGTACTCATCAAAATAAGATCAGTACTTATCCGAAATTTGAAAGATCAGTACTAATCCGAAAATGAATCGCTAAGATTAGATCAGTTTTAATCGAACGGATACAATCTCATCCGAAAAATAGTTTTATATATTTAGATAAACCCATTTTTCGGATAAAATTGTATCCGTTCGATTAAAACTGATCTAATCTTCGCGATCCATTTTTCGGATCAGTACTAATCCTTCACATTTTACTTGGGTAACACGCTTAACATTATTCAACTTTTGAGACCAATTTGGATAAAGAATAATTTTTTTGTTTAAAACTTAGCCTCTGTAATAAAAATAGCGATTAGGTACGAAAAATATCATAATTTTTGAGGCGGATTTGGTTAAAAAATTGGGATATGAATTTTGGTCGAATTACCTAATTTTTTTCATTCCATTTTGACCGCATGTTGCCGACTTAGGATGATCTTCCCACAATCAGTTCCAACGTGGCCATCGTTTGGCAGATATTACGACATGAATTTCGAAAAATCAAATTTTACGTGACGCCCAATTGTACAATTTTAGTAACTTAAAAAAAAAATTATAGCCAGCCCCAATGTCACTTTTGGAGCGGAAAACTTTGCCCGACCAAAATGATTTTATTTTTTTGTTTAATAAGCTTATCAAGAAAATAATAATAAAATACCCATATAAAACTTAATTAATTATACATTATTTATTATTATTAATAACATTCTGGCTGATCTATTAAGATCTAATTATATCAATTGTATCTAATCAGATCCATTATATCCGAGGTTTGTCCCCAAGTTTTAGATCAACGTAGATCTGATTAGTAATTTTATTTGTTAAGATCTGGGAATTGGGGACAAATTTCAGATATCAAAGATATGATTAAATACCATTTATATAATCAGATCGTTACAGATCACATCACATTTAATCGAGTTTTACACGGGCTTAAAAAATCAAAAAAAAAAGTTTTTTCATTCCATAAAAAAAATTAATGCCAAACTTAAACATTATAGAACGATCAGATGATATTGGTCGATTTCAAAAAGATTTTTCTGGTATGTTTCTGGTATGGGTGAGCTACTTTTTCTAGTTAGCCGTTTCCGATCAGAGAAAAAAAGTGTTTAAACGGCCCATCCTACTCTACATTCTTTGTTAAGTTCACAGACTAATACAGACTCGACACTTATGTATCAAAAACGTAGTCTTGAAGCATATGGTTAATTTTGTTATTTTGTTCTCTAACAAGAAGAAAGTGGCGCTATATTAAGGTTTTAACCCGCTCTGTTTTCTCCCTATATTTTTTCTCAGTTTTTTTTTTTTTTTGTTATCGTGTCTCTATTTGTCTGTGATTAAGATATTCTTCTAACAAATACTCATAGAGTTTCAGGAATGAATTGACGATCGTGTCGGGGATTTCCAATTTCCCATTATAAGAATTCGTTAGAAAATAATGTTAGTAATACTATTGCTGTCCAACAACAACGCATTCTCCATTATTTCAAGCTAGTAAAAAAAAGATATGAAAGAAATCTATGATTCCCAAATTTGATAATTAAAAAAAAAAAAATGGTTACTTTCAGGAATGAACTGAGGATCGTTTCGGAAATTTTCCGATTTCCTCATTACACCTTTCGACAAAAATGAAAAAAAGTAGTTAAACACGAACAGGATAATGCACGTTTGAAACTAGAGACTTAATGTAGTAAAACTGCATTTAAAGTTTATAATTTCGTGATCTGGTTTCCTTTTAAAAGCACTGCAAAGTTTTAGAGGATTAAATTTTATAAAATATTTTTTTTAATATTAGTACTTGTCCTAGAATGCCACTAGTGATAGCAAATCAAAGAGGAGGATCTCCTCTAATTTTTCTTTTTTATTATTTTGACATAACAGGAAAAAGGAGGTTAGTTACGTTCTTTCAAAAATGTATCTTTCAATATCATTAAAATTTTTCAACAAAATATTTTGATAAAGTTTTTAAATAACTATTCACATCCTTTAAGCCTAGTATAGTAAAATAAAAAAAATAGGGGAGATTCTCCACTTTCATTTGCCATTACCAATGTCATCCTAGGACAACTACAAATATTTGAAAAATATTTTACAAAATGTATCCTTTAAAATTTTAAAGTCTTTTTAAAAGAAATAGGATTATGAAACGAAAAACTGTAAATGCAGCTTTATTCCATTCGATCTCTACTTTCAGACGTGTATCATGCGGTTCATGAGTAATATTGGCTGTCGGACGGTGTTATAAGTACTTGTTATGTTAATTCATAATGGGAAATTTAAAATGACATAGAATTAGAAGAAACGCTTTTTAATTGCACAATTAAAAGTTCTAATAATAAACTAATTTTTATTATTTTTAATACAAATTTGATAAAATTGATAACCTTACAACAGAATTTGTCTACTATTTGAAGTGCATTAGACAATTGCCGACGGCTAAACAATGTGAAATTAACGTCTACTTTTTATTATTTTTGGATGTAATTCTGGTCAAATTTCGAATCATATTACCTAGTTTTTTTTAAGAAACGATCGCCAGTTCATTCATGAAAATTAAAAAATTTATTGAAAGCAGAAACTCTATGAGTACTTGTTATACTTATTCATAATGTGGAACATAAAATGACCTCGAACTAGAAAAATTTGAAAATTTCATTGTAATTCGATTAATACCAATTTAAACTCGAGAAAATTAAACTGCAATTCCAAAAAAATTTTGGTAAAATTAGAAAGACTTAAATTAAAATTTGAAAAAAAAAAGAAAATTTCAAATTTAATTAGAAAATTTCTAATTTAATTAGAATCAAATGAAAAATGCCCCTGTTAAAATCAACTTGTTCTCATCTGGGGGATAATCACCTAAAATGAATACGATTGACGATGCATAAACGACAACAAAATACATATTGTTTTAAAGGGAAATACCAACGTTTTTTTATTGTATTACACTGTGCTACACCAAAAATATGCAGGGGTTCTCATATGAAAATTCGGGTTGGTTGGAGTCCATAGAGTACTGATATACTCATAGTTTTTCTGTATCACTTCGTTAAGTACGTTTTTTATTGGCAAATGTGTTGAAAAACGGCAATTCTTAAATTACAAATTTAAAAAATTATTTCTTTGTTAGTTTGCAACCGATTTTCAATTTTATGGATTTTTTTGAAAGGTATAAGTATTACCTTTTAAACAAAACAAAAATATTAAAAATCGATCAAGAATTGGCTGAGCTACGATCGTTTAAGTTAAAAAAAATCAATTTTTTTGAAAAATTTGTCATATTCTTTATACTCTAAGTTGAAAGTGCATCATTAAACAATTTTTTTTTTTATTTTTGTATAAAAGTATAGTAAAGTAGCTTTCCAAAACACCAAAAAACATAACAATCGGTTAAAAAATGAATGAGTTATGCTAAGTTTTGTGATAGGACATTTTTAATTTTTTTTCAGAAATGCTTGTAATTCAGGTATTATTCATAAATCTTATTGCTAGTAGTAATTTTATGTGCCTATGCATATAAACAAGAGATGGTAACATAATTAGATTTGTGCGTGATTGACACATGATCACAAGTGAGCGTGATTGAAAATCAATTTTACTCACGTCGTGAGTGAGTGTCAGTGTCAGTGGAATAAAAAAGTGTGAGTGAAATAAAAAAAAATTTCAGAACCCGTTCTAAAATTTTCCGTTTTTTAAAAAAGTCAATTTATAAAAAATCCGTCCACATTTGTTTTTTTTTTTTTGTAAATTTCTTTTAAGGATTAGATGTTTGTCTAAGAGATGGTCACGTGAGTGAATTTTAACTTTCACTCAATCACGAGCATAATTTTTTTTCTAACACGCACTCACAATCACGTGGGTAAATTTAATACAACTCACACTCACGTACGCCGATGCAAGAGTCACTCACGCTAACGTTGACTCACACTCAAGATATTCTTATTTATACTAAAAATAATTTCAAAAATCTTTCAAAATTTTCAGCAAAACCTAAAATTTTACATTTGTTTTGATTTTTTCGGGACGAAATCTGAAGTTAAGCAAAATTTTACATTTTTTTTGTTGCTTTTTTTGGAATGAAAGGAAATATGAAGAGAAAATAAATCACGCAAACTCACGCAAAAAAATCAACTCACGCACACTCTTTCACGCAATAATCTTTCTCACACTCACTCACAATCACGTGAGTAAAATTGAATTCAGTCACACTCACGCTCTTATCTGCTCATGTTCCCATCTCTACACACAGAAAACGGTTTCGTTGTGTCAACCAAATTTAGAACCAACCAAATTATTGTAGTCCAGCCAACTATCACTTTTATCAGTTGTGATTACTAATAATTTCATTTCAATCGAATGGCATATTTATCGAATTTCATTACGAGCAACTGAATATATCTGTTGAAGCAGCGAAAAATTAAAATACAAAAATGGTTGTTATGACTGATATTATAGCACAACAACTAAAATATTTTATTAATGGGCTCCTTTAACCGTAAAATAAAAAGACAAAAATAGTGCTTTTTTGTAATATATTTATTAAATAAGTTAATTTTAAAAGAATATATACATACATAATAGTATGTTTCCAGTGGCATGATTTGGGCAAATCAGAGTGTTTTGAGGAAATCATGTCATTTTCTACATGTTTTCCCATACATTTTTCATATGCGCAAAACATCTCAAATTGGATGTTTTGGTACAAAACATGTCGACTTTTTAAACTCACCACTTGTTTTGGTCAGTGCAACACTGTATTTTATATTCGAAAATGAAAGCTACTCATTCGTAGTGAGTGTTTGCTAAAAGAAGAAGACATTTTATTTTTTTTATTATTAAAATAATTTACAATTAGTTGTTAAACATCTTTATTTAATTATAATAAACTACAAAATTAATTGTTTTTGGTAATTATTTTCCCAATTTTGTTGTTTTAACTATTTTGTGGAGAAAACGTCAAATTAATTACGAAAATTCGTAATTAGTTTGACGTTGCAAATCACTTCAAATTGAGTGGAAACAGCTCGAAGTGTTTTGCTCAAATCAAGTGTTTTTGATCTGAATGGAAACATGGTTTTAGATGATATTTAAATACTACAACAATTTTTAAGAACAGTTAAAAAAATCTCAGAATTTTAGAAAAACGTTCAGCTTCTGAGACTTTCCATAGAAAATATGTATCAGAATCTGGGACTTTTTTATAGAAAAAATTTCCTAGAATCTTATACTTTTTGTATGGAGAGACATTTATGAGACATTTTCTATAGTAAAAATGTCGCAGAATCTGAGATTTCTTCTACAGAAAAAATGTTTCAGTATCTAAGAATGTTTCTAAAGAAATGTCTTAGAATTTAAAAATTTTTCGATAGAAAAAATGTCTTAGACTCTGAGAATTTTTTACAGAAAAAATGTTTGAGATTCAGAGAATTTTTCTATAAAAAAAATGTATCAGAATGTGAGAATTTTTCTATAGTAAAAAATATCTTAGAATCTGAGACTTCTTCTATAGAAAAAATGTCTCAGAATCTGAGACTTTTTCAAGAACTTAGATTCTAAGACATTTTTTCCTTAAGCGAAATTTTCAAAGTCTGAGAAATTTTTTTTAAAGCAAACTCTCAGAAATGTTTATCTAAAACAATGTCTCAAATTATGATACAGTTTTTCTGTAGAAAAAGTTTCAGATTCCGATATATTTTTTCTTTAGAAAAAGTCTCAGATTTTGAGAGATGATTTCTAAAGAGAAAATTCCAGAGTCTAAGACATTTTTTTATAGAAAAAGTCTAAAAAAAAGATTTTTTCTATAAAAAAAGGTCTGAGAGATTTTTTCTTAAGAACAGTTTTAAGAGTCTGAAGCTTTTTTCTAAAGAAAAAGTTTTAGAATCTAAGACATTTTTCTATAAAAAAATCTCAGATTCTTACACATTTTTTCCTATAGAAAAAGTCTTAGATTCTGAGACATTTTTCCTATAGAAAAAGTCTCAGATTCTGAGACATTTTTCCTATAGAAAAAGTCTCAGATTCTGAGACATTTTTCCTATAGAAAAAGTCTCAGATTCTGAGACATTTTTCCTATAGAAAAAGTCTCAGATTCTGAGACATTTTTCCTATAGAAAAAGTCTCAGATTCTGAGACATTTTTCCTATAGAAAAAGTCTCAGATTCTGAGACATTTTTCCTATAGAAAAAGTCTCAGATTCTGAGACATTTTTCCTATAGAAAAAGTCTCAGATTCTGAGACATTTTTCCTATAGAAAAAGACTCAGATTCTGAGACATTTTTCCTATAGAAAAAGTATCAGATTCTGAGACATTTTTCCTATAGAAAAAGTATCAGATTCTGAGACATTTTTCCTATAGAAAAAGTATCAGATTCTGAGACATTTTTCCTATAGAAAAAGTATCAGATTCTGAGACATTTTTCCTATAGAAAAAGTATCAGATTCTGAGACATTTTTCCTATAGAAAAAGTATCAGATTCTGAGACATTTTTCCTATAGAAAAAGTCTCAGATTCTGAGACATTTTTTCTATATTTTCCTACAGAAAAAGTCTCAGATTCTGAGACATTTTTCCTATAGAAAAAGTCTCAGATTCTGAGACATTTTTCCTACAGAAAAAGTCTTTGATTCTAAGATATTTTTTTTAAAGAAAAAGTCTCAGATTCTGAGACTTTTTTCCGATAGAAGAAGTCTCAGATTCTGAGACATTTTGCCTATAGAAAAAGCCTCAGATTCTGAAACATTATTCCTATAGAAAAAGTCTCAGATTCTGAAACATTTTTCCTACAGTAAAAGGCTTACAATTATATTCGGAGACAGCTCTCCGATTCTGAGACAATTTTGAAAAGTCTCAGACTCTGAAATATTTTTCCTACAAAAAAGTCTCAGATTCTGAGACATTTTTCCTATAGAAAAAGTCTCAGATTCTGAAACATTTTTCCTATAGAAAAAGTCTCAGATTCTGAGACATTTTTCTATAGAAAATGTCTCAAATCCTCAGATATTTTTCCTATAGAAAAAGTTTCAGATTCTGAATCATTTTGCCAATAGAAAAAGTCTCAGATTCTGAGACATTTTTCCTATAGAAAAAGTCTTAGATTTTAAGACCTTTTTTCTATAGAAAAAGTCTTAGATTCTGAGACATTTTTTCGATAGAAAATTTTTAGATTCTGAGACCTTTTTTCTATAGAAATAGTTTCAGATTTTGAGACACTTTTCATGTGGAAAAGTCTCAGATTCTGAAACAATTTTCCTATAGAAAAAGTATATGATTCTAAGACATTTTTCCTACAGAAAAAGTCCCAGATTTTCAGACATTTTTCCTATGGAAAAAGTCTCAGATTCTGATACAATTTTCCTATAGAAAAAAATCTCAGATTCTGAGACATTTCTCCTGCAGAAAAAATTTTCAAATCAGGAGAAATATTTTCTATCTCAGATCTAAAAATATTTTTCCTTTGGAAATGTCTCTCTGAGACATTTTTTCTACATAAAAAGTCTCAGATTCTGAGAAATTTTTCCTACAGAAAAATTATCAGATTCTGAGCAAGTTTTTCTACAGAAGAATTCTCTTATTCTAAGAATTTTTTTTTATAAAAAAAGGTGTAGAATCTGAGAATTCGAAAAATGTCTCAGAATCTTTGAATGTTACCTATAGAAAAAGCCTCAGATTCTCAGACATTTCGCTATGGAAAAATTCTGATATTTAGTGATATTTTTCTATAGAAAATTTGAAAACATCAACACAATTTTTAATTCAAACATCTAACCTCTCAAATTTGGTCTTAATACAGATATTCAATAAAGAGTTATATTTTCCACCTTATTTGGAATGTTGATATGCATCTTTTGTTTAGATCAATAGGAAAATCCGCTCGAATGAACTTTTGATGGTGAGCGTTTTCTGCAAAAAAAATTCAATCATTATTTAAAATAGTATTTTTTGCGCAGATTTTAGCATACTTACATTTTGTGGTATATTGTACTTTTTGATTCATATTTATTTGATTTTTTTAAATTAGTATCTTTATAAAATTTGTTTTTAAATATTTTGTAGAAAATTATAGTACATATTATTTTTTTATGACGTTTTAATAATTTAAAAGAGTTTTTTTAGAAGCAACATACAATTAGTTGCAGTAACTTTAATAAAAATTAAAAAATGATTGTATGTACCAAAACTTATAATTCGAAGATAGTATTACATTAAAATTTTAAATTTCAAAGGTATTTTGAATTTTTCAAAATTTTAAACAATTTACTCCAAGTATCAGTTGCTGTAACTGATTTTTAATAATACTGAACTAATATTCTGTGCTTGTTATTAAAAATGTATTGCATTATAAAACAAAATATTAATGAATAGTTCGGGCTATTATGAACGTTTTTGAAGTAATATTTTTTTCAAATTAATAGATGCAACCAATATTTTTTGAAAATGTGATTGTTTTTTGGTAATTTGTTCAGATATTTGGTACAAAATTTGTTTTTTAAATCATGGTAACTAAATTTAAATAGTTATAACTAAAACTTATATTCTGAAACTAAATTTGAGGAGTTTTAACTGAGTTCCAAATGATTTTTTCCCTGTGTGTAGTTTGTCTATCCACACAAAAAAATTGTAATGTGTTTTTTTCGTTATTTTCGAGAAATCGCATTTGAATTTCGAATTTCATGACAATTTGGTAATTTGCTTGGTTCAACGTAGCGTATGACTAATGCAAATATTTAATAGTCATTCGCTACGTTGAAACAAGAAAATACAAGCTAATTACAAAATTGTTATGAAAATTAATATTCAAATGCGATTTTCTCAAAAAAACATGTCTGAATTTATTTGTGTGGATAGACAAACATCTAAGCTTTAAAAAAAGTGGCCGGATTTTTGATTAATTGACTTTTTTAAAAAATGCAAAAATTTCAGAACTAATTCTGAAAATTTTCCAAAAAAAAAAAAAATAAAAAAATTAATCGATGTTTGAGATTGTGGTGCATTCCATTCTAATTTAATAAATATTTAAACAAGGTAACTCAACACAAATTTGACAATTTTTCCAATATTTTACCTCCTAAGTCAAGTTTTTGAAAAATTTTAAAACCAAAAACGCAATTTTCTTAGCTCCATATAGGGCTATTCATACAACCTGTTCAGAAATTTACGGTACACATGTTTTTTTGCTGGATATTTGGTGTGGAATGCCTCATACGTTTATTTATAAATAGGTAAAATTTCCATCAAGTGATCCTACAATTTTACCAATTTCGTTTCAAAAATGTTTGCAAACGTACAACTTTTTCTGTCATAAAAATGTTGCAGGTATAACTTTTAAAAAAAGATTTTTTACTTAAACGAGCCTATTTTCAATCTATTCTCAATATTTTTGTTTTTAAGAAGTAACACTCATATTTTTCAAACAAAACCAAAACATTATAAATGGGATTTAGAAGCAACTGACACGCCCATTTTTTTTATTCCACTCACTCACAACCACGTGAGTAAAATTGATTTTCAATCACGCTCACTTGTGATCATGTGTCAATCATGCACAAATCTAATAATGTTACCATCTCTTGTTTATATGCATAGGCACATAAAATTACTACTAGCAATAAGATTTATGAATGATACCTGAATTACAAGCATTTCTGAAAAAAATTAAAAATGTCCTATCACAAAACTTAGCATAACTCAATAATTTTTTAACCGATTGTTATGTTTTTTGGTGTTTTGGAAAGCTACTTTACCATACTTTTATACAAAAATAAAAAAAAAAATTGTTTAATGATGCACTTTCAACTTAGAGTATAAAGAATATGACAAATTTTTCAAAAAATTGGATTTTTTTTTTACTTAAACGATCGTAGATCAGCCAATTCTTGATCGATTTTTAATATTTTTGTTTTGTTTAAAAGGTAATACTTATACCTTTCAAAAAAATCCATAAAATTGAAAATCGGTTGCAAACTAACAAAGTAATAATTTTTTAAAGTTGTAATTTAAGAATTGCCGTTTTTCAACACATTTGCCAATAAAAAACGTACTTAACGAAGTGATCCAGAAAAACTATGAGTATATCAGTACTCTATGGACTCCAATTAACCCGAATTTTCATATGAGAACCCCTGCATATTTTATTTTTGGTCATTTGTAGCACAGTGTTATTAAAGAGTGTTGAACAATCCATAAACACTACAAAATATGGAAAAGTTTCTTTTAGTTTATCAGCAACAAGGCTCTATCTAAAATCGACGATATTCAACTATCGTTTTACGTGATCATGTTCCTGATCTGTTTTATCTGGTCAATGTTGGTCAAATCCGAGACATAAATAGATCTTGATTTTGGTAATTTCCGATATATTTATATGAAATCAAATAAGGTCATATATGAATACACCGTACAACACTACTTTTAACACCAGAACTAGACCTTATACACTTGATAAAAGAGCCCCTCTAGAGTAAAACTACATTTACAGTTTTTCATTCGGTGATCATTTGTCCTTTTTAGAGGACTTTAAAGATTTGAAGGACCTTTAAAGTAAAAAAATAAAAAAATATCCCAGTGAAATGTCTTACTGATCCTTATAGATTTTGGTCTCCTGATTCCAAATCTGTCATCCAAATTTTTTAGCACGTACCGTTTTTGAGATATTCGCTGTTAAAAGCCAAACCAATATTTTAGAACTTCTGGTGGTCCAATGTTACGTATTCTTACGTTGCTTCCACATGTTTCGTTTTCGAGATATTCGCGTTTGAAAAAAGTTCTAAAAAAGTTCGCTGTTCAATGAGAAAATCTGAAAAAAATCAAGTGACAACACAGGCTAAGTGGAGATGTCGGCAGATGTCACGCTTCCATCATCAGCACGTTTTCGATTGCCACACACTTGATGTGTGTCAGATTAAAATTGAAACTTTTGAATAAATCGAATAACCGAATTACTTATATTACGAATAACCCGTATACCCACCACCCAAAAGTAATCATTTTTTAAAGAAATAGTTTTTTTTAAAAACTGTTTGACATTAAAGTTTTGTTGTGATTACCATAGAATATATTTTAGAATTTATTCAATTATATGTGAACAGACACACTTTTATGTAAAAGCATAAAATTTTTTTTCCGGAAATTGGCGAATGAAATATTCTACGATTATATCAAATTATATTTTGTTAGATTTAGATTGTATTAAAATAAGATACATACCCAGTTTCTGTAACACGAACGTCATTCGTCTGCGACGAATTTGCATGTATTTTGTTTTAGTTACAATAACAAAATACACGCAAATGTGTCACGAACGAATTACGTTCGTGTTACAGAAACTGGTGGATAATCAGATAAAATGTGGTAAAATTAAAACGTGAAGAAAGATATATTTTCAACAGATTTTCAACAATATCAAAAAAGTAGTTTTTTATTAAATTCTTTGGATTTTTTTTCGGGACAAAGTTTTTTCGAAATTTGTCAAAAAAAAAAAATTAAATCATTTGTAATGATTTTTTTTCTCCAAAACGCCAAAAAAATTAGTTGTCCGGTATTAAGAAAGTTTTAAAACTCTAAAAACATTTTTGATGAATTTTACTTTGAAACACAAAAAAAAAAATACTCAGAAATTTTTTAAAAACTTTTTCGGGACTTACAATGTTAGTAATTAAATAGTGTAATCGCTATACACCGATTTGCCAAAAAATTAAAATATATATAAGAGACGATTTTATAGTGGGGGTGTCTCGGCTAATTAGGGACTAATATTAAAATCGCATCTTTTAAATACACTTAAATTATTTTGTAGATAAAGACAAATGAAAAACGCTTTTAAAACAAACGATTAAACAATTAAACAGTACATGCGAATAAGAACGAACAGAAGAATTTTAAAGGGACAATAAAAATGCAGGAAATGGTTAAAACTTAAGTCACTTCTACACATATACAAAAATTTGATTCAATTTTAGCTTAAATGGAAAAAGAAAGTATATCCAAAAAAATATATTGAAATTGGAATAAAAATGTGTTATTTTGTAGCAGATTTTAACTAGATTTTTGTAAGACTTTCAAAACTTAAAGCACTATTGTTGGTATTTGTTTTTATTCCTTTAAGTAGTTCAAGGATACACTTTTTAAGGATTGCAAGGACATGCAAAAATAATTTTTTCTTAGTTTTTGTTTTTTATTCCTTCCATTTGATGCAGTAGTAATACTAAATTACACAAAATAAATTTTTAAGAATTTTATTATTAACCCTTAACTGCAGATTATGCGGTAACATTGCAAAGCAATGCAAAATAAAGTTATTTTGTTTAATTTTTTTTTATTCCTGACATTGGATGCAGTTGTAACACTATATGGCTCAAAAACATATGTATAAGAATTATAATATTATCCCATAACTGCATGGAACTACGTATTACCAATTTTTTTTTTTTGGCAAATCTTTTAAAATTGTTTGAATGTGTAAAAATTGTTTTTATGGTGTACCATTAAAAATAGCTAATATTAGCTAAAATTTAAGGAGGATACTCGTCCTTTTTGCTTCCCACACTTTAAAATCATATAACTCAATAACGGCAGAATTTTTTGAAAATAAAATCAGTGTGATTTGTTCCTCGTATTGTATTCTTTACAAACTGTTACCAAAAGTAAAATTTTTGTATTTTTTTGTGTTGTATTTAATTGAAATTGTGCGTTAGTTCGATCCCAATATAATAAAAATATAAAAATATACGAATTATTTCACTTTTTATGTAATTTTTTATACAAAAAATTCAAAATTTACAAAAATGTTTGCATATAATTGTAGAAATCCGCTAAAAATACGCATTTATGCAAAAAAACGTGTTTTTGAAAAAGTGGTCTATTCGTTCTTATTCGCATGAGCTGTTCAATTGAAAATCATTCTAGTTATTATTTATTTGTTTTAACAAACAGCTACATTTATTTTTTACTGTTATCAAATTTTCTAAAAAAAATAATAATATTTTTTTTACAAACAGCTTCGAAAAAAAATAACGAAAACAATAACAATAAATAATTAAAAATAATTTTTCTGTTATTTTTACCAACAAATTATAAAAAAAACATACGAATATATTAAAAATTTACGATTTTGTTCGTTATTTTTACCAATTTTCTATTGAAATATTTAAAAAAAAAATTTTATAAAATTTTGGGGAGTCGATCCCGCAATGAATTAATTACATTCTGGCCATACACTCTACCCAGGACATTGCGTCTATGGCAACACCGGAAAACAGTTATCTAGATGGCAGCACCTGCTAGTGAGACTTTAGTAGCATACTAAATTTTAAAAACTCTGTATCTACTCTGTATCTACTTCTTCAAATTTTATTTATATGTAAGATTATTTGAGCCCTTACTAAGTCTTAGTATTATCTCAAGAATATTCTTGATCTGTAATTAAGACAAGGAGTCAGTAGCAGAAATTAGTTTGTTTTATACTATGTTCAGACCAAGCAAAAACTAACTTATTGTTAGTTAAAGTAAAAACTATTTTTGGAAAACCGAACCATTTATAATTTTTTTTTATAAAAAAAATATTGATAGTAAGAAAGTTTTTGTTGAAAACAACATTTTGATCAAAAAAATTAATAAAAAAAAAAATATTTATATAAGAAAAAATATTTTATGAAAAAAAAATTGGCAAATAAATATCAAAACTTAAAAAAAAAATAAATTTGATGAAAAAACATTTTTTTTCATAAAGGTTATGATACGTTTAATTCACCAGCAAGTAAATACCACAGTGCAACAAATGTGAAAAAATAGGCAGAGGTTCTCAAATTAAAATTTGTGTTAGTTGGAGTCTATGGAGTACAGAAATACTCACAGTTTTCTCGATCACTTCGTTAAGTACATTTTTTTTTGGCAAATTTGTTGAAAACCCAAAATTCTTAAACTTTAACTTCAAAAAATTTTAACGTTGCTGTTTTATAACGAATTTTCTATTTATATGGTAAAAATTTATTGAAAATCGGAAAAAAAAATTAAAAAACATGTTTTGCGGCATTTCTCAGAAGTCTCAGAAGTCAGAATAGCGACATGATTTCAGGATAAAAAAATATTGGTAAAATTTTTAAAAAGATTTAAAGTGCAGAAATTTTTTTTTGAAAATTTTCCAAGACCGACACAAACATTTTGTTTTTAATTTTCTACAACGTATTGGAGTAAAAAAATGTGTTAAAAACCTTTTACCCCATTTCGATACTCTGTTCGAACAGTAGAGAACACCTTTTTCAAAAAAATGTTTAGGTATGATAAAAGTGGAATTTCAAATGTTAAGTCTCGTCTTTCTGCAATTAAAAAAAAATATCCCCACTTGACCATCGCAATTTATATGTCCATGAAATGCAATGCAAATTAGCGCAGAAACTGTTTCAAGCAAAAACGAAAATTTAGCATTTTTTGATTTTCGGCTTTTAATTTTTTTGATTAACCCATTTTGATCATCTGTTCGATTTTTCGAAAGAGCTGGAATTTCGGGTAAATGTGGTTATGAATGTTAAGTCTCATCTTTCTACAATTAAAAAAAAAATATACCCGCTTGACCACCGCAATTTATATGTCCATTAAATACAAAGCAAATCAGCACAGAAATTGTTTCAAGCAAAAACGAAATTTTAGCATTTTTCGATTTTCGGCTTTTAATTTTTTGGACTAATTTAAAATTTTTCTAGATTTAATTTATTATAAAATTCCAATAATTTTAATTATTTTGAAATTATTTACTTTGAAAATAATGAAATAAATTAATAAAATAGCAAATAAATCCAAATTGCCTAAAAAGTTGAAATGCAGGCTTTTCTGGGAAAACGGCACATTGAAAAATTTTTTTGACAGGATTTTTGAGATCAGCGGGTGCTAATTACCTTAAAAAAGTACCTTTTTCCAAAAAATAAAAATAAAATTAAATCTTGGTCCAAAATGGGTTAATTTTAATTTTTTTTTAAATTTAATTTATTATCAAATTCCACTAATTTGAATCATTTTAAAACTATTTATTTTGAAAATAAATCCAAATATTAAAATTGCTAAAAAATTAAAAAGCTGGCTTTTCTGGGATAACGGCACATTGATGTTTTTTGACAGGATTTATGAGATCAGCGGGTGCTAATTATCCCAAAAGAATTACTTTTTTCAAAAAATAAAATTTAATCTTGGTTCAAAATGGGTTAATTAAAAAATAAATTTTGAAAATTTTTTAAGATTCCGAAAAATTTTAAAAAATTTACCAAGTCCCGGACACAAACATTTCTTGATTTTTAAAAAAAAAATCTTTAAAAATTATTTTAAATCCGAAAAACTTTTTAGTTTTTTTTTAATTTTCGAGAAAAAAAATCATTAAAAATGCTTTCAGGATTTTTTTGTCAATATATTGATAAATAGATTTTAGGACGATAATCAGGTAAAAGTAAAAAGATAACTTGATAAAATTTTTAATAAGCTTATTTATATTTATGTTAAACTGATTTTTTAAATATGGAATTTGGCAATCTCATTAAAACTTTTCTTCTTTTGAAAATTTTGACTTAATTTTCGGATTCAGCGCTCGATTTTTCATGAAAAATAAATGTCAAATATCGTAAATCGAACAAATTTTGAAAATTTGTAAACTGGTGTTACACTCAATAAAAATAAAAACTGGATTTTGGGATTTTTAATCAAATGCATGTAACTTTTACAATTTTAACCGTTTTTTTTTTTAGAACACTCAAAATTATTGACAGATATATTCCACAAATGTGGGTGCTGTGGCTTAGTGGTTAGCGCGTTGGACTACTAGCCAGCAAGCCTGGGTTCGATTCCCGGCTCAGGCAGAACAACATTTTTTCAGATATTTACTAGTTTCTATTTATAACTAATATCTATCGCAGCACCCTCCTTCGTTGATAAATAGCACTAAAAACGTCAACGAAGTAAAATAATAAAATAATGGCTATTAAATACAGCTTCAAAAATAATTCGCCAAATCAATAACAGATGGCAATGCAACAACTGTACTCAAAATTATCATCACGCGCAATTACAGAGTTGCCATACTGAAGCCCTTCTATCTTTCATCTCTCTTCTATCCCCTTTCCGAAAGAAACATCACGGTTACATTAGTAATTGATAGGCAGCATTGCCTGAGTGTTGTTTATTTAAAAAAAAAAAAAAAAATCAATAGGCGGATTCAATCAACTTTTTGATTGAAATTCCTTCAAAAAAGGAAATTGTTATACCAATCATCAAATTGTAGGTGATTAATTGTTATACCAATCATCAAATTGTAGGTGTTTAATTGAATATTTTTTCAATCAAACCTTTCTTCAATTTTGATCACAAACTTGATAAATTTTTTTATTTATAGTCAATTAAAATAATAATTGATTTGACGAATGTATTGTAAGCTAGAGTTGTCAAAACCGATTTCCGAAGTATTCGAAAAATCGATTTTTTTCTATTTTGCCGGTTTTTTAAAACCGGTTTTTAAAAAAGGCCGGTTTTCGAAGTATTCGAGAAACCGATTTTTTGGTCTCGAATAATCGACTTTCTTATATTTATTTTTTTTTGTTATTCAGTGTCGTTTTTTAGTAGCCATCTCAAAACTTTGAAGAACAGTTTAATAATACCTTAGAGAAATTCAAAATTCCGAATTGAAAGAGGATTTTACTAGATGCTACATAGATAAATTATCTAAAAGATCTTCCAAATTAGATCTGCTTTATAAAGCTTTACTGAAATGTAATGGGCGTATGATACTTGCTTTTTTCAAGTAAATTTCGATAGCTTTAACAAAAAATTTTAAATTTATCGTAATTCCAATAGAAAAACCTTAATTAAGTTAGCAACTTGTATTGTAACACACATAACCCATTCACGATTAATAAATGTGTTTTTTCAGTCTTATTCTACCCTCCAAGATGCAAAAAATTTTGCAGGTGCGTTTTATTTTTTTTGGGGGGGGGGGGGGGGTGTTGCTTGTAATGGGACATTGGGGGACACCTTGGTCTTCGCGGTAAATGTTTTAAAGTTGATTTATAATGCTTTTGGTGCTAAAGTAATGCAATTTTATCAATACTTAAACTATTTTTTATATACACGCCCACAAAAGGGGACTAGCCAAAAAAAAAAAAAAAAAAAATTTTAATCCCCTAGGTCCAAGTGATAAACTTTGAACTTCTTCTACCATAAAATATTTCTTTTTGTTTCACAAAAATACAAAAAACATGTTAAAAAGTGTCATTTTTCGAGGGGGAACTTTTTCCCCCTGGTCCGATTTTGTCCATTTACGAACGTAGCCGGCCTATGACCATGAGACATTTTTATTTTGGACTGAATCGTGTTTTATACAGACGGACATGCTTGGTTTGTTTTCCTTTTTTATTGTTTTGTTTAACTTTTATTTATTTGTTAAATAAATAACTTTAAAAAAAAAACGAAAAACCGATTATTCGAAACCGGTTTTTAGTTACAAAACCGAAAAACCGATTTTTTTAATAGGCGGTTTTTGAAGTATTCGAAAACCGGTTTTTAAAATAGACGAATATTTGACAACTCTAATTGTAAGCTTATGACAAAATTATGAAAAATTTATCGTTTTTGCTTTCCAATATATTGCCAAAAATAAAAAAAGTAAAACCCGATTATTTTGTAAATTTTTGAAATAATGTATTCAAATTAATTAAAGCGAAAAAAATCTGGTATGTTGAAAATTTGTAATTCGACAGTTAAAGAAAATAACAAAAGTTTTAGTCAAAACATTGATTGCCTCATTTAAATTATGTTGATTAAAAGATGTAATTGAAAATTTTTTAGCCAATAATTTTTTGTGTGTATGCTGCAAAAACTGACCAAAGATGGAAAACTTTAACCACCAATAAAATAAAATTCCAACGTGATTCTGGTCCACTCTACCAGAATCAATTGTCAGAACCCCGTAATTTTTTTTTGTGTTGTACTGTGTTATCATTTCAAAAAAATTTTTTTCTCATACAAAAGTATTATGAGAACCACGTCTTTTTCTTTGAAAATCTATAAGGGAAACATTTCTTTATCACATTTACAAAACCTAATCCAACATTAACTAAAGTTAATAACCCATACGAAGACAATGAAACAAAAATAAAGCAAAAATAAGATAGAAAAAAAAGCAGTAATAAACACTACTACCAACTTAAAAAAAAAAAACTAACAAACACGTACACATATTTGTAAATAAAATAAAAATGTAATAAAGAAAGTGATATAAGTAAGATTTTCTATACGCATAAATCACAATTGCATGTCAATGAAAAAAAAAAAACCAACCAACATCCTATATGAACGTAACGTATCTAAACATATGTGACTATTATCTATGTGTGTGTGTGTGCGTGCTTGAGTACGTGCTTACACATACATTTGAATGTGTTGTCGTTGTATTTTATATTTTTACATGGACAAGTTTATTATAGTGTATTAAAAAAATAAAAAAAAAAAATCTAACACACGAAGCATTCATCGAGAATCATGCGTCGTAAACGAAGTCAAGGACCGCACCCAAAATCAACTACATACATCTATTACATTGTACATGTATTGGTGTGAAATGACTGAGCTTTGTGTAATTTTGTATAAATATACATATGTATGTGTAAGTGAGTGTATTTCCGTTGTACTGTATTTTTTATGATAACTATCAAACAAACAAAAAAAAAACAAGATGTCTGTGTATGTGTGTTTGTAATTGTAATAAATCAGCAAGTGTATTTGAGTGAAATGGCTATAAAAATCTAAATGAAAAAAAAAAAAAATCCCACAAAAATCCTGCAAAATAAAATTGTTCATAATGTTCAACTTTAGCTATTTTTACTACCACTACTACAAAAAATACATAAATGAGAGTTATAAAAATAAAAAATCAAACAGATGGCTGCTGTTTTTGTAATAAAATGTATATATTCAACATCTTATAGACACAAAGTGAGTGTAATTTACAACTTTCATTTTATAAGCATGTATTTGTAAGTTTTGTATGTGTGTATAAAACTATTATTATCTTCTACTATACTGCTACCAATACACATAAAAACAAAGAAAAACGTTAACTTTTACTACATCAAAAAAAAAAAAACTCTATTTTTACTAAAAATTTCCTTATGATTTTAATATCATTTTCATTTTCTGTTCTTCTGTTTTCTGGATTTTTTTTTTTCATTATAAATTTATATGATTTAAGGTTTTGTAAAAGTTTTATGTTTCTTTATTACAAAAACAGTATAAAAAAATGTTTATTCATAGTTTTATCGTATAAAAAAAAAAATATTCATAAAATACAGTGTTACACTCACACTTACAAAAAATGCACTTGAATCTTTTGTTTTAAATATTTGCTGTGTTTTATTTTATTTTTCTACTCTCAGTTTTATTTTGATATAAAAGGTTCTTTGTCTGTGACAGGTTTTATTTTATTTTTATATTTTTTGTATAATAAAATATGTGTCTGGTTTATTATTGTAAATAGGGGTTAATGTTTTTTCACAAAGCTAACTTTTATAAATTGAACAATATTTGCTAAAAGTCATTGAAGTTCATCAGAATGAAAGAAATGTAGTTTAAATTAATTTTAAACAACTTTTGTGTAATATAGCAGAATAAATTTATATAATTGTGTGTTTTTTTTTTTTTCTAATTTACATTTTTGGCATAAAAAGTCAAAAACGTTAAATTTGTCTGGTCAATTTTTTCTTTTCTTCTAGACCGAAAAATTATGTGGTGCAAATTTTAGGCCAATCGGATTAAATTGACCCGCGGCGTCCGGTGATCCATGTTTTAGATTAATGGTTCTCAAACGGTGGGCCGCGACCACCTAGCGGGTCGCGGAAGCATTTCTAGGCGGTCTCGAAAAAGTTTAATAAACATCGTGCTAATATTATTAAAATTTCTAAAATATAAAAGCAAAGAATAATTCTTTGGCAATTTTTGAGTTATCAAAATATAAAAATATACAGCTACGCTAGGATTTTAAAATATTACAATATGTAATTCATCTTTCAAATAAAAACAATTAAAAAAGTTAAATCGGCCTTGCCGAATGTATTGATAAGCACAAAATGTAAAAAATGTTTTTTTTTCAAAAAAAAAAAAAAAATATTTTGGAAAAAAATCCGCACACTCAAAATATTTTGTAGGCAAAAACAAGTGAAAAACACACTTAAAACAAGTGAATAAACAATTGAAAACCATTCCAGTAATTATTCATTTATTTTAACAAACATCAACATTTATTTTTTACTTTTGACAAATTTTTCTAAAATAAATAACATTAAACATTAAAAAATTACGGATTTTTCACTCTTTTTTACTAACATATTCGAAAAAAATAACCTACGAAAACAATAAAAATTAATGATAGTTCTGTTATTTTTACCAACAAATTCCAAAAAAATAACCTACCAAAACATTAAAAATTAATGATTTCGTAGGTTATTTTTTACAATTTTCTATTGAAATATTTTTTTAAAAATTTTTAATAAAATTTTGGGGAATCGATCCCGCAATCAACTACATTCTGGCCAGACACTCTACCCATCGTGCCAAAGTCACTTGATACAAACATGTTTTTATATTTCTATAAATAATTTTTTGTAGGTAAAAACTAATGATATTTCATTAAAAAATACCAACAATTAAAAAAAAAAAATTACTTACACAAATCATTAAAAATTTAAAGAATAATCAGTAGTTTTTACTTACAGAACAAAAATAAATGACTTTTAAAAATTAAATGTTAATAAAAGTCTTTATTTTTTAGTGTGTTAATTTTGAAACAAAGGACAGAAGAAGTCATTCATAAAAACTAAACATCAAACAAATGTTTTTTCTTTCAAAAACGATTAAACGGAAAACTTTTTAAATAAACTACAAACAGTAAATGACATAATTTTTTGAGTGCAAAAGACATTTTTTGTTGAAAAAAAAAATCAGCGAAAATTATTTTTTTTTGTAAAAAAATATGTTTGTACTTGTTTAAATACCATTCGGTGATTAATTCTGTTCACAAGTGTCAATAATCAGACAAATTAAAGCACTAATTGTAAGAAAATTATATCATAAACTGTTTGTAGTTTATTTTAAAAATTAATCAGTGAAGTTATTTTAAAAGAAAAATCATTAATTTTATTAATGATTACTTGTTTTCTACAATTTCTGTAGTTTAAAAAAAAAATAATTAACTGTCTTAAAAATGAATTTTCTGTTACATTCAATTTCGGCAGTAAAAAATTTCTTTTATAGTTTTACTGTTTTTCAATACATAATAAGTGAATATTCACTAGTTTCTTAATATTTTGGGTTGTCAATAAAATAACATTTAAAATTGACTGTAATATGTTTTTATTTTAAATAAAAAAAACAATGGAATGGTTTTTAAATAAAATTTTGTTTTAAGTGAATATTCACTGGAATTTACCTACATAATTTTTTGAGTGAGCATTTTGTATTTTTAGGTTATGTTGAATGTACCAAAATTTTCGAGGTGTCCCTACATTTTCTTGCATAACTTTTGAACCACTGAACCAATTTCGCTCAAATGATATACCAAACTACTTAAGGCAACAACAAGTAAATATTCTAAGTCTTAGTGATACACTCAAAAATTATTTCATTAACTGTTAGTAGTTTATTTAAAAAGTTTTACGTTTTGTCGTTTTTAAAAGAAAAAACATTTGTTCAATGTTCAGTTTTATTAAATGACTATTTCTGTTCTTTGTTTCAAAAATAACAACATAAAAAATAAAGACTTTTATTAGCATTCAATTTTTAAAGTCATATATTTTTATTCTGTAAGTAAAAATAAGTGATTCTTCTTTAATTTTTAATGATTAAAAATTATTATTTTTTTTTAAATGGTTGGCATTTTTTAAAGAAAAGTCATTAGTAGGGCAAGTACTTTCATGCATCTAAAAATCGAAAATATGTGCCTATAATATGCTTCTAAAAATCAAAAATATGCACTTAAAATTCAATAAATATGCACTTAAAATTTAAAAATATATATTAAAAGTTAATTGCTTTTACGAAAAAAGAAAAAAAAAATAGATTTTTTTAAATACTTTAATGTACTTATGACTGTTAAACAAATGTCTTTTTTGAGTGGACACAGCATTTAGTTTAAAAAAAAAAATTTGTTGACATAATTTGTTATAAAAAATTTTAATTGAACGAATTTTTTTAGAAGTTTTTTTCTTCGAGTCAAAAAATATTTGTGGAACAAAATTTAAAAGTAAACAAGTAGATAGTTAAAAATCGACTTGGACGTAAATAAAATACTTTATTTTAAGTCAAATATTTCTTTAGTAATTTTTGTAAAACAAATATATTTTTGGGTGTAAAATTTGTTTGAGTTTAAAAACTATTTGAGTCATAAAAATACTTTGTAAAATATTTTTGTGGCTAAATCTATCAATCTCTGTTAAGCGTTTTGTGCAGCACGTGAATTCGGGATAAAACTAATATTAATATCACGTTTTTGTTCATAACTTCTTAACTACTGAGCCAATTTCGATAATATTCAATACCAACCAGACCAGGACAATGACATTTCTAAAACAATTTTCCGTAAGAAATTTTTGAATTTAAAACTTTTTTTAAGAATCTAAAAATTTTATTTTCAGAAATAAATTGCTATAAAAACTGTCGCAGAATATCTTTTGTATAAGAAAATAATATTTTTTTTACAAAAAAATTAATCGGGTTTGGATTATGTTACGGTTTTTAAGTAATATGATTTTTTGAAAAAATGTTGATGAAATTTAAAAAACGTGCAATTTATATGAAAATATGCAAAAATATGCATTTATACCAAAATATGCAAAAATATGCAACTACAAATTGATGCCATTTTATTGCAAATTTTTTGATTCGGATAAATATTTAATTTATGTCATGTTTAGAGTAACGAGTAAAAACATGCATTTTCATGAAAGTACTTGCCCTACACGGTGCCCTGGAGAGGATTTAAATAAAATTTTGGTGTTACTCCAATTTTTAAGCGGATTATGTTTTTGGACTATAAAAGAAAGAAAATGAGCCAAAAAAGAAAAAAAAGTACTAGGCGCTTTTTTTTTGGCGGCCAAAAAGATGAATTTCAAAAAAAACAAAAAAGAATTTATTCTTTCAAATGCATTAAAAAATTTTTATACAGATGTAAATTCATCACATATTCACTTGACAGTGAGATTTAAATATATATGTGACATATTTTTTCAGATATGAGACTTAAAAGAATAATTTCACTATTTAGTGAGACTAAATCAAATTTCTTCTTTAATTTAATGAAAATTTTAACTCTAGCAGTTACTTCACATTCAATATTGATCCCGTTTCTAGATTTTGAAGGGAGGAAGTTACCCCAACAATACAAACAAAATTTACAAAGGATTTTTGGCGAAATAAACAAAATTAAAAAAGGATATTAAGTCCATCCATAAGTTTCGCAATAAACAAATAGTCCAAACCACTTTCTGTATCTCTTTTTAAACTATTTACTTTATTTTACTCTTCCTTAGGCATTGCAAACACATTTTTAATGATTTTTACTATCGTTTTCTGATTTTTCTTAGTTTTGAAAAAACATTTTTAACAAAAAAGTATTAATTCTTTTAAAATTATATGACTCACTAAGGTTTAAACTGAGGCAAATGTGTGTTTTGCTGTCCGTCTGAGTAGTACACTGAAAACTTTTAATAACTTACATTTATAAATAATTTACAAGGACATATTTCATTTAGTTTCAATTAATAGTGAAATTATTCTTTTAAGTCTCATATCTGGAAAAATATGTTACATATATATATAAATCTCACTGATAAGTAAATATGTGATGAATTTACATCCGCATATTAAAATTTTAATGCCTTTGAAAGAATAAATTCTTTTTTGTTTTTTTAAATTCATCTTTTTGCCCGCCAAAAAAAAAGCGCCTAGTACTTTTTTTTCTTTTTTGGCTCATTTTCTTTCTTTTATCTTCTAAAAACATAATCCACTTAAAAATTGGAGTAACACCAACATTTTATTTAAATCCTATCCAGGGCACCGTGCCTAGTCATTAGTTTTTACCTACTTGTGTTGATTATTTTTTTTTTTGTAGACAAAAATTTCAAAAAATTATTTATAATAATATAAATACATGTTTGTATAAAGTGACTTTGGCACGATGGGTAGTTGATTGCGGGATCGATTCCCCAAAAATTGTATTACAAATTTTTTTAAATAAAATTCAATTGAAAAATTGTAAAAATAACCTACAAAATCATTAATTTTAAATGTTTTCATAGGTTTTTTTTAATTTGTTGGTAAAAATAAAACAACAATCATTAATTTTTAATGTTTTTGTTGGTTATTTTTTTTTTTTGAATTTATTGGTAAAAAAAATGAACGTGAGGTTATTTTTTAATATTTAATGTTATTTATTTAAGAAAGTTTTATTAACAGTAAAAAATAAATGTTGATGTTTGTTAAAACGAATGAATAATTACTGGGATGGTTTTCAAATGTTTTATCACTTGTTTTGAAATTGTTTTTCATTTGTTTTTGCCCACAAAATATTTTGAGTGTATCTGTTTAATACTTTTACCATGATCACCATTTCCACATACGGACAGACAGACAGACATCGCTAGAATGTCATATAATCGATAACTGATCAACAGTATATAAATATACATTATAGGGTCCCAATCCGATATTTCTATGAGTTCCAAACGGAATGACAAACTTATAGCCCTCCACTTAGTGATAGAGGGTATATCACTAAGTGGAGGGTTTAAAAACAAATGAAAAAAAAAATTTACATTATTGATCATTGGGAAAACCCGCCATTTTCAGAAATTTTTTGATAAGTTTCAAATGGCGATATCTTGAAAACCGCTTGACCGATTTCAATTTTTTTTTTATTTTAACTTCTCAAAAATTTAAAATTTTGGTGGAAAATTTTGCCGAAATTTAAAAATTTTTAACGATGGGCATCATGGGTAAAAATAAAAAGGCTGGTTTTAAATTTTTTACTTGTTTTTTTCTTGACTATTTCATACAGCTTGAGAAAAAATTTCATTGAAAAATAATTTGAGCCCTTCTCTTAAAATTTCTGTTTTTTAGAAAATATTACGATGGTCTTATTTGGCTCAAAGTTTCATTGAAGTTTGTCTCAACCTCTATGAAACAGTCAATGGATAAAAAATGTGATTTTTTCAATTTCCTGAACATAGGAAAAAACCGACATTTTTGGAAATTTTTGGAAAAATTTTAAATGCTTATGTCTCAAAAACCGCTTGACCGATTTTAAAAATTTTTTGAAATTTGTATTCAGCATGCAAAAAACTAATAAATAATAATCTACATTTGTCTGCAATTGCAGATCTATGGTAACACTTTGCGAAAAATATATAAAGAGACAAATGAGTTGAAAAATGGTTGAGGTGAAATTGAGAGTACTAAAGGTTAAATAGTATTGCTATTATTGTCATGTCTCTCTGTAGAAAACTATTAATAGGTCTGTTTGTTTACTTAAGTTTCTTAATATTTTTACTACAACTGGAAATTTTTATTTACTTTTTGTACTGAAAATTTCCAGCTGTAGTAAAAGTAGTAAAAATGAGTAGATTGTAGTAAGTTAAACGAACAGGCATAATATGTCATACAAGCAGTAATGAATAGATATCGAGTATTTATCAAAAACATATCTAAGCAATGTGGTGGCAGTGAGGTCTAAAGTGACATCCTTCGTTAATGACAAAGCAAACTGGAAGTGTTTGAAACCGGTATGTAAATACCAGAATTGTCTATATATTTTATAAATTAAATTTTCTTCTACGTTTTTCAACTTAAACCCCTATAGCAAGATATTTTATTTATTAAAAATTCAAAATTTTGGTGGAAATTTTACAAAAATCCAAATCTTAGATCGATGGGCGCCACATTAATGATTGGCTATGGCTCAAATTAATTTTAAATAAAAGTTTGTCTCAAACTTAATAAAAGGGTAAAGGAAAAAATTTAGATTTTCCTTAAGTTCTTGAACGTAGGAATTTTTTTTTGCAAATTTCAAATAGCGATATCTCGAAAACCGTTTGACTGATTTAAAACGTTTTTAGATATTCGTGTTTAATTTTTTTTTATTTTTAATTTAATTTTTTTTTTGATTAAAAAAATTACTCAATTTTTTTTTTTAAATATAAACAAGTGATTACTCAAATTTTTCCTTCATATTTATTTCTGTTTAAATTCCAATTATGTGTCCCCATTAAATCTAATTTGAATTGTAAACTTACTGTAAACAAAATATTTACCACATCTTCATATTAAATTTTATTGATTTTCATTGAATACTTTTATATTTTTAGCATTATTGAAAAAGTGTTTCCGTATGCCGTATACGTATAAATGAACTTTATTGATTTTGTGTTTAATAACCAGCCATTGTATTTTAAATCATAATAAAAAAACAGCATCAGCCTTTTCATAGTTCATTGAGCAATATAACGAGGTTATTTTATAATAACCATCATAGAAATTTTTCCATATGAATATTGCTGGTTTCTATGTACAACTTTTACTTATATATTTTCACAAAAGTATATGCTAAAAATATTTTATATAAAACATATGTTAGTATTACATAAACAGCATGTAACAATATTGCAAATTTTTAATATACGACATAGTCACGTTTTCAAATAGAAGTTTTATTATGTGGTATTATAGCAATATTGATATTTATGAGGAATTTTGAACACGGGTATACTGTATACATTAGGGAGGCAATATCATTAAAATATAACAAAGTTAATGAAATTAGCAGAAAATCAAAAATATATAATTTCAAGCAACATATTCTATCACAACCGCAATTGATAAGAAAACTGACCTAGTTCTACTTTTTTATAAAAACCTACACTCAAAATACTTTTTAGGCAAAAACAAATGAAAAACACATTTAAAATAAGTAATGAAACACTTGAAAACCATCCTAGTAATTATTCATTTGTTTTAACAAACATCAACATTTATTTTTTACTGTTGATAAAATTTTCTAAAATAAAAAAAAATAATATTAAAAAATAATCAACTGCATTCTGGCCAGACACTCTACCAATCTTGCAAAAGTCTTTTGATACAAACAATTTTTTTATATTTCTATAAATAATTTTTTGAATTTTTTTTTTCTACAAAAAAATAACCCATACAAGTAGGTAAAAACTAATAATTTCTCCTTAAAAAATGCCAACTATTTAAAAAAAATAACGTAACAAATCATTAAAAAAATAAAGAAGAACCATTTATTTTTACTTACAGGACAAAAATAAATGATTTTAATAATTGAATGCTAATGAAAGTATTTATTTTTTATGTTGTTATTTTTGAAACAAAGAACAGAGATATTCATTTAAAAAAACTGAACGTTAAACAAATAGTTTTTCTTTTAAAAACGACAAAACGTAAAACTTTTTTAATATTACACATTACCATTTCTCATTTATTACATTAAAATAATATCGGCCAAGGACCTTTATTCATTCTAAATTCCTCTAGCTACATATGGGGCATTCCATGTCAAATCGGACACTTTGAAATTTTTTTTTTTTAGATTTTCCCAATTTGACCCGTTCAAAAGATATCGAATTTTTAAAAATTGGTAGTTGGTTCCTTTACTAAAACTTCTTTTATAGTGCGTTTACATTGGATTTCTAATCTAGTAAATTGCGATTTTAATCTACTTTGCAATCTGTACCGTTTACATTGGCATTTTTTACATTTGAGAAGATTAAGATTGGCATTTATAACAACAAGTTGGTAATAAATGTGTATGACTGCGTCAAAAGACAGCGACGGTAATTAGTCGTCGTATGATTAACAAGGACAGCGACGGCGTTTACAAATAACAATGACGGCGGCATACACATACTTGGCGGCGTCATCAAAACGGCAGGCTTTGTGTCGGTGTTTTTCAGTGTTGGAAAATGCAAATAATAGAAATACAGAGTTGTATCTAACTTTACCAGATTGCGTTTGCCGATTGGAGTCTAAACTACTAGATTGAAAAAAATATATTTGTATGGGCAATCTAATAGATTGAAACTGGATTGGAGCCACAATCTACTTTAAGCTAGCTTAGAGGACCAGTGTAAACGCACTATTACTCATAACTTCTTCAATAATGGTCCAAATTTCAATTTTTTTTTTTTCAAAAAAATCCCAAAAAAATTTTAAAGCGCTCTAGTATGCAATTTTTAAGTTTTAAAATTTAAATCTCATTTTTGAAAATGTTTGTACTCCTCGATTTTTTTGAAATTTTTATGTGTAAAACTTCTATCGATTCTACAAATTTTTTGCCCAGGAGGATCATACCACATTTGGCCAATCTAGCACGACAAAAATCAAAAAAAAAAGTTCCCCGATTTTCATGATATGTTTGTATGTATTATAGAACATTCCTAATAGCACGGAAATAATCATAAAAGATCGATAATTCTGTTCGTTACTAACAGGTGGGTGCATAAAGTTGCATCTTGTAAAATCCTATAACTAGTGTACATTTTTTCGCATAAATTAAGTCGAGTTTAAACAGTTGTAACTTTTGAACAAAAAGAGATATTTATCCACTCCTTTTTGGTAATTTTAAAGGATATTTAAATGCTTTAAGTCATATCTTCTCTTTTTTTAAAACAAATTTTTCTATTTTTTTTATTAAATTTTTAACAAAATACAAATTTTTGAAAAGAAAATTATATATATTTTTTTTTTGATGGAATAGAACTTTTGTGTTTGGTCCGTATTGGTCGCCGGACTTTTTCAGATATATTGACCAAATCCATAGTACTTATTTCAACGGCTAACTTTGCGACCGTCTGCGACGCCGACTACAGTGGGTCGATATGTAAACCTTGTTTTTACATATATTTTAAACATATTTTATAAAAGTGGGCGTGGCAGTTGTCTGTCAGCCCTATTTTTTTGTGATATTATTTCTACAGTCATTGAGAGTTTATATACCAAATTTAAAGAAATTATAGCCAAAATTACAAATTTTAAACTAAGTGGGCGTGGCCCTTAACCGGCCTCCCACATTTTTCATAATGTTATTTTCGAAGTCAAAACGAACATTTATACCGAATTTCAAGTCAATATAATTAAAATTGGATTTTTGTCGTCATAGATTGGCCAAATGTGGCACTGTGCAATGGTGCTTCATAGAGGGGTCCTTTATAAGACCGACTCCCATTATTTTTACGTCTTAAAGTTTCTTTGGAACAAACTGAAACCCTATCTCCAATTTCTAAGGGGGCTTCCACACAAAACCATATTTTTTAAAATTTGTTCCAACCGCTCTAACTGCCCTAATAGTGCCCTAAGAGCAACAAAATGTATGACCGCCCACAATATTTTTTTATTCCAAACATTTTCTCTGAACACACCTACCCTCTTTCTTTAACTGTTAAGGCGGTCCCCATACAATTTTTTTTATTTTTTGTAAATTTGTTTTATTTAATCAGCTTCTACCGGTCCAATGGTGCGTGGGAGAGGGGTCATTAGTGAGATCGACCCCCATTTATTTTTACCCTACAACATTTTTTTAAACATACCTACGCCCTATCTCCACTCCCTAAGTAGGCTCCCATACAAATAACAGTTGGAGCAAATTTTATAAAAATATAATTTTGTATGGGAGCCTACTTAGGGAGTGTACATAGAGCGCAGGTATATTTTAAAAAAATGTTGTAGGGTAAAAATAATTGGGGGTCGGTCTCACTAATGACCCCTCTCGGACGCACCATTGGACCGGTAGAAGCTGATTAAATAAAACAAATTTACAAAAAATAAAAAAAATTGTATGGGGACCGCCTTGAAAATTAGAGATAGAGGGTAGGTGTGTTCAGAGAAAATGTTTGGACTAAAAAAATTTTGTGGGTCGGTTATACATTTTGTTGCTCTAGGGCACTATTAGGGCAGTTAGAGCGGTTGGAGCAAATTTTAAGAAATGTCGTTTTGTGTGGGAGCCCGCTTAGAAATTGGAGATAGGGTATTAGTTTGTTCCAAAGAAATGTTAAGACGTAAAAATTAATGGGGGTCGGTCTTATATAATTAAAAAATTTTAAAAAATAGTAATAATCGTTATCCCACGATCTTCCTGGGCAAAAAATTTGTAGAATTGAGAGAAGTCTTACACAAAAAAATTTCAAAAAAATCGAAGAGTGCAAACATTTTCAAAAATGAGATTTAAATTTTAAAACTTAAAAATCGCATACTAGAGCGCTTTTAAGAATTTTTTGGGATTTTTTTTTAGAAAGTACGTAAAAAAACAAAAATTTTGAAAGAAAAATTTTAAATTTGGAGTATTATTGAAGAAGTTATGATTAAAAGAAGTTTAAGTAAAGGAACAAACTACCAATTTTTAAGAATTCAATATCTTTTGAACGGGTCAGCAAAAAAATCTGAAAATTTACCACGAAGGAGTTTTCGAAGGGTACTAAAAACTGTTAACAAATTGGGAAAATCTAAAAAAAAAATTTTTCAAAGTGTCCGATTTGACATGGAATGCCCCATATATTTTCTTAAGTAGAGGTCATAAAAACTTAAAATTAGGAATGTAGGATCCAACAACAGAAACAAAATCTGTAAAAAGTACTTTTTCGAAATTTCGATTCTAAGGGAGTAAAAACGAGCTCTTTGGTACTTTTCATATTATCTGAAATAATGGTACTGGAAACTTGAAATTTGGAACGTAGGATGGTCTAGCGAAAAAAAACATTCCCCAAAGATTTTTTTTTCAAATTCTGATTCCTAAGGAGTTAAAGGGGTACTTTATATATTTTTTTTTTGAAACAAAATAAGGGTAAAATGATTATTTTTAATGATCTGATCCATAGAAACTCTTTTGTTCTTTAACGGATACTATTCGGAAAGGAATGAACACCACATTGAACAAATTCAATGGAACAGGGAACCAAATGGAATAGAACATGGAATGAAACTGGAAACGAATTCAAATGAAAATGTTTTAAATTTTTTTTTACTAAAATTTTTTTGTACTAAAATTTTTTTATCAATTAATTTTTCAGTATTTTTTTTTTCATTCATATATATTGTTCATATTTTTACAAAATTTGTTCATTCAATTTTTGACTCAAAGTTTTATTTACTCAATTGTTTTTTGCTCAAATTAATAAATCAATGTTTATTTTTTTGATAACATTTTTTGATAACTGATGTATTTGGTATTTATGGTAAGTGTTGTGATCATCATAAGCACAGTTTTTGTAAAGGATTAAGACATATATAAAGATTACTTAGCGAAAAGTTCCAAAAATGGGTCATTTATTATCATTATGAAATTTTTCTGTATTTACGGGCAACAAAATACCCTGCGCACGCTAGTAATAAACAAATGGTCAAAAGTAAAAAAAAAAAATAAAAACAAAAAAAGTACTGAAAAAAAACCAAACTAAATATTATAAAAAAATATTTGTTTTTGTTAAAAAAAATTAATCGAAACGTGTTTCGGAATTTGTCAGATTCCATTGTCAAGATTATTTAGCAAAAATAGAAACGATTTACTACAAAGTAGTAAAATTAAAAAAAAAAAATGGTAAAAAAACTGTTTTGTAAAAAAAAATAGGAAAAAGCTAAATTTCGTTTAAAAAAAATAATTTGATTTAGCATAGAATACATTTTTTTATTCTTTTCTAATGAATAAAAAAGAATACTTTTTGTATTTTTTGTGCCAAAAAATAATTGTATTCACCATTGTTTTTTATTTAAATTACTTTTTTGACAAATTTTGTTTTCTGGCAAAATTTTTCTTGTACAAAAATTTTTTTTTTTTTTTTAAAGAATTTTTTTTTTATATTTATAATTTTCGTTTTAACATTTTGTTTAAATTAATGTTGATGCTTAGAAATTTGTAAAAAAATAATTAAAAAACAATTAAAACCAAAAAAAAAAATTGACAAAAAAAAAATGTATTATGAAATTTGTTTAAAAAAAAATGTTGTACAAAAAAAGTTTTTGGTCAAAAAAAAATTTTCAAAAATTTTTTTATTAAAAGTAAAAAAAAAATCCTTCCAAAAAAAAAAATTGTGAAAATTAATTTTTGTAAAAAAAAATTGGTGAAAATGTAAAATTTCGAGATTTTTTTTTTTTTGATTTTTAGAATATTTTTATTTTTTAGAGTCCTTCCTTGGTTAATTTGTTTTTTTTTTTTTTTTTGAGTGAAAAAAAGAATACATTTTGCATACACGCATTTAGTTTTTTGACAATTTTTTTTTCCCAAAAATTTTTATTTTGGACTTATTTTTGTTTTTTTGAAATTTTTTTTACTTTTTTTTTTAAATTATTAATGCATTCGTGCACATGTCTGTTAAAAACTAAAAAGATTTTTTTTTTGTAAAAAATTTATAATAATATAGTGAAAAAGTTTATAAACAAAAACTGTTGAAAAAGTACTGCAAAAAATTGTGGAAAAATAGTTATATGTGGTGAAAAAAGGTGTTGGTAGAACAGTTGTGAAAAAATATTGTGAAAAAACAAATTTTGATAAAAAAAAATTTGGTAAAATAAAAATTTAATAAAAGTCAAGTTAAAAAGTTTAATTCTGCATAACTGCATAGATTTATACGCTCCACATTCTACATAAGATCATTGCAAGAAACTTTTTTTTTTAAAAATAAAGTTGTGAAAATGTGTGTTATGATTAGTAAAAGATATTTTTTAAAAAAATAATTTCGCTTTCTTTAAAAAAATTTTCGCACAAAAAAAAATTTTGATAAAAAAACCGCTAAAAAATGTTGTGTTAAAAAAATTGTTGTACTTATATAAATATTACTTTATATCTAATTTCGTTCACATATGTCTACCAGCAGCCGAATTAAAGCACGGTGTATTTTTAGGTTATGTGGAATGTATACACTAAGAAAATTATGTCATTAACTGTTTGTAGGTTATTTTAAAATTTAATCAGTAAAGTTATTTAAAAGAAAAATCATTAATTTTATTATGGATTTCTTGTTTTCTACTGTTTCTGTAGTTTAAAAAAAAAATAATTTACTGTCTTAAAATTGAATTTTCTGTTTCATTCAATTTCGGCAGTAAAAAATTTCTTCTATAGTTTTACTGTTTTTCAATACAAAATAACTGAATATTCACTAGTTTTTTAATGTTTTGTATAGTCATTAAATTAACTTAAAAAATTGACTGTAATATGTTTGTATTTTAAATGAAAAAATAGTGGAATGATTTTTAAACAAAATTTCATTTGTTTTAAGTGAATATTCACTGAAATTTACCTACATATTTTTTTGAGTGTAAAAATGTTCGATCTGTCCTTAAACTTTCTTTCATAACTTTTATTCATTAACATTCGATAGTTATCCATTGTGTTTGCTTATTTTTGGCATGATCATTATTTTAGTAGTCGACCTTAAAAGCCAACCTTGAATAATCCAACTGCTGCTTGGCTCCTGTATCCATTTATCCATGTCTCCCAACTGGTGGTGGATTCCAAACTATAACATACTTTCAGTAATATTAATTATCACCATAACAAATTCACAAAATTTTAATCAAACAATTATAATTCATGCATAGATCGATCTTACACAAACAGCATCTGTCCCATATCTTTACTAAACAGCTGATGTTGAAACGCAAACAATAGAGATTTTTTTCCTTTCATACTTCAATCCTTACATTAGATGCATTGCTCGTATTTTTGATGTTTTGTTAGCTTAAAGAAAAGGATCATTTGGCGGTTCATGCACAATCTGCACAATAATTTGTGTGTTTAGATGTGTGCGTTACACCATAGATGGAAAATTGGAATTTTACAATGTTAATGAAACTTAACCAAAAAAGTACTTTTTGAAAACGACGGAACTTTTCATGACAAAAGTCATGAACAAATTATTTAAAAATGTGTACCGGGTAAATGCTAAATTGCCCAATTAAAAGCTTAAAAGATATTTTTCCTAATAAAAATCGGTAATTTTTCTGAATACTCTAGATTTTGTCATTATCGGTCGCGGGAGTACTGCGGTATTTTTGAGAGTTAAGAAGTACTAAAAAAAGTACAAAAATATTGATTTTTCCATCCCTGCATTACACACATACGTACAAAAAATTATTGGTTAATGACCTTAGCAATGAAATCAGAGAAGGTCGTCTCATTGTCAATATAAGTAAAAGAGAAAATAAGAGAGGAAAACAAAGCAAATAAATAGATGTCACGGGACAAATAGTTGCTGAAATTTTTTTATGAACTGATTTGCTAAGGTAAATCAGCTGCTCTTTCAAAGATCATAATACTAGAAAGAAATATAATAAATTTAAAAAACATCTGACTTTTGTCATAGAAAAGAATTAAATATGGAACAATGATGGAGAGAATTTTTAAGGAAATAAAAGAGCGCCAAAACATAAATCATTTAATTGTGAATCATTGAACTGATTTGTGATCACAAAAAATACTTAAAATGTGAAATTAAATAGAAATTTTAGTATAGGAAATTTTTGTACTATTCGATTTATTTGAAATTTTTTTGTGTAAAACTTTTATCGATTCTAAAAATTTTTTGCCCAGGAGGATCGTGGGATTACGATTATTACTATTTTTTAAAATTTTTTGAAAAAATTTTATTGTAATTTTCCAATCTTAAAATCATTTCCACTGCTCGAATGGTGCGTCATAGAGTGGTCCTTTATAAGACCGACCCCCATTAATTTTTTTGTCTTAACATTTCTTTGGAACAAACTAATACTCTATCTCCAATTCCTAAGGGGGCTCCCACACAAAACGACATTTTTAAAAATTTGCTCCAACCGCTCTAACTGCCCTAATATTGCCCTTAGAGCAACAAAATGTATGACCGACCCACAATATTTTTTTAGTCCAAACATTTTCTCTGAACGCACCTACCCTCTATCTCTAATTGTTAAGGCGGTCCCCATACAATTTTTTAATTTTTTGTAAATTTGTTTTATTTAATCAGCTTTTACCGGTCCAATGGTGCGTCCGAGAGGGGTCATTAGTGAGGCCGACCCCCATTTATTTTTACCCTTCAATGTTTTTGTAAATCATGCCCTATCTCAACTCTCTAAGTGGGTTTCCATTCAAAATTACATTTTTATAAAATTTGATCCAACTGTTATTTGTATGGGAGCCTACTTAGGGAGTGGAGGTAGGGCGTAGGTATGTTTTAAAAAAATGTTGGAGGGTAAAAATAAATGCAGGTCGGTCTCACTTATGACCCCTCTAGGAAGCACCATTTGACTGGAGGAAGCTGATTAAATAAAACAAATTAAAAAAAAAAAAAATTGTATGGATACCGCCTTAATAAATAAAGATAGAGGGTAGGTGTGTTCAGAGAAAATGTTTGGACTAAAAAAATATTGGGCACCATGAAAAATGACCCCAATGCAAAATGGCTCCAAAACAAAAATGAAAAATGGCCCCAAATTTTTATATGGACGAACAACACGAAAATTTGGGGTCATTTTTCCTAGTTTTTTGGGGTAATTTTTCCTTTTAATTTTGGGGCCATTTTTCATTTTTATATGACCCCAAAATTAATAGGGCCATTTTTCATTTTTTGATTTGGGGTTATTTTGCAGAATGAATAATGGCCCAAAATTTAATAAAAATAGTAAAATTATTTCCACATAATCCCCGTCGTATTTAAATTAAGACTTTTAACAATTGGCATGCATTTATTAATATGTGTACAAAATCTGTGTGAAAAATTTTTTTTTGCTTTAAAGTTTTTCTGCGTAGCCGGCCTTAGGTCGGACTTAAGGATAACAAACATTAAACTCACCCTCTCCGCAAAATAAAGTTTTTTTGGGCAGCAGTACTTTATGTTTTTATATTTTAATACAACAAAACAAAAATCTGAAGTGACAAAACAAAAAGTAGGAAGGAACTTGGATAGATTATTTGAAATGTTAATTTCATTTTGGTATAGGTTTTAAGTGGTTGCTTACGCTTTACATCAGCACATATGTACTCTGAGGTCCGTTGGTCTTTCGGTATTATAAAAACCTACTTAAATTTTATTTCCGAGTTACTTAAGTGAATTATTTTATTTTTTTTTAACTTTAAAATCATATAGGTGTGAAGAAAGCGCCGCAGGCGAAAAATTTTTACAAGAGATTTTAACAAAAAATTAAAAAAAAATCGCGCGATTTTTTTTTAATTTTTTGTTAAAATCTCTTGTAAAAATTTTTCGCCTGCGGCGCTTTCTTCACATCAATAAGCTTTCAAAGTTTTTCAAAAGAAATATGTATTATTACTACTGCCATTATACAGAATCCTAGAAACGATAAGTCATCAATGAATATATTTGATTCCAATTTCTTCGAGTGGGTTAATAAAATAGAATATATTTTTTACCTTTGTTAAATTCACTAAATTATATGGAAGTACTAACACGGGTGCTTTTAAGATATGAATAATCATGAGAACTATAATGGGTGCCAAAATCAAATCAAACCGAAAATCCAATGATGTAAACTCACCATAAAGCTGTGTTTACATCATAGGATTTTCGGTATGATTACACAAACTATCGTTGATGTCTTGCATGTGTACCGAGAGAAAATCACACCGAAAATCATATGATGTAAACACAGCTTAAGCAGCAGCCCGAAAGCGTTAATAATATCTTTCATGTCGTTAATACAACTTAAAAGTTTTAAATAAAAAATAATAATTTCATTAGGAGTTATTTTAAATTTATAATTATTAATTACAATTTATAATTATGGACTGAAATTAAATGAATTGACTGAATGAAAATTTTATTTATAATGGTTTGGGAAAAATACATATTTTTTTTTTGGGGTCATTTTTCATATTGCAATTTGGGGCCTTTTTTCATTTTCAGAAAAATGGTTCTAATTTTTTGGGGCATTTTTTCACACAGAATTGGGGCTATATTTCATATTTCAAAGTGGGGTGAAATTTCATTTTCAAAAAGACCCCAAAACTGGGGCCATTTTTCATTTTTGGCGTTGGGGCCATTTTGCATTGGGGCCATTTTTCAGGGTGCCAAATATTGTGGGTCAGTCATACATTTTATTGCTCTAAGGGCACTCTGAGGGCAGTTAGAGCGGTTGGAGCAAATTTTAAAAAATGTTATTTTTGTGGGAGCCCACTTAGAAATTGGAGATAGGGTATTAGTTTGTTCCGAAGAAATGCTTAGACGTAAAAATTAATGGGGTCGTTCTTGAAAATGACCCCTCTATGACGCACCATTGGATCAGTAGAAATGATTATAAGATTGGAATTGGAATCGATAGAAGTTTTACACAAAAAAAAAATTAAAAAAATCAGAGAGTGCATACATTTTCAAAAATGAGAATTAAATTTTAAAACTTAAAAATCACATACTAGAGTCCTTTTGAGATTTTTTTCGGATTTTTTTTTTTTTAAATTACGTAAAAAAACAAAAATTTGCAATTTGGAACATTATTGAAGAAGTTATGAGTAAAAGATGTTTTGTATCTTTTGAATGGGTCATCAAAAAAATCTAAAAATTTACCACGAAGGAGTTTTCGAAGGGTACTAAAAACTGCCAACAAATTGAGAAAATCTAAAAAAAAGTATTCAAAGTGTCCGATTTGACATGGAATGCCCCGTATACATAAAACTATAAACAAAATGAGAATTCAAAAAACTCTATTAGAAAAAAAAAAAATTTAAACAAACTGTTGCAAGAGAAAACCATATGCTAGCACACACACGTAAAACCAAACAAATCAAAACAAAAACAAGTAAAAAAATTATAGTAGGTCAAGACCGACCAAATAATACCCTACACCAGAGTTTCCCGGAAAATGGGTTCCAAGTTCAAACATGGACAGATTAGATCTATAATTTATCAAATCTAAGTGTAAAAAATAAGTGTAAAAAACACTCACAAATCAAATTTGAGTGAAATAGGCTGCAATTTGTTGACAATAAACAGCTTTAACTAAATATCGGCCGAAATTTTCACATGGGGCCTTAGTCCAAAAAGGGTCCGATGATAATCAGATTTGATAACGGTATTATAGTACGCGTTTAACATACACAAACAAAATTTTAATTAAATATTTTAAATTTTCATGAGATTTATGTGAAAATCGGGAAGGTGGTTTGTATGGAGGCTACAAGAAGAACTGGTCCGATTCCTCTAAAATTCGGAATGGTGATTTGTGAAGACAAATTTCAAAAAGATACCTATTATAATACGGTTGTTAGAAACTTTTGAACCAAAACTAAAGAGGACCTTTGTATATGGGCTAGGTCTAAATGTGTACCGATTTTTTTCATTTTCTATAGGCTTCGTCCTTGAAAATGGACCAAAAGAGGCCAAAAGAGGCTTAAGTTTAAAATGTCAAGTCAATTTATTAAAAATTACGTCCTGTATCGTGTTTACACTGTTTACATGGACAGACATACAGACGGACGGACAGACGGATGGACGGACGGACAGCGCAAAAGTGGGTATAGGACCTATATTTCGGGTAGTTACAAACATCAGCACAAACTCATTATATCCTGTACCACAGTGTGGTGTAGGGTATAAAAAAAATAAGTAAGTCTTAAAATTTAATTAGCCAATTAATTATATTAATTAAATATTTAATTAATATTAAATTTTAAACAATTAAAATGTTAATTGAAATAAAGTTTAAAATTTAATTGAATAATTAATTATATTAATTAAAAATTTAATTGACTTTAAAATAAAAAACAATTAAAATTTTAATGAAAACAAAATATACGATATTATTTTCTGTGTAGTGCAGGAACTAAAATTTGTGGCAGCATGAAATAACCCCCCAGGAAATAAGTCCCCAAAACGAAAATGAAATAAGTCCCCAAAAATTTGTACAGAAAAAAACAACAACGATAATTGGGGATTTATTTCGTTTTTTGGGGGTTTAATTCATTTTTTATTTGGGGACTTATTTCATTACGAAATAGGTCCCCAAAAATACAAATGAAATAAACCCCAATTATTATTTTTGGGGACTTATTTCATTTTTTCTCAAATGAAGATAATAAATTTTGAAATTATTTCTGGACATAGAAGGAATGCTTGATTTTATTTTGTTGTGGTACTCCCAAGCAATGAGACAAACAAATTATGACTACTTATACTGATCAGTGTTAAGGAGAGTATCTTTAGGCTCCCTTCAAGGTTTTGGGTTCTGGTCTGATATAGCTTGGGAAACTTATTATATAATACCCGTAGTAGTTGTAGTTTAATGTGTTGCAATTATAATTAATTTTAGTACAAATTTCCTCGATTGAACTCTATGTATGAAATTTTGTTTTTCGATTTCACCAATTTATAACGATCTAACTGAGTACTAGTTTTGGTGGAGCAAAAATTTTATTTAAGTGTAAGTCGGTTGGAAATGAAAAATTCGCGCGAATTTTTCATTTCCAACCGACTTACACTTAAATAAAATTTTTGCTCCACCAAAACTAGTACTCAGTTAGATCGTTATAAATTGGTAAAGTAGAAACTATAGTTTGTAGTCAACGAAATATTAGTTTTGTTGTAGAAAAATATTGTTTGATTGTAAATCGGTTGGAAATGAAAAATTCGCGCGAAATGAAAAATTCGCGCAACCGATTTACAATCAAACAATATTTTTCTACAACAAAACTAATAGTTCGTTTCCAAAACTGTTACAAAGAAATTATATTCACATAAACAATTAATTGCAACAACGGAAACATGATAAATTCCAAAAAATTTCTTGTACCATCTAAACGCCTCAAAATAAATAATGAATCCAAAAAATCGGTTGAAAATGAAAAAAGCCAAAACTCTTATCAAAAAATAATTAATTTCAACAACGGAAACATGAAAAATGCCCAATAATTTTCTTCTACCATGAAAACATCTTAAGATATGTAATGGAACTAAAAAAATTTTAAAAATTTTAATCTTCCAAATAAATTTTGTTCAAATTTTTACAAAGGGCACAAATGCTTAGTTTGCATGTATAAACTATCAGACAAGTTATGATTTCAACACCAAAATTTAAAAAAAAAAATGTTTTGAAATTCTTTTATTTGTTTCTTTTTTTGAGAGCGTTTAATGAATTTAAAATTGGGGCCTTATTTCATTTTTCAAAATGGGGATTTATTTCATATGAAACAAAACCCCAAAATTGGGGTGTTATTTCATTTTATTTTGGGGTGTTTTTTTCATTCCGATGGGGATTTATTTCATTTTTAAAATTGGGGGTTTATTTCATTATGAAATAAGTCCCCATTTTTGGGGGCTTGTTTCATTTTCATTTTGGGGATTTATTTCCTGGGGGGTTATTTCATGCTGCCAAAATTTGTTACTAATGTTTAGTACTTGAGAAAAACTAATAAACAGTAAATATTATATTACTACTTATAGTAAATAAAAAATACTAAACAGCCGTAAATGTCGCAAACTAAAACAATATTTTAGTAATAAAAATTACTAAAAATTAAATTTTTAAATATTTTAATTTTTAAATAAAAATACTAAAAATCGAATGGTTTCTTTACCTTGGTGGTGGCAATAGCTTTGTAATCTTTTTCTCGGCAGTTTGAGTAGCTGCAACTGAACCACTGTTCCAAAAAAGTAATTTCCATAAAAAATATGAAAATTAAATTTCCGAATTTTTCAAGATTTCACTTCCGATTTTTTTTTTCGTTTTGTTTCACATAAATAAAGTATGGTGAAAGTAAATCAAATACACTTTCTTCCAACTAACAAAAATTCCTCAAAAATAGTAAAAATTACTAATTTAAGTACTTAAAAGATACTAAAAAACTACTTATTAACAGTTTTGGGTTACCAACGCACTTACAATTTTTTTTTACTGTAGAATTATGCTGAGTGTAGTGATTCCTTGAGGAATGTCTTCAGGTTCTGAGAAATGGCTTGAGGATGTTGCCAGCTGGGATAGGTGAAATTGTCATTTCTGGTTGCCGACTGAAGATGCCCTTGCTAAATGTTTTAATAAATTTTCCCACAATCAGCTCTTCACTGGCCATCGGCAAGTATTCCGACATGACCCAGAAGAAATTCAAAGAGCGCATCCAAACCTCCTGAATCCAGGCATTATTTCTGTGGACGATTTCACAGTTCAGAGAACTATGTGTTAGCACAGATAAAACTCTATTAAGACGTAGTTTAACTTTCTAAGTAAAAAGTTCAATGACCTTTTTAAGTGATAGTAAAATTTTCTAACGTCAAAAAAATAACAATTTTGATTAGATATATTTTTTTTCTATAAAAAACTTTTTATAGTAATGTTTGAAAAAAAAAAAAATACAAAATATTTTTCGAGTGTAAATTTTTTCTGGGTGTAATTTAATTTTTTTAGTGTAAAAATATTTTTGAGTGACAAAAATACGTTTTAAAATATTTTTGTGACTTACCAATGTTTTAAAACTTTTTTTTTTATAATTTTTTTTTTTTTATAAATTTTCAAAAATCAAAAGTTTTCATTGCCGGGCGCCACATGTTAGATCAAGTAGAATAAAAAATAAAAAAAAACTTGTAGGGCTTTGCAAAAATTCATTTTGTTATCTCAAATTCCTCAGTTAATCCTATTTTCACCCTAGGTTAGTTGCAGAATTGGCAATTAATTAGAGTGACCATTTCAGAATAGTGTTCCATAATCCTAGATTTACTAAATTTAAAAGTGGTACATAGAATTATGCTTTCTTAAATGGTGCCTCCAGCTTATAGATCTTCAGCAGGGATTAAGATTAAACTATTTCCGCCTTAAATTCTACTTGCATCTGTTCCCACTAATACCAATTTCAATTTTATTTCTTGGTAATTTTTCTTTATAAAAAAAAATCTTTAAAATTTCTTTTATTTTGAACGAAACAAAAAAAAACTTTCTATTCAAACAAAAACTTCAAAAAATATGTGTGTTGCAGTGATTTTTTGTGTTAATGTCAATAATGCAAAAAAGCAGAAAAATGACAAATCTAAAATACAAACATAAACAATAACAAACAATATTGCTAGAAATAAGGATAATGGTAGTAGCAGCTGCTGCTTACGGCACACTGTTTCAATTAAAACTGGATTTATTCATATTCTACCTACACGTAAAAAAAAAACTAGTAAAGTAGAAGAGCATTACACAAAAAGAGTGCAATTTGAGATAGAGAGCAAAAGATCCTTTGGTAAAGCAACCCCTATTAAATGCAAAGGTAAGTATTAGAAATATCAACTAACAGCATGACTTAATAAAAAGGATCTCCTTAGCAATAGTTTTATGCTCATGCTCAACAGAAAATGAACACAGTATGATCGTGGACTTTCAAAGGATAACATCGTTATATGAGTGTGTGTTTTAATAAAAAATGTGTTTAAAATAATTAAATTTTAAATAAACAAAGTTAAAATATGTTTAAATAAAAATTATTTTAAATTTAAAAAAGTGTAAAAAATGTATATTTTAATTAAAATAAATAATTTCAAAATTCTGTAAATAATACAAATACATATTGAAACAAAAAAAAAACTATGTGATTCATAAAGAAAAAGGACATGTTTGCCTAATTTGCATAAAATTAACCCTTGCTTCAAAAAACCGGTTAACTTTTCAAAATATTATTGTAACAAAGTGTAAAATAAAACAGTTTTTAAAATTATTTATGAAATGAGTGTTTGTGTCGTCGTTATACGTTATTCTCCTGGTATCCACTGTAGGCCTATATGTATTTTGATCATAAGGCACGCGGTGAATGCCAAGAGCGAACGGAATTCAACTGTAAATAAACAATAACTAAAACTTCAAAAATGATCAACCATAATGGATAAAATAAGGAAAAAACATTTAAATAAAAAGACATTTGTTAAACCACACAAATTGCTTCCACTCGACGTCACACAGTGGTTTATTTTAGATTTTTTGGAAATAATTCGGCCATTTAATAAGTACTCGACCGATTACAATGAAATTTGTGAAGTTTAAACGTTGGACACCACACGTCTATTAGGGGCACCATCAGGGGTCCCTAAGTAGGATAGCTTTAGCATACAAAAACTATACATACTTACTAGGGTATTCAATCGATTAACCGTTAATCGGTTAACCGATTAATTTTGGTCGATTAACTGTTCGGAAAATTTAAAATTGTCAAATTTCAAATAACAAATAAACCGATTAATTTGTGTCAGTTAACCGATTAACCGATTAACCGAAATTTATTTTTTTAGTACTTTTACCTACTTTTTTTTTGCTTTCGGGTCCCTATAGAACCGCGATTTATTTTATAATGTATAACACCGTCCGACAGCCAATATTAAACATGAACCGGATGATATATGTCTGAAAGTAGAGATCAAATGAAGTCAAACTACATTTACAGTTTTTGATTTCGTGATCCTGTTTCCCAAAGTTTTAAAGGATTACATTTTAAAAATTTTATAAATTTTATTTTTTAATATTTGTACTTATCCTAGGATGCCACTGGTGATGGCAAATAAAAGAGGAGGATCTCCCCTAATATTTTATAAAGTTTAATCCTCTAAAACCTTGCAGTCGTTTTAAAAGGAAACAGGATCACGAAATGAAAAACTGTAACTCAGTTTTACTAAATTTAGTCTTTAGTTTCAAACGTATATTACCCAGTTCGTGTTTAACGACTTTTTTCATTTTTGTCGGACGGTGTAAATAGTTCGGCACATCTATTTTTTTAAATATTTTTGAAATCCTTTAGATATCTTTTTCATTACGGAAATATCGACCAATGAAATTATTGCAATTTCGGCCCTAAAAAATAAAAGAAAACAAATTTGGAAACTAAACTATTTTTTTTTGGATATTTTTAGTACCGAATTCGAAACTCTTTTAGGGGTGCATTTAAGCCCGGCAGCAATTTAGCTCAATTTTTCCATTTTATAAAAATTTCTTTATTTTTTTTTTTACATTTTTTAACAATTTGGATTGGGATAATTTTTCAGGGTGCCATACAAAACGTCTTTATTTAGGGTAGTTGGTATTTAAAGCTTCGACAATCGGATATAGATTTCTTATCATCCGATTTTTATAAAATTTTGATTTTTATAAATGCCTAAGAAAACGTTCTTGAGATAGTAGTTATCTCTTTTACTTTCTGATTTATAGCCATTTCAAAGGGGGATATTTAAATTTTCCCCAGATCCTGGTAAACTTTTTCGGGAATTGCTTACTACCATAACGTTCGCTTTTTTTTAAATATAAATTTTTAGTTAACTAGATAGTTTAGTGTTAAAAAAAAATAACCAATGGAATATTTTGTTTTGTTAAAAAGTTACACCATTTTAAACTTAAAAATTAAAAAAAAAAAACACTCACAAGAAACGTTTGTCGGTTAAGACCGACCATACCCAGCAAAAACATGGCAATGAGTTGTGGAAAGTAATCATTACCAAGTACATTATTTAAAATGAGTACACATTACCATTACCATTAACATTATTTTAAGCCTAAAAGTAACTATTTTTCAGTAATATGCTATAAAAGTACTTTCAAGTAATAATATCTCCTTGCACTTGCATTTTTTAAACTTTACAATTCAATTAACTTAAAAAGTACTTAACAACTTAATAAAAATTACTCAACTTTTTATTTTTTATAAAAACAATTTAAATTTTAAATGTTTTAATTAACTAATTATTTTACTTCTTATTGGTAATGGGTTTTTACTCCTTATTAGTAATCCGAGTCAGTAACTACTTATTTAACTCCATACCCTTCACTCATAATTTTTGTCTCACGCCCTTGTTAAAATAATTAGTGTTTCACTCAATAAGTAACTACTTATTAACAGTTGTTTCGGATTACAAAACCCATTACTGGTAATGCCAAAATTTTGCTGGGTATGATACCCTACACCTGAGTTTTCCGGAAAATGGGTCCTAAGTCCAACGATGGAGCGATTGGATCTTTTTTTCGTTGGATATTAATTTGTGAACACAAACAAACCAAATTTGAGTGGAATTGTCTGATTTTTGCTGCAAAAGACCGATTTAACTGATAATTTTTATGTATGGGGACTATGTCCGAAAATGGTCCTATTATATTCAGATTTCGAATGGATTTCTACTATAATATAGTCATTAGAGTTATTTAAACCAAATTTAATTGGGCCCTTTGTATGGGGCTAGGTCTAAACATAGACCGATTTGTTTGAATTTAAATAGCGTTATTCGAAAAAAACTCTTTCCGAAAATAGATTGAAGCTTTGGGACATGAAAGGAAAACCTTTTTTTTAGTTTTTTGAAAAATATTTGTATTTTTTTTTTGTGTTAAATTTTTTTGAGATAATATGAAAATGGTATTAAAATACCTTTCCAAAAAGACAAATAAAATTAAAATCGGATAAAAAATAAGCATTTTACGCATACATGCCCCAGACCATTGTTTGGTTTTCAAAGCCAGAATTTTAAAATTTTAAAAATTTTTATGCAAAAAAAAAAAATACTTTATGATCATATGGAAAACATGTTTAAGATTTAAAATAACAGATATGGTAGTCAAGATTTTTTTTTTATTTGGCGCGGGTAGTGATAAAATTTCCGCGGATTCCAAATAAAATGCGGTATTTTCTACAAATAGTAGTGGAAAAAATGTTCTCTATTGTACACAACGAAGTGTAAAACGTGAAATCTGTAACTTTTGAGAAATCTGATACATGCAAATACTTTAAATTATAGAAATGTATACTGTCCCAAATTTGTCATTTCACGTCAGCGAAAAGGGGTTAAAGATGTCTGATTTTTCAAAAAAAATACAGAATTTATATTTTACATTTCGTATTGCACAATACAGACAATTTTTCCCATATCTGCTAAATTATTATAGAAAAACACATTTTCTTTGGAATCCGCGGAGATTATATCACTACCCACGCCAAATAAAAATAAACTAGACTACCCTATCACTACCCACGCCAAATGAAAAAAAGGTAGACTACACTGAAAGAATTATTGTTCATAATATCTATGAACAAATTTCATTAAAACCAAATTCATAGAATCTATGAGACAATTCATTGGCTGAATGAATATTCATTAGTGTTGTGAAATATTTCATAGAATTTTATTCAAAGATTTTGTTAAATTCATAGAAAAAAAAAATCATCAATAAGGCTTTTATTTTTTTTTTCAATAATTAAAATAATGTTACTCTAATTAAAAAAATTGAATAAATATATCAAAAAAAAAAAAATAAAAAAACATAAAAAACGTTAAAAAAATATATTGCTGCCATGGCGGAATTCGAACCCAAACCCTACCGTCTGTGGAAATTATTGTCGACGCCTTAGCAATCAGCGCCACCAAAGGAGGAAAATCTCGCCAACGATCACTTACAAGGGAAGTCTCCCTAGTGTCACCCGCGGATCTTTATGGAATTGGTTTTATTTTGTAGATCAGAAAAAATAAAGGGACACGTATTTTTTTATAGCGGCCCAAATTCATATTTAGGGGGTAAAAAGAAGGGGGGAAGACAAGGCCATTTTTCAGTTTTTTTCGTTTATCTCCTATATTATGCAAAGAAACCTAGTCATGTTACATACCAAATGAAAGGTCTTTAGAAAACCTATCTATGTGTGCTAAGAACGTGTCCAAACATGCACAACTTTTCGTCATTTTGAGTAAAATACCAAAATTTTAGGACGTTTTTGCTAATAAGTCGAAAAATATTACTTTTTATGGCCCGTTGTTAGCACCGCGAGATAGGTATTTTTAATACCTTTAATCTGATACCACACATGCCTATATTAATTTTGTATAAATAGGCGGAAATCGTAAAAAACTTAAAAAGGTCAATTTACCCCCATACAAATCGACCCCCCCTAAAAATGAGTTTGGGCCGCTAAAAAAAAATACGTGTCGAATTAATTTTCGTTCTTAACAACATATGCAAATTTCATGAAAATCGGGGGGTGACACCAGGGATTCATTTTAAATTATTAGTTTTTTTTTACAAATACCCAAAAATAATTTTTTCTTTTACAAACACACACACAGATTTTGGCAGAGCATTATGGCAGAGCATTGATATAAACTCAATATTTTAAAGCAGAATATTAAACAAAATGGGTTTAAAGTGTTATAATTTGTTTGTATAACGATGGCTAGAGACTAAGCTTCACGAACAACTGGTTTTGTGTTCGAATCTCGGTGGGGATAAGTTAAAAACATAAAAATGTTTAAAAATAGAAAATTGTAAATAAATAAAATAATAAAAAAAATATAATAACAATGAAATAAAAAAAAAAATAAAAATAGAATTGAAAATAATTTTTTTTTTCATAGCCTATGAACTTTTTCATAGATTTCAGGTTTCTATGAATTTGTTTCATAGATTCTATGAAGGGCATCATTGGCTGACTTCTAATGATAGAACCAATGTACGTTTTCATAGCCGTATTGAACAAAATTCTTTCAGTGTACCATATCTGTTTGTTTTTATCTATAACATGTATTTATTAATAAGATTATAAAGTAAATTAATTTATTTTTATTTTTTGTCTAAAAATTTTTAAAATTTTGGCTTTAAAAACCATGCCATGGTCTGGGGCATAGAGAAACATAGAGGCGAAGGCGTCAAAAATTGAGTTGTCAAAGTACAACTTGTATACATGTATTTGTTGACAAAGTACGACTTGTAAACATGTATTGTGTGGTGAATTCACATCGACAACGTATGTGTGAGAAATTAGAAAAAGATAGCAATATTGTTTTTTCTTTCACCTTCGCCTCTATGTTTCTCTATGGTCTGGGGCATGTATGCGTAAAATGTTTATTTTTTATCCGATTTAAATTTCTTTAAAAAAAAAAACTTGATGAACATTTTTTTGTTGAAAAATGATTATGTTACTTTTTATTCACCAGCTGGTGAAAAACTGTTTTATTCACCACGATGTGAGTTATTATCCAAGTTACAAACTCAAGTTACTAAAATTTTTGGTTTTAAGAAAATGAAAATAGTAATTCTTATTTTCTTTTTCGTTAATTTTTAGCTTATATAGTCAAACTGAGGTTGCGTCCTGCAACTTTTTTAAAATTAGACACCAGCCTAAAAACATTATCATGGGGCCCCTGTAGGATAGTTGGTAGCGTGCTAGCCTATGAAACAGGGGGTCGTGGGTTCGATTCCCACCAAAACCCTTGGTCGATTTCGCTACAACGAGACGACGGTCATTGTTACCAGTTCTCGGTTAGGTTAAAATTATTTAAAATGAGTTGTAAATAAAAATTAGAAAAATAAATAAAAACTGATCATTGGATTATTATCATGTTAAAACGAATCACCAACAAAATCAATTTTTGGATTTTTTTGTAGCTACCAGAGACTATCAAATTTTCTGTGATTTTGTGCGTTTTTTTTTATTGATAAATATGAATGATTTGGTGAAGTTTTACATTAATTGTCAAATTTTCGTAGTTAGTAAATATATTATTAATAATCTGATTTTTTTTTAGAAAGTTATATCCCAATAAGCAATTTTAAAATTCAAGTGCGAATCGAGTATAAATCAAGTGTAAATCAAGCCCTTATTTCCAGTCTATGCTTGAATTATACTTGAATTACACTTGAATTCAATAGCATTCTCCAGCAAAACGGATTCTTGAATTCAAGCGCTGTTTTTACACTGTAAAACCAGTGATAAGGCTGTAAAAACAGGGCTTGAATTCCAGTGTCCGTTTTGCTGGAATATGCTATTGAATTCAAGTCTAATTCAAGTATAAATCAAGCAGGGGCTGGAATTTAGGGCTTGATTTACACTTGTTTTATACTTGATTTGCACTTGAATTTCAAAAGTGCTTATTGGGATATAAAATTTAAATATTATTAATTTCAAATTTTGGGGGCTAATCACGTAAAACGAAAACGATTGACGATGCATAAACGACATCAAAATACATATCGTTTTGAAGGTAAAATTTAAAGTTTTTCTTTATTATTTTATTAAAGAGTGTTGTCTAATCCCGAGACACTAACAAATATAGAAGTATTGTGTTTAATTTAGGAGCAACAATACCCCAAAAATCGACGATAGTTAACTATCATATTACGTGATCACAGTTCTGATTAATTTTTAATAAAAAATAAAAATTCTTTTATTCGACCTTTAAAATATTATATTTTGAGTAGGTTTTTTTTCGAGGTCATTATTTTCTTTACTAATTAAAACTATGATATTCTCAAAGAATAATTTTCAATAAAATTTTTTTTCTGTTTTAAATTTATTTAAAAAGTGACAGTTTTTTTTTGGTAAAAAAATAAAAAAACCGCCAAGTTTGATGGAATAAATAAAAAATTCACTGAAGACATGTGGACACTTTATTAGCTTAAAAGTTGATTTTATTCATTTTGTTTTACTTGATCAATACCTTGATCAAGGAAACAATTTTTTTAAGTAGGTTTCAGGCTAAGGAGTATGGCACGGTGAGCCTCGTCGATGTTTAGGTCGACGAAAAGTGTAAGCGCAGTTCAATTTCTACATGATTAAATGTCACAAAACTGTTAACAGAGAAATCGTAGCTACTCGCATTCGCGAGATGTCGCGAAATTAGTTTTTTGTTTTTTCTAAAATTTTGACATTGAAGTTTTTTAGATATTTTCAAAAACTGAGTATACAGTTTTAATTGTATATATTTTAAGGTCACAAAACAGTAAACATCGAAATCATATCTTCTAAATTTCGCGAGAAATCGCAAAATTAATATTAATTTCCCGATATTTCGGAAAATTAATATTAATTTCCCGATATTTCGGGAAATCAGTAACAAGTCAAACTTCATTTTTTGTTTTTCAACAATTTTAAAGAACCTTATTTTATTATTAAAAACAAAAAAAACACGAAAAGTTTTTTTCTCAATTTCTCGCGAATGTGAGCAGCTATAATTTTTTTTGTGTTTTAATTTCTACAACATGTTCGAACCAAACTACATACTACTTTTTTACACAATTTCTCAAGAATTGGTGTAAAAATATATACAAAAAATTATATTATTTCGCGATGTCCCTCGGAATTTCACCCTTAAAATTTCGATGTTAATGGCTGTGTGACCTTTGATCAAGTACAAGTAAAACTGCATACCATGTTTTTACGAAATTTTAAAGAAACCTAACTAAAGATAAAAAAAACAATACCAAAAACAGCAAGATATTAATTTCGCGATTTCACGCGAATTAAAGAAGATAGGATTTATATGTTTACTGTTTTGTTACCTTTAAATAAGTACAATCAAAACTGTATTCTCGGTTTTTGAAAATATCTAAAAAAATTCAATGTCAAAATTTTAGAAAATACAAAAACACTAATTTTGCAATATCTCGCGAATGCGACCAGCTTCGATTTTGCTGTTTACACTTTTGTGACACTTATGTCCAGTTTCTCTATAACGAATTTTCATTTTCGTTCGTCCAAATGACATAAAAAAATCAATTTGACCCAGCAAAACTTAGATTACCAAATAAGGTATAAAATAAGGTATAGGATCTCTTATTTTATACATTGCAGCATTGATGATTTTAACAGGCGATGAGACTCAAAGTAATGCATCCACATTATCACAAAGAATACCAGTAAGGTATAAAATAAGTCATAAATTTATAACGAAGAATACGAGTAAGGTGTAAAATATATGATATTTTATAGGTTACGAGAAATGAAATAATATAGCATACCAGAAGATAATATATAAGGTGTTACGAGTAGTGAAAAAGTAATTTTGTATTAAATTTACTCACGTGATTGTAAATGAGTGTAAGTAGATAAAATATGCTCTTGAGTGTGTGTCGTTAGAAATTTCCTGTCGTGAGAACATCTCTAGTTTAAACTTATGCATTTTTTTATAAAATAATTATTTTTTATGTTATTGTAATGCATTATGCATCCAATTATAAATAATGCATTATTTCAAACTTTCAAATAATACATAATGTAACCAAATATAAGTCATCCATGATTTAATGTTTAGAAATAATAAATATGAAATACATTTTTTCCAATAATCATGCATTACGTAGCAAATTATTAGTAATGCATTATTTTTCCCTTTAAAATAATACGTTGTGGAACAAATGTTTGGTAAGACATCCTAAAATAATGCTACAAATAAGGTATACACATTACCTGGTAATGTGTTATATAATCACTACCCATTACCAAAGTTTTGCTGGGGAGGTTCTGTATTGCGGATGTCATTTTAGTCGAACGAAAACGTAAAAGTTGTAATTTTTCTTCATATTTTTCCGTTTCTACAACACGAATTGAAATGTCAAAAACGACAAAACCACACGAATGAAAAATACCATTCGTTAAGGAGTTTTTTGTGTAATATTTAACAAAATAAGTGAAAAATGTGAATTTATAACAAAAATAAGTAATATTAGTTTATAAAATTAAAAAATGTGAATGTTTTATAACTAAATGCTTTGAAAAAAATGTGTATTAAAACAAATCAGTGAAAAAAGACGGATTTGACCAATTTATATTAACAATTTAAAAGCCACGGGTCATCATACAAATTATTGTTTTCATTTGTTTTGTATTAAAATTGTGTTAACTTTTTAGCTATAATAAATAAAAAAATCTGATTTGATTATAATTGTGTTTTTTTTTTATAAACATGAAATTTGATCAGCTGTTTTCTTTAACTGATGTGTTGATGTTGCCACTTCGTTTAGTTTAGATAATTTTTGTATGAAAAAAATAAACAAAAACTAAAAAAAAACTTTGTGGCAATACTGTAATTTGACAAATGGTCAAGACAAACGTAACTAACGAAAAAAAAATAACGTAATCAAACGAAAATGTTATGGAAACTGATATCATTACGAATTCGTACGGGTAGCGTTCGTTCGTGTATTGTTTCGTCCGTTTAACAGAAACACCATATTAATCATGTGTAAATCGAACTGCGTTTGCACTCTCCGTCGACACTAAAGTTAAACCTTAACATCGCTGAGGCACACCGTGATCGATTCATTGTACAGGAAAAACAAAATTTATAAAAAAAAACGCAAAACTCACTCCGCCCTAATGTATATGATGCATTCCACACAAAGTTTCCAGTGAAAAAAACGTGTGTCGCATGAATGTCCGTATAGGCGGTATGGATAGGTCTATACACTAAAAAACAAAACTTAAATTTAGGAAAACATTTCTTTAAACATTTTTCATGAATTTTCCTAAAATATAGTAAAAATTAAACTAAAAAATAATAAATTTTCTTAACTTTAAGGAAAAATTTACATGGAGTTCTTTAATATAAATAAACAAGTTCTTTTGGAAAATTTTCAGAACTTGTTCTGAAATTTGTCATTATTGAAAAAGTCAATTTATCAAAAATCCAACTGCTTTTGTTTTTTTTTAAATGTTTTTTTTTTTTTAATTTAGATGTTTATCTATCCACACAAAAAAATTCAGTCATGTGTTTTTTTCGAGAAAATCGCATTTGAATTTTTAATTTCATAACAATTTATTAATTTGCTTGTATTTTCTTGTTTCAACGTAGCCTACACCCAAAAAAAAAACGTGGGTATTCAATAATAAAAATTTAACTAATTTTAGTCCAAAAGGACCTAGTGCAGAAATTGGTAACAAATACTAAAATTTTTAACTAATATTAGTCAAAACCAGTAAAAATTACTAATGTTAGTACTGTGAAGATACTAAAATTAGTAACTAATTAGTAGATTTTGGTACAATATCACTTACTAAACCTTTTACTGTAGAATTATTTTGAGTGTATGAGTAATATTTATGCAAATATTTCGTTCTCATTCGCTACGTTGAAATGCAAGCAAATTACAAAATTGTTATGAAATTTTATATTAAAATGCGATTTTATTGAAAAAAAACGAAATACACATATCTGATTTTTTGTGTGGATTAGTGTTTGGGAATTCCCGGACTTTTCAATTTCAAGGGAAACGGGAAAAAAATTATTTATTTCCCGGGATTCCCGGGAATCCCGGGAAATTTTTATTATCAATATAAATCATAAAAAATAATAAAATTTTACCAACTTTTTATTAAAAACAGTTTTATTACAGATAAACAAGTAATTAAAACATAAAAAATAAAAGTTAAAAATCCTAAAATACAATAAAACAAAACAAAAAATATTGCAACTTTTTCCCCCACAAAAAATCGCAAAAAATAGCTAAAAATCGCAAAAAAATAGCTAAAAATCGCAAAAAATAGCTAGAAATCGCAAAAAACTTTAAAACTGTGTCATTCGAGCAAAAACTAATATAGTTGGCAGCACTTTTAATATTTGTTCTGGAAATGTAAATTCTTGGTTCAAAATTTTTATATTTTTTGACAGTCTTAGCAAAATTACCATTAACCGACGTATATTTTTTGGCTTTTTGAGTTTTTTCATGATACTGTCATACTTTTTACACTTGGTCAGTTTTGCTATGAATATATATTTGCATTGTTCTTCCAAATAGGAAAACTACAAAAATAGCAAATGTAATTGTACCTGTATGTAAAAAAAATATTACAAATTAAACTAAAATAAACATTTTTATGTAAAATGGTTTATTTTATAAAATTCCCGGATTTCCCGGGAAAAATTAAAAAAATTCCCGGGAATTCCCGTCAGTCGTCTCCCGGGAATTCCCGGGAAATCCGACCCGGGAATTCCCGGACCCCAAACACTAGTGTGGATAGACAAACATCTAAACTTAAAAAAAAAAAATGTTTACAAAAAATCAAAAGTCGCCGGGTTTTTCATAAATTGACTTTTTTAAAAATGGAAAATTACAGAACGAGTTCTGAAAATTTTCAAAAAAAAAAAAAATGTAATCGATAGCCCGTACAAAACTATACAAGAATGCAAATTTTTGAGATTGTGGTGCAATCCGTTTTAATTTGATAAATATTTAAACAAAGTAACTCAACACAAAGCCCAGTTTTTGAAAAACCAAAAACGCAATTTTCTTAGTTACATATAGGGCTATTCATACAACCTATTCAGTAATTCAAGGGACACATGCTTTTCTGTAGCGGCACATTTGGTGTGGAATGCCTCATATGCACATATAAAATACTGCGGACACATTTTTGTACCTCTCGCCGAACACTTGCGCAAAATACCCGAAATAATATTTTTTGACTTATCCAGTCTTAAAATTCTCGTATCTCAAAACCTAAGCAATGTAGAGCGAAATGGACAAAAGTTTTGAATCAAAATCTATGGCGAGCCAGAAAAATGGTAAATTTTGTGTCGAGTTTCCTTAATTAAATATTTCTAAAACTAAAACCAAATGCACCACAATCTAAAAAATTTAAATCTTGTTATCGATGAAAAAAAAATATCGATGAAAAAAAAAAAATTATTTTTAGTTTTATAACAGTAAATTAATAAAAAATCCGTCAACATTTTTTTTAATTTTTTTAGTTTAGACGTTTGTCTAACCACACAAAAAAATTCAGGAGGCCATTTTTCGTATTTTTCGACAAAACCGTATTTGAATATTGAATTTTCTTAAAACTCTGTAGTTACAGAGTTTTAAGAAAATTCAATATTCAAATATTGTATTTAATTGGTACACATCCCGTATGAGTAACAAATATTAGTGAAACCAACGAATTTTACCATTTTTCCGGTATTTAGCTCAGTTTTTGAAAATTTGAAAAACCGAAAACGAATTTTTCTTAGTTCCATATAGGGCTATCCATACCACCTATTTAGACATTCTGTACCGGGACATTTGTTGTGGAAAGCCTCATATATGTATATATCTCCTTGTAAAAAAGTTACTACCACCTTAACTATAAAAAAAATAAACTTTTTCTACTTGTTCAATGTAGTACATCATAAATTTGTGAAAGAAAATTTGTTGTTACATGACAACTATTTTTAATATATGTAAAATTTTCTTGAACATGAAATCCCAAAACCATTAAAATCACTAAAAATACGTTTTATCCAAAATGATGTGGTATTTAGATGGTTGCTTGGTTAAATAGATGGATGATTGTTCTCTTCTTGGTGTTGTTACCGTCGTTGAGTCACTCACAGCTTAACAATGCGGTTTATGGTTTAGGCAGCGCAAAATTGTATAAAATTGCTTTGAAGTGGTATGCGGTTTTTACATTATATGTATGTACATAAGAATTTCAACTACATACAAACAAATATATTGTGTTAAGGGTGGTACAATGACATCTTCTAGGGTCCAACCGAAGAAATCGGCTAAAAAAAAGCGATATTTGGTCAGATATCGGTATTTGGAATAATTTTTAGCATTTATTGGAGATGTCAAACTTAATGGCGAGTAAGAAACGAGACTAAATTTTCATTGATTGGTAACATAACATTCGGTTAGTTTTAACATGGTACGGTTACCGGGTACTGAAACTTCGTATTCACCTTTAAAGTTGACATTATGTATTGTGTTCGCAAGCCGAGCTTTCAAAACATTCGGTCAAGCTAAAAAATTCCCTTACAATCTACAAAAATTCGACTATTAGCTTAATGTGTTTAAATGCATTCAAATACCGAACTCTGACCAAAAACTGTTTTTGGCCGAACTTTTCCGACGGAAGCTAACCTTTGGTTATTATTGTACACCTAAACCCTGAATAAATGACCGACACTTGAGAATACCTCATAAAATTACCAAAAAAATATATAAATTTCTTTTGAAAATTTTTTGTTACAAAACAAGGAATTGAGACAAGTTTTTTGAGTAATTTGACAAAGTTTTTTTTGAGTACGAGCTTAAGAAATTATTAAATAAAAAACTCGCAAGACTCTGTGTCTATGTAAAACTTGGCTTTCTAAATGCGTTACTCGTGTAAATATTGGTTGAGCACCCCATAAAGGACATATTACACCATCCGACATAAAAAAAATCGTTGAACACGAACTGGATAATATAGGTACGTTTGAAACTACACACAAGAAAAAAAACCTTGTACACTCAAAATAATACATTAGTAGTTTTACTAATTTTTTTTTGCTAATGCTGGTTAGCTAACTTTTAGCAAATTTTTAGTTGAGATTAGCATGTTAGCAAAAATATCTTGTAAGCTTCATTTAGCGCATTAGCAATTCTAAACAAAATTTGAACTAATTTTTTTTGCTCGATTTAAAATTGAGTTGACCAAATTTTTACAAGCTTTTTTGCTAATAATAGCAAAATAAATGGTAATTTTTTTTTTTTATTTTCAGAACCCGAGTAAAAATCTTTATATGATGCAATATATAATGATATATAATACAATATATAATTAAACGCAATTTGATCCGAAAAATGGTGGATGTTTTTGCATTAAATACGATCAACTTGTATAAAATATGATTTGATTTCGTCCGAGTTTTGACCAGACATTGCCATATATTGATATCTAATTAGATCTAATTGCATAAAAACATATAAAATCCTGGTGTTATTTTGGTGTCCCGATAGGTGGCGCTGGTGTCGCAGTATTTAAATTATGTTTTTATTGCACGATTTGGCTGAAATTCATAAAAAGTAGTAATATTTACTAAAAAAATAGGTTTCCCGATAAAATTTGGACCCGATAGGTGGCGCTGTTGTCGCCATACATCAATTTTTTTAATTTATGGTACAATTTTGCACAAGATATATTTAGCTAACAAAAATAAATTTTTTGATAATATTTAGAGCCGGTAGATGGCGCTGTGTTGAAGTTATGAACAAATTTTGGATCAAAAACTATGACGATTTTAAAGGAACCCAACCAGGTCTACTCCCATCGGGGTCTGGACCTATCGGGTCCAAACCCAATGGGGTCCTCAGATGTGTATGAACTATGTTCAAAAAAAAAAAATTAGTTAACTAATTATTGGCAAAACATTTTTGCTAACTTTAGCAAAAAAATTGTGGGTTCAAAATCAGCAAATTTTCTTTTAGGTTTACAAGCTTTTTTTGCTAACAGTTTTTTTTTTGAGTGTAAAGTTACCAAAAAATATCGTACGAGGCTATTCTCGTAAAATAGGAGGTAGGTAAAATTCTCGTAAAATTACGAGGATTTCCTCGTAATTTTGAGTGCGCCAAAAATTGGTAAAATAACCAATTTTATTGGTAAAAATATTGTTTTAAAACCGGAAAAATAAAAAAAAATGGTAAACTTAAAAAAAAAAAATAACAAATATGTTTAAAAACATAGTAAATTTACAAACTAAAATGGTAAAATTACAAAAAAAATTGTAAATAAAAAAAAAAAATTGTTAATTTGCCAAAAAAATTTCGAAATTTTACCAATTTTTGGTAGTGATAATTTTTAGGACACAAAAATAATAAAAAAATTGGTAAATTTACAAGAATAGTGTTAAATATGGTAAAAAAATGGTAAATTTACAAACAAGAATTGTAAATTTACAAAAAAAAATTGTTTAAAATTTACCAATTTTCGTGATAATTTTTTATCCACAAAAACTACTGAAAAAATGGTAAACTTAAAAAATTAATTGGTAAACCACGAAAAAAAATTGTCAATTAACAAAATGATATTGTTAATTTGCATCTATTTTGTAAAAATAAAAATTTAAAAATTAATGAAAAAAATTAAAAATTTTTGATGAAATATAACAAAAACAAGTAAGGATGTGCCGAATCTATTATACCCTCCAAAATGTAAAAAAAAAAAATTTCAGATGCATCTTTTTTGGAGGGTGGTGTTTGGGTGTTTGGTGGGGGACACCTTCCCCTTGCGATAGATGTTATCAAATAGATTTATTATGATTCTTGCAATTATTTAATCCAATTAATCATTGTTAAAAAAAAATTTATATACACGCCCACAAAAGGGGCGGGTCAAACTTTCTTTTTATCCGCTGGGTCCACATGCAGTTTTTTAAGCTTCCTCTGACATAAAAATTATGCATTTGCTTGAAAAAGTACAAAAAACCCTGCAAAAAAAATTCCGTTTTTCAGAGATTGGTTAAGATCTCCAAGGGGAAACTTTGTTCACCTTGGTCCGATTTTGCCCATGTCCTAACTTAACCTGCCTAGGAACATAAGACATATTCGTGCCAAACTTCGAAAGTCTAGCTCTGTCCGTCTGTCCGTCCACTACAGATGGACAGACATCGCTAGAATGTCTTAGAATCGATCGCTGATCAATAATATATATACTTTATGGGGTCCTAGACCGACATTTCGATGCGGAACGATAAAGTGAGTATAACCCCATACTGAGGTTGGAGGGTATAAAAATGTAAATTTATCAATCTTTAAAGTTTAATTTTTTTGTTTTATTTTTTTTTTTTAATAAAAAAATTTGTCCGGGACTTTTTTAATTTTTTATAAAAACTAGAAAATTTACAAAAAAAAAATATTTTTTTTTTGTTGAACAACATAAATCCTCGTATAACATAATTTTTGTAAATTAACAGTTTTTTTTTTTGTAAATCAACTAGAATCCTCGTAATAAAAACTTTGTTGTAAAATTACAGTTTTTTTTTGTAAAATAACCTTTCAAAATGGTAGAATACAATTACGAAAGTTAATTTGTAAAATTACCAATAAATCTGTAGTTCTCGTTTGAGCAAATTACAAGATTTTTTGTTAAAAAGCAAGGAAAATTGTTAAATATTGGTAGAACGGAATTAGAAGGCATTTTACCAGGCATTTACTAATTTTTTTTTTTTGAGTGTAGAGACTAAATGTAGTAAAACTGCAGCTTACAGCTTTTTATTTCGTGATCATGTTTCCTTTTAAAAGGACTAGGATGCAACTAGTGATAGTAAATTAAAGAAGAGATTCTCCCCTAATTTTCCTATTTGACCTTTTTTAACACATCAGGAAAGAGGAGGTAAGTTAAGTCCTTTCAAAAATGTATCCTTCATTCAATTTCACAAGATTTTTACCAATAAAATTGTAAATTTACTAATTTTTTGGCACAATAAAACTTACTAGGAAATCTTGTGAATTTGCTAGATTTTTTTGTAAGAAAAGCCTTGGAAATTTGTTAAATTACAAAAAACAAAAATGTAAAATTACAAAAAAAAATTTAAATTTCGATCGAAAATGTTTTGTTAAAAAAACAAGGAAAACTGTTAAATATTGTTAACATGGGATTACGAGACTTTTTGTAGTAATTTGACAAGTTTTTTTCTTGTATGTAGGAGAAAGTTTCCCCTTGAAGAATTAAAACAATTCCAGAAAAAAATCATTTCTTTGATACTCCGCGTGTAACGCTTCGAAATATCTGCTTAGGACCCGATAAAGTATATGGGGCATTCCATGCCAAATCGGACACTTTGAAATTTTTTTTTTTTTAGATTTTCCCAATTTGCTTACAGTTTTTAGTACCCTTCGAAAACTCCCAGGCAGAAAAATACAAACGGGCCAACGTTGGAATGAAGTTGGCGGCGACGGTACCAACGTTGGCGAATCATACCCGTTTCTAAGTCTACGACGTCATTCCGAGGTTGAAATGATAACAGTGGCCAACGATCGCTCGACTTTTGTTTTGACGTTGGGTTAACATTGATTTTCCAAATTTACGACGTTAGATTTACCTTTTGCTTAGGAATGTATTGAAAATCGCGATTTAGTGCTTTTTATCTACCATTTTGTACAAATTGATTGAAAAAGCAACTACTTAAGTGTCCATTTAGATTAAAGAGTTGAAGTCTATGTAAATCAAAAACTTTTTAAAAAAATAAAAATCTTAAACTTTTAAATTATAATCTATAGTGGTGTTTTATGTAAACACAAAGTTGTGCCAACACAATATTTTTAGTAAAACTGTTTTACACTATACAATGTTGTATTTTTGGCTAGCCCGACATTGTACCAACACAAAATTTTTGGTACGGTTGGCAATTTCTGACTGGGCTCCTTCGTGGTAAATTTTCAGATTTTTTTGATGACCCGTTCAAAAGATATCGAATTTTTAAAAATTGGTAGATTGTTCAATAATAGTTCAAATTTAATTTTTTTTTTTTAAATTTTTGTTTTTTATGTACTTAAAAAAAAAAGTTCCAAAAATTCTTAAAAGCGCTCTAGTATGCGATTTTTAAGTTTTAAAATTAAAATCTCATTTTTGAAAATGTTTGTACTCTTCGATTTTTTTGAAATTTTTTTGTGTAAAACTTCTATCGATTCTACAAATTTTTTGCCCAGGAGGATCGTGGGACAACGAAAATTACTAATTTTAAAAATTTTTTGAAAAAATTTTATTGTAATTTTCCAATCTTAAAATCATTTTTACTGCTCCAATGGTGCGCCATAGAGGGGTCATTTATAAGACCGACCTCCATTAATTTTTACGTCTTAACATTTCTTTAGAAATGGTACTAAACCCTATTTGCAATTTCTAAGGGGGCTCCCACACAAAACGACATTTTTTAAAATTTGCTCCAACCGCTCTAACTGCCCTAATAGTGCCCTTAGAGCAATCAAACGTATGACCGACCCACAATATTTTTTTAGTCCAAACATTTTCTCTGAACACACCTACCCCCTATCTTTAACTGTTAAGGCGGTCCTCATACAATTTTTTTTATTTTTTGTAAAGTTGTTTTATTTAATCAGCTTCTACCGGTCCAATGGTGCGTCCGAGAGGGGTCATTAGTGAGACCGACCACCATTTATTTTTACCCTACAACATTTTTTTAAAACATACCTACGCCCTATCTGCACTCCCTAAGTAGGCTCCCATACAAATAACAGATGGAGCAAATTTTATAAAAATGTAATTTTGATTGGAAGCCTACTTAGGGAGTGGAGATAGGGCGTAGGTATGTTTTAAAAAAATGTTGTAGGGTAAAAATAAATGGGGGTCGTTCTCACTAATGACCCCTCTGTTTAAATAAAACAAATTTACAAAATATAAAAAAAATTGTATGGGGACCACCTTAAAAATCAGAGATAGAGGGTAGGTGTGTTGAGAAAAAATGTTTGGACTAAAAAAATATTGTGGGTCAGTCATACATTTTGTTGGTCTAATTGCACTATTAGGGCAGTTAGAGCGGTTGCAGCAAATTCTAAAAAATGTCGTTTTGTGTGGGAGCCCCCTTAGAACTTGGAGATAGGGATTAGTTTGTTCCAAAGAAATGTTAAGACGTAAAAATTAATGGGGGTCGGTCTTATAAATGACCCCTCTATGAAGCACCATTGGAGCAGTAAAAATGATTTTAAGATTGGAAAATTACAATAAAATTTTTTCAAAAAATTAAAAGAAATAGTAATAATCGTTATCCCACGATCCTGCTGGGCAAACCTTTGTAGAATCGATAGAAGTCTTACACAAAATTTTCAAAAAAATCGAAGAGTACAAACATTTTCAAAAATGAGATTTAAATTTTTAAATTTGAAAATCGCATACTAGAGCGCTTTTAAGATTTTTTTTGCGATTTTTTTTTAAAGTACGAAAAGAAACAAAAATTAAAAAAAAAAAATTGAAATTTGGACCAGTATTGAAGAAGTTATGAGTAAAAGAAGTTTAAGCAAAGGAACAAACTACCAATTTTTAAAAATTCGATATCTTTTGAACGGGTCATCAAAAAAATCTGAAAATTTACCACGAAGGAGTTTTCAAAGGGCACTAAAAACTAAACAAATTGGGAAAATCTAAAAAAAAAAAAAAAATTCAAAGTGTCCGATTTGACATGGAATGCCCCATATATTTGTGTTAATTTTGAAAATTTGGTCTACGGGAAACATCATTATTTTAAAAGATTTAGGGGAGATAAAAATAATGCCGGTATTTTTTGGAAAAATTTTCGCTTATAAATTAATGTGATCAAGTTTTTTTTTTTTTAATTTTTATTAAAATAATAAAAATTATTTATTTATTTGAGATTTCAATTATGTTTTCAAAAAAAGTTTATTCTATTTCAAGGTCAGTACTCTTGACTCTATCTCGGAAGATATTCTACTAACACAAACTCCTAGTTTGATAGTAATTAATTGACGATCGTTTCAGTACTTGATATGTTATTTCATATCGGGGAAAATAAGTAACGTCAAACTAGAATAAACTCTTTTTCATCTATATCTATACTAATATTATAAAGAGGTAATGTTTGTATGTTTTTTTGTTTGTTTGTTTGTAGAAAGTAATCTCCGGAACTACTCATCCGATTTCAAAAAAGTTTTCAGCAATATTTAGAGTGTTCCTCCCGGACGGACATAGGCTAGGTTTCATCGACCACGCCCACTTCTACGCCCACTTTTTGACAAAAAACGTAAAATTTAAAAATCTTCAAAACTATTAAACCGATTTTAAAATTTTTTTTAACAATACATACTTGGAATGGTCCTTCAAGATGGACATATGCTGGGTTTCATCGACCACGCCCACTTTTAGCAAATACTTAAAATTTAAATATCTTTGAAACTACTCATCCGATTTAAAAAACGCTTTTACCAATATTAAGAGTGCTCCTCCAGAGTGGACATAGTGTAGGATTTTTCGACCACGCCCACTTTAACGCCCACTTTTGGCAAACAACTTACAATTTAAATATCTATGAGAATACTCATCCGATTTCAAACATTTTTTCACCAATATTTAGAGTGTTCCTCCAGGGTGGACATAGGCTGGGAATCATCGACCACGCCCACTTCTTCGCCTACTTTTTGGCCAAAAAACCTAAAATTTAAAAATCTCCTAAATTACTCATATGATTTCCAAAATTTTTCCACCAATGCTTAGTATGGTTCTTTAGTGTGGAAATATGCTGAGTTTCATTGACCACGCACATTTATACGCCCACTTTTGGCACGAAAAACGTAAAATTTAAATATTTTGAATCTACTCATCCAATTTCAAAAATTTTATCGCCAATATACATTTTGAATGGTCCTTCAGGGTGGACATGGGCTAGCTTTCATCAACCACACCCTTTCTACGCCCAGTTTAGGTTAAAAAAACGTAAAATTTCAAAATCTCCGAAACTACTAATTCGGTTTAAAAAATTTTTTTCTCCAATATTAAGAATGGTCCTAGGGTTCATCGACGTAAAACTTTAAAATATACGAAACCTTTTATGATGTTTCAAAAATGATTTCACTAATATTTATAAATCTCCTTCAGGGTGAGTTAGGGTAGGTTTCATTGGCCGCACCCATTTTAAAGATCACTTTGGGTCAAAAGACTTCAAATTAAAAAACCTTTAAGACTACTCATCCGATTTCAAAACATTCTGAAAACGCCCTTTTTGGAAATTCAGATTTTAATGGAGCAAATAGTTGAAAAGAAGTGAACTTTGTATTTGTAACCTTTTCTATCTCCTGAAATATTGGTCATAGAAACTTGAAATGTGGGATCCTCCTGCCCAAAAAATCATTATTTCTTCAACGCATGTTATGGAACGCAATGAATTGGAATTCAATGAATTGAAGCGAATAGAACAGGGAACGAAATGGAATAGAACGGGGAATGGAATGATACGGGGAATGAAAGGATATCAATAGAGCTCGAAAATGTTCAAGAAATTGTTTTACCGGAACGAACATGATTCCGGGCTAAACGGGGCGGTTTGAATTTTATTGTTTGTTTTAAATAGTTTTTATTTAAGACTTCAACGATAAAAATTTAATAAAAAAAAGATTCTGCGGGGGACAATTTTAGAAATGGGAACTCTAATCCTGATGCTTCTTTAATTCCGTATTTGTTATTACCGGTGACAAAGTTCCGGGCGGGCCTGCTAGTTAATGATAAAATGATTCTTACAATCAGAAGTCAAATCAAGGCAGCCGTTAAATAAGGTATTCATGTAAGTGTACTATAAACTCATATTTATGCATAGATGAGATGTGCATTGAGATGAGATGATGAGTGTACTAACAAGGGAAGTATCTCAACCCTTATGAACCGATTTGCCTGAAACTTAAAATATATATAAATGAGACGATTTTAAGGTTGGGGTGTCTCGGCTTTTCGGCCATATCAGTGTTTCAAAATTTCGTTGTCCCCTTATGAAACCATATGGACCTCCGGGAAAATTTCGATAACTCACGAACTAACAGGAATATCCTCTAGAGCAAAAATACGTGTCGACTTAAATTTAATAAAGATTATTTCGTATTCATATGGACATCGTAGCTCTATGTCTTCATATAAATACCCCCCAAAATTTTCACATTTTCATGAAAAAAGTATTTAACGAAGCCAAACTTTTACAAGGTTATGCCACCGTTGGATAGGCATTAGAAAAACCTTTCTTCTCATATGCAAACATCATATAGTTTCTTAGAAAGAAATGGCTGAAAAATCCAAAAAACGATTTTTTCGCCATTTTTTGACCCATGTTTTGAACCCCTAAGTCCCCGATATGGCCGATAAGCCGAGACACCCCAACCTTAGAATTGTCTCTTTTATATATATTTTACGTTTCATGCAAATCGGTTCATAAGGGTTGAGATACTTCCCTTGTAAGATATACGTAGTTAGTACGAACACAGAAAAAAATATGGGGGGAAAAATTGAGTAATCACTTGTTAAATTAAAAAAAAAATGTAATTTTTTAATTGAGGCAAATAAAAATTTACTACACCCTTTTAAAAAAAATTTTGAGTAAATAACTTAATATAAATTAAATAGTTATTTAATTTATTTTCTTTGTTTTTTATACCCTCCACTCTGGTGATAGAGGGTATATATAAGTTTGTCATTCCGTATTAGGGTTTCTATTCGGGAAAAATTTCCCGGGAATTCCCGGGAAATATTTTTCTTAAAATCCCGGGATTTTTTCTTCGGGAAATTTCGGGAATTCGTCGCAAATGTTTTAATAAAAATATATTTAATTTACACATTTTTAACACAATCTTAAATGATTTAATAAAAATGGCATTAAAACTTTGAAAGAATTAAAATTTTTAAAGAAAAACTAGTGAGGATATGCTTCAGCTTGCATATTATTTATTTTTCTTTAATCGATTGCGCGACAAAATACGGAATCAAACTAAATTTTACTTCAAATGTTGGTTGCAAATTGGCAAAAGTTTTCTTAATTTAAAATTCCAATGATTTCTTCTTTACGAAATTTAGTATTCCAACAATCTTAATAGTACAGAACAGAACAACAATCTTAATAGTGCTTAAACAAAAATATTTCTTTTACGAACCTTTGCCGCCGCGAGTTCTATCCCAGCAACCAGAGAAAATACGTCGTTACAATGGCTATATAGTACATTGGTGTTCTCATTTTGGCCGGAATGCTTTGAACCAATTAATTTTAATAATTCGAAAGTTTAATTAAATATATCTTCAAGATATAATTTTCTTACGGTTGGCGTAGTCAAAATTAGAAAAATTTTCCAAAAAGTTATTAAAACCGCATTTGAGCCAAAATCAGGTATTTCCGAATTGTGAACAATTTTGAATGGAGTGCAAATACGTCAATGCATAATACTAAAACTATGATAAGGTCCAATATTTCTACAAAAAATTGATTTTATGAACTTTCTACGTATATTTTAGAGGTTAGTAAAACTATTTTACAAAAGAATTAATCTAAAATGGTTTTAAATTGGAAAATACGACCATAATTTGTAATATAACAATTTTTATATGGTAAAGTTCAAAGTTTGTTCTAATTAAAAAATTCCCGGGAATTATAAAAAGTACCTTTTATAAAAAGTACCTTTTATAAAAAGTACCTTTTATAAAAAGTACCTTTTATAAAAAGTACCTTTTATAAAAAGTACCTTTTATAAAAAGTACCTTTTATAGAAAGTACCTTTTATAAAAAGTACCTTTTATAAAAAGTACCTTTTATAAAAAGTACCTTTTATAAAAAGTACCTTTTATAAAAAGTACCTTTTATAAAAAGTACCTTTTATAAAAAGTACATTTTATAAAAAGTACCTTTTATAAAAAGTACCTTTTATAAAAAGTACCTCTTATAAAAAGTACCTTTTATAAAAAGTACCTTTTATAAAAAGTACCTTTTATAAAAAGTACCTTTTATAAAAAGTACCTTTTATAAAAAGTACCTTTTATAAAAATTACCTTTTATAAAAAGTACCTTTAATAAAAAGTATCTTTTATAAAAAGTACCTTTTATCCAAAGTACCTTTTATAAAAAGTACCTTTAATAAAAAGTATCTTTTATAAAAAGTACCTTTTATAAAAAGTACCTTTTATAAAAAAAAACTTTTATAAAAAATACCTTTTACAAAAAGTACCATTTATAAAAAAGTACCTTTTATAAAAAAGTGCCTTTTATAAAAAGTACCTTTTATAAAAAGTACCTTTTATAAAAAGTACCTTTTATAAAAAGTACCTTTTATAAAAAGTACCTTTTATAAAAAGTACCTTTTATAAAAAGTACCTTTTATAAAAAGTACCTTTTATAAAAAGTACCTTTTATAAAAAGTACCTTTTATAAAAAGTACCTTTTATAAGAAGTACCTTTTATAAAAAGTACCTTTTATAAAAATTACCTTTTATAAAAAGTACCTTTTATAAAAAGTACCTTTTATAAAAAGTACCTTTTACAAAAAGTACCTTTTATAAAAAGTACCTTTTATAAAAAGTATCTTTTATAAAAAATATCTTTTATAAAAAGTACCTTTTATAAAAAGTACCTTTTATAAAAAGTACCTTTTATAAAAAGTACCTTTTATAAAAAGTACCTTTTATAAAAAGTACCTTTTATAAAAAGTACCTTTTATAAAAAGTACCTTTTATAAAAAGTACCTTTTATAAAAAGTACCTTTTATAAAAAGTACCTTTTATAAAAAGTACCGTTTATAAAAAGTATCTTTTATAAAAGTACCTTTTATAAAAAGTTCCTTTTATAAAAAGTACATTTTATAAAAAGTACCTTTTATAAAAAGTACCTTTTATAAAAAGTACCTTTTATAAAAAGTACCTCTTATAAAAAGTACCTTTTATAAAAAGTACCTTCTATAAAAAGTACCTTCTATAAAAAGTACCTTTTATAAAAAGTACCTTTTATAAAAAGTACCTTTTATAAAAAGTACCTTTTATAAAAAGTACCTTTTATAAAAAGTACCTTTTATTAAAGTACCGAAAGTACACTTTTTGGTACTTTTTTATTTCCTGAGGTATAAATAAAACAAACTTTTTTGTTTTTTAAATCATCACATTGGTGGAGGGTATTTAAAGATTCGGCACAGCCGAATATAGCTTTCTTACTTGTTTTTTAATTCTCATTTAGCTTATAGCGTTTTTATATGTACATAAAATTTTGTTATAATTTTTATAAAATGTTCGTCTGTCTTTAAGACATAAATATGTATATTTGGTAAAATTTAAAAGAGGAGTTTTTTTTTTTTTTATTTTTTGTATAAAAAGTAAAACTTATTTAAATATCTATATATTTTGAGTAAATTTTTACTTGAAACAATCAAAAAATTACTTAAAAAAAATATTTTGAGTAAAATGTAATTGTGTCAATTAAAAGTTTGGTCAAATTTATTATTTATTTTTTTCTGTGTAGGAATTTATTCAAAAAGTGCACAACCATTGTGGAAGTGGGTAGTGGTGGTATGTATTTTGATGGCTGCTCTAAAAGGAGGACAAAGTGCAAATGTCAGTTCTCAATGGGATTTATCTAACAACACAAATACGAAATTGCATAAAAATATAAATGACAGGGGAAATGATAAGTTAAAGTGAAATTTTGAAATATTAAATAAAATAAATTATAAAAAAAAGAAACTGTTTTTCATTTTAAAAGAAAAACGATGTAAAAGTAATAGTAAGTAAATTAATTTTTTTAATAGGAAATACGTAAGTAATATGAAATTTGGTCAGCACAACCGAATAAAGTAACAGCAACAGAATTTTTGGTTAATAATACTACTTCTAAAATATTTTGTATGTAATTTTGGTTGTTTTAGGGATAACTATATTTTTGTGATAAACTTATTTAAAGCTCAAGCTAAATTTAAATCCGCACTCAAAAGAAAAACTCTGTAAAAAGACTTTCAGTTTGATTTAGCAAACATTCAGCAGATTTTTCTGCTAAAACTGATATTTTTACTAAAATCTCTGTCATTTAGTTTTACAAAATAACAGAACTTTTACAGCGTTTTTACTGATTCTGTTTGCTAAATTTTTAAATATTTTTGAACATATTTTTAGCAGATTCTTTTTTAATTATACAGAAATAGTTTGCTGTCATTCTTCTTTCAAGAAAATTTTTCATGTTTTTTTTTCAAAGCGTTAATTTTTTTTTGTTTTTTTTTTTATGCAGTCAAAACGATATTTTTAAACATATTTTTAGCAGATTATTTTCTAATTTTGCAGAAATAGTTTGCTGTCATACTTTTTTCAAGAAAACTTTTAATTTTTTTTTTAAAGTGTTAATTTTTAAATAAAAAAAAAAAACTATTTAAGTTTTCTTAAAAACAAATTTTCTTAAAACAAAAATTTTCTCTAAAATGTCTTAGCAGATTTCACTGTTGTGCTGATAGATTTATGTGCTGATTTCACCTAGATAATCATGACAGATTTTCAGCAAACGGTGTCTGCTAAAATCAGCAGATTTCTCATATGGCTCAAATTGGGTGTATTTTTTAGCAGATTTGTCTGCTCTTTGGACAGAGAATTTTACACTTATAAGCTAAAATCTCTCTTCACATCACAGTACATGAGTAGTAGGTTCACAGAGTTGCATTTGATGTGTGTAAGTATTAGTGACAGCACACGGTGTAACTTTTGACGTTTCATACAAAACGTAAACAAACAACATTAATACATACACAAAAGCTCACACGTACAGGCACACTTACACTAGGCAGCGATGATAAATCTGTACTAAAAACCATGCCACCATATTGGAAAGTACGCAATTAGCACCATTGTTTGCATACTAGTCTGAACTGTGGTTCACATTCAAAACAAACCTTGTCAAATTACTAGAAAAAGTCTCGTAAACCTATTTTTACCAATATGTGACAGTTTTCCTTGTTTGATAACAAAAAAATTTTGATTTTTTTTTTCATATTTTATTTATTGAATCTTTTGTTAACCGAAATGGACAAAAAATTTATCAAATCTTAAAATTCTAAATTATTCTACACGGTGAGCCTCAGCGATGTTTAGATTGAACTTTAGTGTCGACGAAAAGTGTAAACGCAGTTTGATTTCTACATGAGTAAATGTCACAAAACTGTTAATAGCGAAATCGTAGCTGCTCGCATTCGCGAGATATCGCGAAATTAGTATTTTTGTATTTTCTTAATTTTTGGCACTGAAGTTTTTTAAATATTTTCAATAACTGAGTATACAGTTTTAATTTTATTTATTAACAGCTTACAAAACAATTAACATCGAAATTATATCTTCTTAATTTCGCAAGAAATCGCAAAATTCAAAATAAATAAAAATTTTTGGAAAAAATTTTATTTTTTGCATAATTTAGCAGTCAAGATATTGATTTGAGCAGTTTTACCACCATCAATCAGGTAAAATTCAAGCTGCTTACCACATATTTATCATTTCTTGTTTTTTTTTATACCCTCCACTCTAGTGATAGAGGGTATATATAAGTTTGTCATTCTGATTGTAACACATCGTAATATTGGTCTAGGGCCCCATAAAGTATATATATTCATGATCCTCGATCGATTTTTAGTCGATCTAGCGATGTCCGTCCGTCCATCCGTCTGTCAGTCCGTCCGTAGAAAACACGCTAACTTTTAAAAGACTTTACAGAGGCTACTGAACTTTGCGCATATGTTGGTCATTTACCTGGTCAGATTGGTATTGCAATCTAGCCAAATCGGTCCAGTGGTTCAAAAGTTATGAGCAAAATAGTAAATTTCGGCATGGGTTTTTCGCGAATTTACGAGATAAAAAACACGAAAAGACAATAATGAGACTGCTGAAACGTGGCATGTATCTTTGATGTTCCCCAGGTCTATTTGGTATTGAATTTCAGCTCAATCAGTCCAGTGGTTCAAAAGTTATAAGAAAAACCCCGAATTTCAGATTGGGTTCATCTTAAATGCCACGTGGTAAACAAGTTTTGAAAGCATTGGTGGTAACTTAACAATGCTTTTCAAACTTGTTTAGTTTTAAAGCAGTGCTTTTTAAACTTGTTTAGTTTTAAAAGCATTGGTAACCTAAAAATTACACTCGAAAAAAATTTTACACCCAAAAAATTTTTACACTCAAAAAAATATTTAGTTTTTTTTACAAAAATTTCATTATTCTGTGTACATACGTACGTGCATTCACTCAGAAATATTGTTACAGAAAAAAAATAGTATTTTTTTTTGTTTAAAGGACAAAAAAAGAGTTTTTTACTCAAAATAAAATATTTCTAATCAAAATTGTTAATTTTTTTCACATTAAAAATGTACTATCCTTAAAAAAAGGCATTGTGGAGGGTATTCATAGATTCGGCAAAGTCGAATTTAACTTTTCTACTTGTTTTTTCTTAAATTACCATTTTTTTATAAAAAAAAAAATCTTTTTGGAAATTTGTATTTTTATTGTAAATTTCCAACTTTTTCTTGTAAATTTACAAATTTTTGCGGAAAAAAATACGGACTTAATGCTATTTATTTGAGGCTTATTAGTTTTAGCTATTTTAGTTAAAGCTCTTCTATTAAATATTTCCAACAATTTTACATAAACAAATTCATTCAGTTGTTTCCATATTTCCCCATTGTCGTCTTTTCCATATGAATACACCAAATATAGTTCGCAATATATTTTTTTTACACATATTTTAAATGTATTAACATTTAAGTGGTCTGTAAATATTGTTTTGAAAAAGGCCAACCAAATTTTCTATAACAGATAGGCTAAAATGAAGACTGATAACCAGCGACAGGACATTCATGATCTAAAAGCTATGTTTTAAGCGCCTAAAATATGCATTAAAAATCTTGAAGTAGGCACTTAAAACCACAAAAATATGCACTAAAAACAATAAAAATAGTGCATTTTTATATTTTTGAAAAAAAAAAAATTTTTAATTTGCCAACAAATATATAAAAAATGGAAAAAATAATCCAAAAGTAAAATTGTATACAAAATATGACCCAAAAATATGCATTTTCGGTCAAATACTCAAAAATATGCACTAAAGAGCCGATGCCATGTTCTAGCAAATTCTTTGATTCGCAAAGTTTATGCTGATTTAAGACTAACAAAAAAAATATCCAATTGCTTGAAAGTCCTCTCCTTGATGATTACTGATATGAAAATAAATATACAACACTCTAACTTCTTTTGATTTTTATTTAATACAATAAAGGCTATATAAGGTTCATCCTACACCCTGCCCGTTTTATTTGATATCGTAAAACTCCGAAGTGCTCTTACGCAAAACGTTGCAAAATAAAAAAATTCCACAATAATTTTTTAGCCTACCGAGTAAAAATAATTTAATATGATCTTATATACTTTTATATAAGCCCAGTTTTCGCATAACCGTATATACGCTTACCCATACAAATTTTATATTATCCACGCTTATTTTTAACTTGTATAATTATCGGCGTTAAAATGAAGCTTTGATAAAAAGTGATGCCAAGTTCACATTTTTAATGAAACAGCATAGACATAAACCTTTTTCTTTGTTAATAGCAAATGCACAAACCTTTTTCACAGAAGTGATGCCAAGTAAATTTTGTTAAACGTGGATGCGTTTTCGGTTAATCGATTAATGTTAACATGTATACGGTTATGCGAAAACAGGGCTATAGTCATATTATTTGATATGTGATCATGTGTGACACTATGTATTGCAAGATAAATTTATATAATAAATTTTGATGTGGGATTTTTTTAAGATATCGCCATATATAACTATACACTCAGAAGCATAAGTCTGCGTACACAGGCTTTGCCATACAAAAAACACCAAAAAAATACGTCAATCGATAGATTTTTTTAACCAAAGCTAATGACATATTATTTTGTATACTTCAGACTATTAAAATAACAAAAAGCCAATTTTAAATAGTCCGCGGTTAACAGCAACCAAGCAAAAAAACAAAATCATTCCTTTAAAACCAGAAGCAAAAGTCTGCGTACAGTATCGTTTGAGGTTAGTTTTCTAACTAAGTTTTTCATTTTTAACAACTATTGCGATAATATTTGTGCTTTAGAACCTCTGTTAGACTTTTCTGCATTGATTAGAACACTTTTGTAGTTTTAGCGGATTTTATGTTCCAACAAGCCTGCTCCATAACCTCTTGTAGCATCGCTTTTGATGTTATTTGATGTGTACCAATTTTTTTACGAAAATATATAACCAATGATCAATAGGGTTGAGATCTGGTGATTGGGAAGTAGTTTTTAATTGTTTGGATGTTTTAAAAAACAGCCAAATCTTCACAATATCAGCGGAGTATTTAGAGTATTTTTTTTGTTAGAGGAGAAAATTACCCTGGAGACCAAATCTGATCGCCATTTTCTTTAAATTACCTTTAAATATATCTAGGTAACCTCGCTTATCCATCATTGACTCAATTAATTGCATTTGTCCAACTCCACTTGCCACTATTCTCCACCAAACTGTTATACCACCACCCCTATATTTTACATTACCACACAAATTTCCTTTTTAAACGTCTTTCATTCTGGGAAATGGTCAAATTTCCAGATGAAAGTTAGTTTTGTATATTTGGAATCATGGAAAGACAAATTGTGTGAAGAAAAACTGGTACAGCTCTTAAAAGATAAAACTTGTGTGGTACTGTAAAATATAGGGGTGGAGTTATAATGGTTTGATAGTGCATGGCGGCAAGTGGAGTTGGACAAATGCAATTAATTGAGTCAATGATGGATAAGAAAAGTTACCTAGATATATTTAAAGGTAATTTTAAGAAAAGTGCGATCAGATTGGGTGTTCAATGTGATTATCTCCTCAAACAAAAAAATTACTCCATATATAACGCTGATATTGCGAAGATTTGGCTGCTTAATAATACATCCAAACAATAAAAAAACTACTTCCCAATCACCAGGCCTCAACTCTATTGATCATTTGTTGGATATTCTCGGAAAAAATTGGTACACATCAAATAACATCAAAAACGATGCTGAAAGAGGTTATGGATCAGGCTTGGTGGAATATAAAATCCGCATAAACTAGAAAATTGGTACAATCAATGCAGAAAAGACTAGCAGAGGTTCTAAAGCACAAAGACTATCCTACTAGTTGTTAAAAATTAAAAACTTAGTTAGAAAACTAACCTCAAACGATACTGTACGCAGACTTTTGCTTCTGGTTTTAAAGGAATGATTTTGTTTTTTTGCTTGGTTGCTGTTAACCGCGGACTATTTAAAATTGGCTTTTTGTTATTTTAATAGTCTGAAGCATACAAAATAATATGTCATTAGCTTTGGTTAAAAAAATCTATCGATTAACGTATTTTTTTGGTGCTTTTTGTAAGGCAAAGCCTGTGTACGCAGACTTATGCTTCTGAGTGTATGTTGTAACATCTGGTCCCATGCATCATTTTAAATTTCTAAGTGTTTTATATAAAATTTTATATGCCTCCATTATTTTTTAATTTTTTTAAGGTGTTTTCCAAGAACATATTTTTATCGCAAATATTTTCAAAGTGTTTTATATAAAATTTCATATGACTTCATATTTTTTTATTTTTCTAAGATTTTTCCAAGCACCACTTTTTTATCACGAATATTTTCTAAGTGTTTTATATAAAATTTTATATACCTCCATTTTTTCAAATTTTTCTTAGTTTTTTCCAAGGACAATTTTTTTTTAAATATTTTCTAAGTGTTTTATTTTTTCAACTTTTTATTAAAAACTAAAAAAAAACATCCAATTTCTAAAATTGTATAAATTTTAATACAATTGGATATAATTTTATATCATTGGATTAGATCAAAACTCTCAGATATTTCGTTCAACTGTTGACAAGTGTGGACGTGTTTTAATTTATCTCCGTGCTATTAATTGAATTTTTGAAATTGTTCGTAATAGGTATTTTTGTAATATTTTCATGACCACATCCAGGAAAATGAAAATATGGACACAAATGATACCGATTTAATTCGAGGCTCTGCCTCACCGACTGGTGCTGGTCCTAGCACTGGTCTTAGGGTTGCGACCTTGAAGTCCGACCTTGATTCTGGTAGGGGTGCTCAGCCTAATATTGGTGGTAAAAAGAAAAAGAAACTTAAACCATCAAAGGTCAGGCACAACCAGAGACGGGTTTGTTTGAAAATAATTAACAGACTAAGCCAACTTGATGGAACGAAGCTCTCCGAACGTGAGAGGGCGTCGCTATCATGGGCGAAAGGAGTCATTGAAGAACAGGACAAACTTTCGGCAATGCGCGCATCTGACAAACAGAGCGCTATTTCGGCCTCGTCATCGAAGTCTGGTAAAAGGTTGCGCTCGCCCGACGAGAAACCTTTACCTAAGAGATCTAAGGTGACCGGCAACGTCTGGACTCAGTCTTTTAGTGAAGTGGTTAAAGGTAACTTCGTTAGGGCTGTGATAAACAGGCAAAATGGGGATTGTAGTATTCCAAGGGACAAGTGGAGTTTAGTTGAAACTAAACTAAATGAAATCTACTATAGGCTCCTTGAGAGTATGCCTGATTTTCTACCTACTACTGTCAACGCAGGTTGGTATCAGGGCGAGTAAAACTCGTTGCTTTTGGGAACGAAAGATCCGCAGCCGTGTTTAAGGTTGCCATTAGCCAAGTGGGAGAGTTATGGCCTGGAGCCAGACTGGACGTTGTGGAAAAACATGATATCCCCTCGCAACCCAGAGCTCATGCATGGATCCCAATGGCTACAAATGACACTGCGGTGATTCTTAAGATGATAAAAGTCTGCAATCCTGACCTTCCAACTCAGAATTGGCAAATTGCCAGATTGGGTGAGATGGAGGGCGCTCGTCGTCAAGCAGTGGTCTTGGTTAATGAGGAATCGCTTCCGCTTTTAGCCAGGACTGACGGCATTATTAGATTTGGATTTTTTCATATAAGAGTCAATGTCTACAAGGGCGACCAGAAGACTATTTTGGACGCAGACAAGCCAGTGGCAGAGTCGGCTGGGGAGGAGAATCTGGAAAAGGTTGATATTCAGCTGGCCGATTCTAGGCTGATGGGAGATGCATCTGGCATTTTTGAAACCGAATCTGGTAACGAATGCGACCTCTGTGATGGCATGGAGGATAAAGCCGATGCCACGATGGGTGACATTCAGGACGAGGCCCATGCAGTGAGGAATTCGGAGAGTTCTGTTGCCTCCGATTCAGAACAGATGGGATATATATCTGGCTTATTCGAAACCGAATCTGGGGACGAATGCGACCTCTATGATAACACGGAGGATGAAGCCAATAACACGGTGGTGGAAAGGATGGTGGAAAAAAAGCAAGATGTTGCGGTTCCTACAAATAAACCTCCATCACTGTAAGGCAGCCTCAGCTGCACTCTTGCTGCGCCTGACGACAGGAGCAGTTGACTTGGTTTTTATCCAAGAGCCCTGGGTGCGGGGTGGCAGGGTTTGCGGATTGAAGACCCTTGGGTTTAAGTTGGTGGTTGCCAAAGGTGAGGGCTCACCAAGAGCCTGCATCTTGGCAAAAAATGGCTTAAATATATTCTTTTTATCAACTTTTAGTGATATGGATGTTACAGCGGCTAGCTTAGAGCTTCATGGGAAGTCTATTTGGCTCGCCTCTGCGTATTTTCCTAATCCGGGGTCAATACCCCCGGAGAAGGTTGTCGGTCTAATTCGGGAGTCTGAATCTAGGGGACACCAGTTAGTAGTGTGTTGTGATGCTAATGCACATCATTCGATATGGGGAAGTACAGACACAAATGATAGAGGCGAATCACTTTTGGAGTTTTTGTTAAGCACTAACCTCTATATTTGTAACAAGGGTGGTGAACCAACTTTCGTTACAAGTACGCGGCAAGAGGTTCTTGACGTAACACTTGTATCAGATACATTGTCTGATAGAATTGATGACTGGAGAGTTTTGGAAGAGCATTCTTTCTCAGATCATCGCTACATTGAGTTTTTACTCAGGGAGCGTGCCCCGGTTGAGACAGTCTCTAGAAATCTGAGGAGAACAAACTGGGTGAAATACAGGGAGACTTTTTCTTTGCTTTTGGATGAAGTACCCTTATCTAAACCACATAGTTTGGCGCAAATTGACTGTCTGGTTGACCATATAACAAATGTTTGTAATAGGTGCCTGGATGCGTCTTGCCCTTCTGCAAAGCCTAGAGGGAAAAAAAAACCACCTTGGTGGTCAAATGAGTTGCAGACGAGCAGAGATTCCTGCAGAAAGCTCTTTAATAAGGCTAAATTTTCAAGAGCGGACGACGACTGGTCTGCATACAGGCTGCAACTTAAGAGTTATAAAAAGATGATCAGAAATGCAAAATGTGATTCTTGGAAAAACTTCTGTGGAAACATAGAAGACGTTTCTGAGGCATCCAGGCTGCGCAAGGTTCTGGCTTCTTCTCCTTGCACCCTGGGATACCTGAAAGATCCTAATGGGGTGTGGTCTTCCTCCAGTGGAGAGTCGCTGGATCTCCTTTTAAACACGCATTTTCCGGGCAATTCCATGACGCCGTTTCAAGCTTTGGAACGTTCTGACGCCCAAGCATCTGAAATTGCTTCGGAAATAATAAATATGCCAACATTAATCTGGGCGATAAAAAGCTTCAGGCCCTATAAATCCCCGGGACCTGATGGTATAATCCCGGCTGAGTTGCAGCAAGTGTCGGACTATATAGCCCCGTTGCTGTATAATCTATACACAGCATGCATCAACTGGTCGTACATTCCTTTAAAATGGAGGGATACCAGAGTCGTATTTATCCCGAAGGCTGGGAAAAGTTCCCACACAGCTCCGAAGGATTTCAGACCAATTAGTCTGTCTTCTTTTTTGTTAAAGACAATGGAACGAATGATAGACTCATATTTGCGTAGAGTGATTGACCCGAGGTTGCTTTCGACAAAGCAACATGCATACAGCAAGGGACGATCAACGGAAACAGCTCTTCATGAGCTCGTTGGTACCATCGAGAGATCGCTTTCGGTAAAGGAGTACACTATGGTGGCCTTTCTTGATATTGAGGGGGCTTTTAATAATGTCATCCCAGAATCGATAATATTGGCATTGTCTGGTCTGGGAGTAAAGCGCGAAATCGTTTTAATGGTGGAAAGCCTACTTGCCAGTAGACGTATAACGTCTGAATTGGGAGCGTCCGTCATATCTCGATTTGTCAATAGGGGCACACCACAAGGAGGTGTTCTTTCGCCGCTTCTTTGGAACCTGGCACTGAATTCGATGCTACTATCTCTAGAAGCACGTGGTTGTCATGTTGTCGCATATGCTGACGATGTCGCGATAGCGGTAAAGCGGAATCATCTGCCAACATTGCGGGACATTCTTCAGGGTTCTCTGAAAGATCTGTCTAAATGGGCAAGAGACTGTGGTCTAGGAGTTAATCCTAGTAAAACAGAGCTTGTTTTATTCACAAGGAAAAATAAGATTCCTGCTTTTGATCCTATTTCTCTGGACGGTACTGAAATCACCTTCTCAGATGGAGCCAAGTATCTTGGAGTATTTCTAGATAGGAAGCTGAATTTCAGGCGTAATATTGAGGAACGGGTGAGAAAAGCAACGATTGCTTTGTATTCCTGTAAAAGGGCCATTGGAAAACGATGGGGTTTTAGCCCTCAAGTCGTTCATTGGATCTATACAGCAGTGGTGCGTCCAATTTTGCTGTATGGAATCATTGTCTGGTGGCCTGCTTTAGAAACAAAATCGAACTGTGTCTTTATCACGAAGGTACAGAGAATGGCGTCAATGTGCATCACTGGTGCTCTTCGTACTACACCTACGGCTGCATTAGAAATCCTCCTTCACCTGATACCCTTGGACATATTGGGTAGGCAGTATGCAGCTGCGTCGGCAATTCGACTTAATAGCACGCTGCAATGGAGGAGCAGCGATTGTGGCCACAGCGCGATCTTGAAAAAGATAACAATACCACAAAATGTGGATTGTGCTCCCTCTTTGAGCCTCTTTGAGCGCCACTTTACCACTATGATACCATCCAGGGAGTCTTGGATGGGGGATACTCCGGGAAGTGGAGCTACCATAAATTTTTACACAGATGGATCGAGGCTGCACGAACAAGTGGGCTTTGGGGTCTATTCGGAAGAGCTTGGATTGAGCCTAGCTCGTAGATTGCCAGATCATTGCAGTGTCTACCAGGCAGAGATGCTGGCAATAAAGGAAGTGGCTGACTGGTTGAGCTGCAATGTCTTGTCTACAACCGCAGTCAACATCTATACTGACAGTCAAGCCGCGGTCAAGTCCCTGGATTCAATGTTTCTGAAAACAAGATCTGCCCTTAACTGCCGCACGTCTTTAAATGAGATGGCCAAGCAGTTTAACATACGACTCATATGGGTCCCAGGGCACAGAGACATTCCAGGGAATTGCAAAGCCGATGAGCTTGCAAGACTAGGAACTACCTTACAGGTTCCAACAGAATTGGAATGTGTTGGTATGCCTCTAGAAACTTGCAAGCAAAACCTACGGCTTTGTTCTGCGACGGAGACTAATCAAAGATGGGCAAATGGATGGACGTGTGAGACAACACGACTGATTTGGCCTTCTCTTAATCAGGGGCGCACAAGTGAGCTGATATCGCTTCCAAGAGGAGAGATTTCAACGGTGGTTTCTATAATTACCGGACACTGTCTTATAGGGAAGCACGCAGAGCGGTTAAATGTGCCGTCGAATGACTTTTGCCGAAGTTGCATGGATGAAGAGGAGTTGGAAACCATCGAACACTTTATTTGCCATTGCCCGGCACTTTCTGGTCAGCGACTTGCTTCACTGGGATCTAGGGAGCTGTACGATCTTTCAGATTTGTCGGATGTCAAAATTCAACATCTAAGGAGTTTCATAAGAAGCTCAAACTGGTTTAACGACAGGGACTAGTAGGAAAACCTATTACGATCCCGTGGCATCACAATGGACCTCAGAGTCTACGTGTGTTGACGTAAAACGTCAGCAGCCACTTACAACCTAACCTAACCTAGATCAAAACTCGTATCAAAGTCGATATAAAGTTATATAAACTGATATTATTAGATATTATTCGATCAGATCTTATGAAACCATTTTTCGTATAAGATTATATCAAAATAGACACGAACCCATATTAAATTATATATTGTGTCTTATCAATTTTTTTACTCGGGCTTCTAAAGAAAAATTCCATATTTTTAAAATGCACTATCAATTTAAAACAAATAACAAATAATGTTTTTCATTGCACTCTAAGATTCAACCATTTAGATCTATTTCCCATTTATATGTACACACAATATGCAGCAATGAATAAATTATTTGTATTTCAATTTTCATCTACTATTCCGACTTCCACTTTAATGCACTTGGATCTAGAACATATTCGAAACAATAGTAAGAATAATATCTATGTCGAATGTATTGAAAACAATTTGCATTAGTTTGTAACAAAAAAAAGTGAAAAAGATAAATTCGACTTGGCCGAATCTGCGAATACCCTGCACAAGGAACATAAAATCTTAATAAATAGAAACTTTTGTTACGAGTATTGGATGAAGGTATTTATGAATGTTTCGTCATGTGAAAATTGTGTAAGTCCAAACTGAACCGATAGATATTTAAATCTGAGTCCACACGGGAAACGCCGGAAACTTGTGCTATATTTTATACTAGCTCTTTTGCGCCCGGCGTTGCCCGGGTTGAAAAAATATTATTTAATGAATGAGTTTTTTATTACTCAGTTCATCTACCGCTTCATGACTCTTCATAAACCTATTCATAAGGGTAGAGTGATTTTTTTTCGATTTCCCCAGCAAAAACTTCCATTACCAAGTAATTAACTTTAGGGTTTACAACGAAAATGAGTAACTAATTACGTCCCAATTTCATTCTTAATTACTTTAACAAGGCGATGTCATTGGAGGCAAGGCCTTCTTTGTTCGCTTACGAAAATGCTAAAAAATAATAGCCCATTCCTAGCTCGCTTACGAAAAGTTGAAAAAGTAACTGGATTGTTTGTTTAGTTGCTCTTATTAAATGAGAGAAAACAAATGAAGAGTATAATGATTTTTAATATATTTTTATGAAACTTAACTGGTTTTTATAATTCAGATTGCAAATCTATGTACATAGTAAGTTAAAAGTAAGGCCTTTTTTTGGGGTATAATGTGACGCAGCAAGTAATTAGTACTCATTACCAGTTAATCCAATTAGGAATGAGCACTCATTGCCTAGTTTTTGCTGGGTCGCTCAGCGTCGGGGTTTGAAACAGTTAGGGTAACAACAAAATATTCGACTTGTGGGGAACTTTTTTTTGGGTTCCTGTGTTGACTTTAAAATAGGGAAGCTTCGAACAAAGTGAAAAAAAAATATTTTATTTTTACTCAAAATATTATTTAATATTAGGACATTACTCAAAAATCATTTTATGGTAAACGAAAAACTTTATTGGGCTGTAAAAAGTTAAAATTTTTTAAAAAAAAAAATATTTTAATTAGTTTTTGCTAAAAAATACGTGGCACTTTATACCCCCCTTGTCGATCGTCCGTTGATGAAGACTATAGTTCCCGCCTCGGTTACTACTTTCGTTGTTGATAATTTTATGAAAATCGGTTCTGCAGTTTTCACCTGATAGCGGAACAGACAGGTGTCTGTGGTGAAGCATGATTACGGAACACGCAGAAAAAAATTTAATTGTAGTACAAAGGAGCGTGCCAATATAGGCCCCTTTGTCCAAACGCGATCTCATAGTTTTCACCTCGGTTAATACTATCTGTGCTGACCATTGGGTTCAGCTGTTTAAGCGTGATTGCGAAAAAGGCAGAAATAACGTTCATTTAAATACAAATGGCGTGTCATTTTCCGCCCCTTTGTCTAAAAGCGCTCTGTTGTGGCTCATAGTTTCTGCCTTGATCAGCACTTTCTGTGGTAAAAATAAAAATGTAAAATCGGTTCAGCCGTTCATGCGTGATTACGAAACGGGCAGAAATAGATTTAAATGCAATACAAAGGGGTGCGGCATTTGACGCCCCATTTATCGATCGCCCCCTATGGTGTCTCATAGTTTTCGCCTCGGTTTACTATCTGTGGTGAAAATTTAATGAATATCGGTTCAGCCGTTTAAGCCTGATTGTGAAAAAATCTTTTAATTTAATACTAAGGGGCGTGGCGTTTTACACCCCCTTTTTTATCGCCCACTATTGGGGGTTAATAGTTTTCGCCTCGGTCAGTACTACCTGTGGTAAAAATTGCATTAAAATCGGTCCAGCCGTTTATGCGTTAATACGGAAAAGGCAGAACAACGTTCCATAAAATAAAAAGGGGAGTGGCATTTTACGCCCATTTTGTTTGATCGCCCACAATTTGGGCTCATATTTTCACCTAGGGCAGTACTATCTGTGGTAAAAATTTCATTAAAATCTGTTCAGCCGTTTATGCTTTATTACGGAAAAGGCAGAATAACGTTCCATAAAATAAAAAGGGGCGTGGCATTTTACGCCCCTTTTTCCGATCGCTCTCTCTTATGACCTATAGTTCCCGCCTCGGTTATTACTAAATGTGGTAAAAATTTCATCAAAATCGGTTCAGCCGTTTTCCCCTGATTGCGGAACAGACAGACAGACAAACAATATCCGTTTAGCCGTTTAAGTGTTTTTGAGGACAAAGGCAGAATACCGTTCAATATAATAAAAAGGGGAGTAGCATTTTACGCCCCTTCGTCCGATCGCTTTCTCTTATGGCCTATAGTTCCCGGCTAGGTTAGTACTATATGTGGTGAAAATTTCATGAAAATCGGTTCAGCCGTTTAAACGTTATTGAGGAAAAGGCAGATGTAAATATCAATAAATTCAAAAGGGGCGTGGCATTTTACGCCCCTTTGTCCGATCGCTCTCTTGTATCGCCTACAGTTTCCGTCTTGGTTAGTACTATCTGTGGTGAAAATTTCATTGAAATCGGTTCAGCCGTTTATGCGTTATTAAGAAAAAGGCAGAAGAAAGTTCCATAAAATAAAAAGGGGCGTGGCATTTCACGCAACTTTGTCCGATCGCTTTCTCTTATGGTCTATAGTTCCCGCCACGGTTAGTACTATGTGTGGTGAAAATTTCATGAAAATCGGTTCAGCCGTTCTCCCCAGATTGCGGAACAGACAGACAGACAAACCAACACTCAGATTTATAATATTAATAGGGATATATAAATGAGGCAATCCACACCAAATGTCCAGCGAAAAAAAACACGTGTACCATAAACTTCTGAATAGGTTGTATGGATAGCCCTATATGGAACTAAGAAAATTGCGTTTTTGGTTTTTCAATTTTTCAAAAACTGGTCATAGGAGGCGTGGTCAAATATCGGAAAAATGGTCAAATTTGTGGCGAGTTGCCTTGATTAAATATTTATCACATTAAAACGGAATGCACCATAATCTCAAAAATTTACATTCTTATATAGTTTTGTATGGGCTACCGATTAAAAATTTTTTTTTTTTGGAAAATTTTCACAACCCGTTCTGAAATTTTCCATTTTTTAAAAATGTCAATTTATTAAAAAACATGCCACTTTTTTTTTTCTTTTTTAAATTTTTTTTAAAGTTTAGATTTGTCCATCCACTTTATGCAATTGATATTACTCATTCGCAACGTTAAATCAAGAAAATACAAGCAAATTATAAAATTGTTATGAAATTTAAAGTTCAAATGCGATTTTCGCGAAAAAAAACGAAGAACGTGTTTCTCAATTTTTTTGTGTGGATGGACAAACATCTTAAAATTTAAAAAAAAAATTAAAAAAGAAAAAAAAAATAGTGGCATGTTTTTTAATAAATTGACATTTTTAAAAAATGGAAAATTTCAGAACGGGTTCTGAAAATTTTCCAAAAAAAAAAAAAATTTAATCAATAGCCCATACACACCTATATAAGAATGCAAATTTTTGAGATTGTGGTGCATTCCGTTTTTAATGTGATAAATATTTAATCAAGGCAACTCGCCACAAATTTGACCATTTTTCCAATATTTGACCACGCCTTCTAAGCCCAGTTTTAGAAAATTAGAAAAACCAAATACCCAATTTTCTTAGTTCTATATAGGGCTATCCAAGCAACCAATTCAGAAATTTTCGTTACACATGTTTTTCTGTAGCGGGACATTTGGTGTGGAATGCCTCATATGGGGCATTCCATGTCAAGTCGGACACACTGAATAATTTTTTTTTAGATTTTTTTGATGACCCGTTCAAAAGATATTGAAAATTTGTAGTTTGTTCCCTTACTCAAACTTCTTTTACTTACAACTTCTTCAATAATGGTCTAACAATAAGTTACACATTTTTTTCTTCAAAATTTTTGTTTTTTTACTCCCTTTTAAAAAAAATCGAAAAAAATATTAAAAAAGATTTAAAATTTAAATCTCGTTTTTGAAAATGTATGTACTCTTTGATATTTTTGAAATTTTTTTGTGTAAAACTTCTATCGATTCTAAAAATTTTTTGCCCAGTAGATTTGTGGGATAACAATTATTACTATTTTTAAAATTTTTGGAAAAAAATTTTAATTTTCCAATCTTAATAGAGGGGTCATTTATAAGACCGAACCCCATTAATTTTTATGTTTTAACATTTCTTTGGAATAAAATAATACCCTATCTCCTATTTCTAACGGGGCTCCCACACAAAACGACATTTTTTAAAATTTGCTCCAACCGCTCTAACTGCCCTAATAGTGCCCTTAGAGCAACAAAATGTATGACTGACACTTAATATTTTTTTAGTCCAAACATTTTCTCTGAACACTCCTACCCTCTATCTTGAACTATTAAGTCGGTCCCCATACAATTTTTTTTATTTTTTGTAAATTTGTTTTATTTAATTAGCTTCTACCGGTCCAATGGTGCGTCCGAGAGGGGTCATTAGTAAGACCGAACCCCATTTATTTTTACCCGCCAACATTTTTGTTAAACATACCTACGCCCTATCTCCACTTCCGGTCATAATTAGATCGAGTTAAAATCGGGGGGGTTACAAACAAAATGACAAAATTATTTATACTCTCTACCCCTTAGTGAAGGGTATAGGTTAGGTTAGGTTGTAAGTGGCTGCTGACGTTTTACGTCAACACACGTAGACTCTGAGGTCCATTGTGATACCACGGGATCGTAATAGGTTTCCCTACTAGTCCCTGTCGTTAAACCAGTTTGAGCTTCTTATGAAACTTCTTAGATGTTGAATTTTGACATCCGACAAATCAGAAAGATCGTACAGCTCCCTAGATCCCAGTGAAGCAAGTCGCTGACCAGAAAGTGCCGGGCAATGGCAAATAAAGTGTTCGATAGTTTCCAACTCCTCTTCATCCCAAAGAGTATAAAGAAAGAGATGGCAGTGGAGACTTTTTCAATTTTTGGAGAAATCTCAAATCTCGGACCAACATTTTTTGTCACAAAATGTTCTAAAATGCGACAGTATTAGTGATTCATATTAGACTAGTCGAATAGCCTGTCCCTGCCAGGCGGAACACCAGATCACTTTTCTCAATAACTCTAATTGTTTACCAAACTTTATAAAAAATTATGTTTGTACTTCAAAAACTTAATATTGCTAGATTGAGTTACATCAATATTTATCCCAAACTGGAAAAAAATTTAATGAGTACACTCAAAAGAAAAACTCTGTCAAAAAATCTGTAAAACGACTTTCAATTTGAATTAGCAATCTTTTAGCAGATTGTTCTGCTGAGAAGGATATTTTTACTAAAATCTCTGTCATTCAGTTAAAGAAAATAACAGACATTTTACTATGTTTATACTGATTTTGTTTGCTGAATTTCATTATTTTTTCAAGAAATTTTTTTATATAAAAAAAAAAGCAGAACAGATTGTTCTGCTGAAATCAGCAGATTGCTCTGCTGAAATCAGCAGATAGTTCTGCTGAAATCAGCAGATTATTCTGCTCAAATCAGCAGATTTTACTGCTAAAATCAGCAGATTTTTCTGCTAAAATCAGCAGATATTTCTGCTAAAATCAGATTTCTCTGCTTTCGAACAACACACATGTTTAATAACTAAAACGCCATATAAAAGTATAAGCTTCCGTAGCGTAGTGGTTAAGAAGTGTACTTTCAAATCGGAAGGTGGCGAGTTCGATGCTGGCTGGCGGCGTATGTTTTTTTTTTTTCTTGTTATATTTATTCACATTTTTTGACAGATATTTAGCAAACCGTGTCTGCTACAATCAGCAGATTTCTCATATGGCTCAAAATGGGTGTATTTTCAGCAGATTTTTCTGCTGATTGGACAGAGAATTTATTTTGAGTGTATAAAAGGTTTTATTGATACAATTTTAGAACTAAATTTAGCACGCCCATTTCATCTCTCCGTCCTTAAACCGGATATCAAAAATCCATCGTGTGGATCTGTCCCATGGTCACTCCTATATACATGGCCATTTTATCTTTATTAGTCATTAATGTTTAAAAATTAGATAAAATGTTAAAAACACAATTTTTTCATTTAAATTTTTCCTTATAATTCTCCGTACACAGCTTAAATATTAAATCTGACTCCATATGGATGCTTTATGCTTCACAATTTTCAGCTTCCTTAGTCATAAGGGGTTTTCAGAAATAGTTTAAATGTTTAAAAACTAAATTTCGCCGTCTTCCGCCACTCCCCTGTCTTAAAGGCCGAAAATCCGGCTACGTTACAGATTATATATATAAACTAAACAAAATTCACAACGGATTTTTTTTTGTATCTCCGGCCTTTCACTGGATATCCAGGTCAGTGTTGGATTTTTTCCATAGTCCATACCATATGCATCCCAATTTTCATCTTTCAAGATCATAAGGTGACTTCAAAATTAGGTAAGATGTAAAAACATAATTTTTCCACGCCCATTTCTTCTCTTAATTCTCCGTCCATATTCCAAAATTTTTAAATCTGACTATTTTAGGATAAGCTCCATCGTTAGTACTATACTCGTATCCACGCCCTTTTCCCTTTTAATTCTCCGTCCACAGTCCAAAAATTGACTACTTTGCTTCAGTGTCAGGACAATATGCTTGCCAATTTTTGGCTGCGTAGGTCTTTAAAGTTAGTTAAATTAAAAAAAATATAACACAATATTGCCTTGCCCCTTTTTCCTCTGAACTCTCCGTCTACATTCCAAAAATGTTAAAGCGGACTACCTTAGAATATGCTTCATAGTTAGGAATTTTCATCTTCCTAATTCATTAGGGAGGGGCGGAGCTTAAAAATACTGTAAAATGTTAAAAAAAAAAATAATTTTGCCAAGGCCCCTTTTTCTCGTAATTAGCTGTCCACAGGCAAAAAATCCGGCTTCGTAAGAATCTGTCCCTGGTGTTTTACTATTTACATGCCAATTTTAAGCTTTTAAGGGTGGATTACTGAACGAAAAGTTAGCTGCTAACTTCCGATTTAACGCAGTCTTATGTCAAAATTTGTATGAAAAAGTTAAATTTAACGAAGATTTATTTTATAACAGAGCATTAAGTAATCCAGCCTAAGTCCATCAATGAGATTCGAAAGGGCTTTATACACAAAAAATAAGAGAAACACAAACAAAAAAATTATATATACAGAAAATAGATGGAAATAAATTTACCACGCCCTTATATACATGCCAATTTTCAACTTCCTAAGTCATATTAAAAAACCCAATTTTTATCTTTTAATTCTCCGTCCACAGTCGAGAAACTTTAAATCTGATTACTTCAGGATATTTTACATCGTAAGGACTATACGCTATGCATTTTCCGCTTCCTTTGAGGGCTTCAAAAGAAGTTAAAATGTTAAAAATCCCAATTTTGTGACTCCACATTTTCCTTACAATTCTCCGCCCAAAGTAGAAAAATTTAAAATTCGACTGCTTCAGGATATGAAGAATCGAAAACATAGTCCTTTCTTAGGAAATTTTCAGCTTCCTAAGTCATTAGAGGACTTTAAAATAAGCAAAAATGTAAAATTTCATCTTCGTAGGTCTTCAAATTAGTTAAAATATTAAAAAGCACAATATTGCCTTGCCCCACTTTTCTCTTAATTCTCCTTCCCCAGTCTAAAAAATTTAGATCCGATTACTTCAGGATATGCTTCATTGTTAGAAAAAAAAGCTATGCAATTTTCCGCTTCCTAAGTCATTTGGGGGCTTCAAAAGAATTAAAAATGTTAAAAAATCCCAATTTTGCCACGCCACTTTTCTCCTCAATTCTCCGCCCACATTGCGAAAATTTAAAATCCGACTACTTGGGGATATGCGCTATCGTTAGGACTATATTCTAGGAAGTTTTCAGCTTCCTAAGTCATTAGGGGGCTTTAAATTAGGCAAAAATGTCAAAAAATTTAGTTTTTCCACGCCCACTTTTCCGCTTATTTCTCCGCCCACAGGCAATAAATCGAAAATCCAGCTACGTAAGGATCTGCCCCAGGTGTTTTACTATATGCATGCCAATTTTCAGCTTTGTAGCTCATCAGTGGGCTTCAAAAAGCTCTGGATAGACAAAAAAAGAGGAACACACAAATAGGGAAATTATATATATAGATTTTCTTATTATTCTAATTTAAATATGTGAGAGTATTAGTGAAATTTTTGTATACAAATAGAAAATGTTGGTCCAATTTTTGAGCCCACAAAAAAGCCAAGTGAACAACTTTATAACTTTTAGCTGCTGCATACCCTTTGCTTCATCCATACAACTTCGGCAAAAGTCATTCGACGGCACATTTAACCGCTCTGCGTGCTGCCCTATAAGACAGTGTCCGGTAATTATAGAAACCACCGTCGAAATCTCTCCTCTTGGAAGCGATATCAGCTCACTTGTGCGCCCCTGATTAAGAGAAGGCCAAATCAGTCGTGTTGTCTCACACGTCCATCCATTTGCCCATCTTTGATTAGTCTCCGTCGCAGAACAAAGCCGTAGGTTTTGCTTGCAAGTTTCTAGAGGCATACCAACACATTCCAATTCTGTTGGAACCTGTAAGGTAGTTCCTAGTCTTGCAAGCTCATCGGCTTTGCAATTCCCTGGAATGTCTCTGTGCCCTGGGACCCATATGAGTCGTATGTTAAACTGCTTGGCCATCTCATTTAAAGACGTGCGGCAGTTAAGGGCAGATCTTGTTTTCAGAAACATTGAATCCAGGGACTTGACCGCGGCTTGACTGTCAGTATAGATGTTGACTGCGGTTGTAGACAAGACATTGCAGCTCAACCAGTCAGCCACTTCCTTTATTGCCAGCATCTCTGCCTGGTAAACACTGCAATGATCTGGCAATCTACGAGCCAGGCTCAGTCCAAGCTCTTCCGAATAGACCCCAAAGCCCACTTGTTCGTGCAGCCTCGATCCATCTGTGTAAAAATTTATGGTAGCTCCTCTTCCCGGAGTAACCCCAATCCAAGACTCCCTGGATGGTATCATAGTGGTAAAGTGGCGCTCAAAAAGGCTCAAAGACATTTTGTGGTATTGTTATCTTTTTCAAGATCGCGCTATGGCCACAATCGCTGCTCCTCCATTGCAGCGTGCTATTAAGTCGAATTGCCGACGCAGCTGCATACTGCTTGCCCAATATGTCCAAGGGTATCAGGTGAAGGAGGATTTCTAATGCAGCCGTAGGTGTAGTACGAAGAGCACCAGTGATGCACATTGACGCCATTCTCTGTACCTTCGTGATAAAGACACAGTTCGCTTTTGTTTCTAAAGCAGGCCACCAGACAATGATTCCATACAGCAAAATTGGACGCACCACTGCTGTATAGATCCAATGAACGACTTGAGGGCTAAAACCCCATCGTTTTCCAATGGCCCTTTTACAGGAATACAAAGCAATCGTTGCTTTTCTCACCCGTTCCTCAATATTACGCCTGAAATTCAGCTTCCTATCTAGAAATACTCCAAGATACTTGGCTCCATCTGAGAAGGTGATTTCAGTACCGTCCAGAGAAATAGGATCGAAAGCAGGAATCTTAATTTTCCTTGTAAATAAAACAAGCTCTGTTTTACTAGGATTAACTCCTAGACCACAGTCTCTTGCCCATTTAGACAGATCTTTCAGAGAACCCTGAAGAATGTCCCGCAATGTTGGCAGATGCTTCCCCTTTACCGCTATCGCGACATCGTCAGCATATGCGACAACATGACAACCACGTGCTTCTAGAGATAGTAGCATTGAATTCAGTGCCAGGTTCCAAAGAAGCGGCGAAAGAACACCTCCTTGTGGTGTGCCCCTATTGACAAATCGAGATATGACGGACGCTCCCAATTCAGACGTTATACGTCTACTGGCAAGTAGGCTTTCCACCATTAAAACGATTTCACGCTTTACTCCCAGACCAGACAATGCCAATATTATCGATTCTGGGATGACATTATTAAAAGCCCCCTCAATATCAAGAAAGGCCACCATAGTGTACTCCTTTACCGAAAGCGATCTCTCGATGGTACCAACGAGCTCATGAAGAGCTGTTTCCGTTGATCGTCCCTTGCTGTATGCATGTTGCTTTGTCGAAAGCAACCTCGGGTCAATCACTCTACGCAGATATGAGTCTATCATTCGTTCCATTGTCTTTAACAAAAAAAGAAGACAGACTAATTGGTCTGAAATCCTTCGGAGCTGTGTGGGAACTTTTCCCAGCCTTCGGGATAAATACGACTCTGGTATCCCTCCATTTTAAAGGAATATACGACCAGTTGATGCATGCTGTGTATAGATTATACAGCAACGGGGCTATATAGTCCGACACTTGCTGCAACTCAGCCGGGATTATACCATCAGGTCCCGGGGATTTATATGGCCTGAAGCTTTTTATCGCCCAGATTAATGTTGGCATATTTATTATTTCCGAAGCAATTTCAAATGCTTGGGCGTCAGAACGTTCCAAAGCTTGAAACGGCGTCATGGAATTGCCCGGAAAATGCGTGTTTAAAAGGAGATCCAGCGACTCTCCACTGGAGGAAGACCACACCCCATTAGGATCTTTCAGGTATCCCAGGGTGCAAGGAGAAGAAGCCAGAACCTTGCGCAGCCTGGATGCCTCAGAAACGTCTTCTATGTTTCCACAGAAGTTTTTCCAAGAATCACATTTTGCATTTCTGATCATCTTTTTATAACTCTTAAGTTGCAGCCTGTATGCAGACCAGTCGTCGTCCGCTCTTGAAAATTTAGCCTTATTAAAGAGCTTTCTGCAGGAATCTCTGCTCGTCTGCAACTCATTTGACCACCAAGGTGGCTTTTTTTCCCCTCTAGGCTTTGCAGAAGGGCAAGACGCATCCAGGCACCTATTACAAACATTTGTTATATGGTCAACCAGACAGTCAATTTCCGCCAAACTATGCGGTTCAGATAAGGGTACTTCATCCAAAAGCAAAGAAAAAGTCTCCCTATATTTCACCCAGTTTGTTCTCCTCAGATTTCTAGAGACTGTCTCAACCGGGGCACGCTCCCTGAGTAAAAACTCAATGTAGCGATGATCTGAGAAAGAATGCTCTTCCAAAACTCTCCAGTCATCAATTCTATCAGACAATGTATCTGATACAAGTGTTACGTCAAGAACCTCTTGCCGCGTACTTGTAACGAAAGTTGGTTCACCACCCTTGTTACAAATATACAGGTTAGTGCTTAACAAAAACTCCAAAAGTGATTCGCCTCTATCATTTGTGTCTGTACTACCCCATATCGAATGATGTGCATTAGCATCACAACACACTACTAACTGGTGTCCCCTAGATTCAGACTCCCGAATTAGACCGACAACCTTCTCCGGGAGTATTGACCCCGGATTAGGAAAATACGCAGAGGCGAGCCAAATAGACTTCCCATGAAGCTCTAAGCTAGCCGCTGTAACATCCATATCACTAAAAGTTGATAAAAAGAATATATTTAAGCCATTTTTTGCCAAGATGCAGGCTCTTGGTGAGCCCTCACCTTTGGCAACCACCAACTTAAACCCAGGGATCTTCAATCCGCAAACCCTGCCACCCCGCACCCAGGGCTCTTGGATAAAAACCAAGTCAACTGCTCCTGTCGTCAGGCGCAGCAAGAGTGCAGCTGAGGCTGCCTTACAGTGATGGAGGTTTATTTGTAGGAACCGCAACATCTTGCTTTTTTTCCACCATCCTTTCCACCACCGTGTTATTGGCTTCATCCTCCGTGTTATCATAGAGGTCGCATTCGTCCCCAGATTCGGTTTCGAATAAGCCAGATATATATCCCATCTGTTCTGAGTCGGAGGCAACAGAACTCTCCGAATTCCTCACTGCATGGGCCTCGTCCTGAATGTCACCCATCGTGGCATCGGCTTTATCCTCCATGCCATCACAGAGGTCGCATTCGTTACCAGATTCGGTTTCAAAAATGCCAGATGCATCTCCCATCAGCCTAGAATCGGCCAGCTGAATATCAACCTTTTCCAGATTCTCCTCCCCAGCCGACTCTGCCACTGGCTTGTCTGCGTCCAAAATAGTCTTCTGGTCGCCCTTGTAGACATTGACTCTTATATGAAAAAATCCAAATCTAATAATGCCGTCAGTCCTGGCTAAAAGCGGAAGCGATTCCTCGTTAACCAAGACCACTGCTTGACGACGAGCGCCCTCCATCTCACCCAATCTGGCAATTTGCCAATTCTGAGTTGGAAGGTCAGGATTGCAGGCTTTTATCATCTTAAGAATCACCGCAGTGTCATTTGTAGCCATTGGGATCCATGCATGAGCTCTGGGTTGCGAGGGGATATCATGTTTTTCCACAACGTCCAGTCTGGCTCCAGGCCATAACTCTCCCACTTGGCTAATGGCAACCTTAAACACGGCTGCGGATCTTTCGTTCCCAAAAGCAACGAGTTTTACTCGCCCCTGATACCAACCTGCGTTGACAGTAGTAGGGAGCAAATCAGGCATACTCTCAAGGAGCCTATAGTAGATTTCATTTAGTTTAGTTTCAACTAAACTCCACTTGTCCCTTGGAATACTACAATCCCTATTTTGCCTGTTTATCACAGCCCTAACGAAGTTACCTTTAACCACTTCACTAAAAGACTGAGTCCAGACGTTGCCGGTCACCTTAGATCTCTTAGGTAAAGGTTTCTCGTCGGGCGAGCGCAACCTTTTACCAGACTTCGATGACGAGGCCGAAACAGCGCTCTGTTTGTCAGATGCGCGCATTGCCGAAAGTTTGTCCTGTTCTTCAATGACTCCTTTCGCCCATGATAGCGACGCCCTCTCACGTTCGGAGAGCTTCGTTCCATCAAGTTGGCTTAGTCTGTTAATTATTTTCAAACAAAGCCGTCTCTGGTTGTGCCTGACCTTTGATGGTTTAAGTTTCTTTTTCTTTTTACCACCAATATTAGGCTGAGCACCCCTACCAGAATCAAGGTCGGACTTCAAGGTCGCAACCCTAAGACCAGTGCTAGGACCAGCACCAGTCGGTGAGGCAGAGCCTCGAATTGAATCGGTATCATTTGTGTCCATATTTTCATTTTCCTGGATGTGGTCATGAAAATATTACAAAAATACCTATTACGAACAATTTCAAAAATTCAATTAATAGCACGGAGATAAATTAAAACACGTCCACACTCGTCAACAGTTGAACTAATATCGTGAAGGGTATAAATATAAACAAGTGAGAGTGTTAAATTCGGCTGTGCCGAATCTTTTATACCCTCCAAAATGTAAAAAAAAATTGACAGGGGCGTTTCTTTCTTTTTTTTGGGGGGGGGGGCGAAGTTGATAGGGTCAGTGGGGCACGTTGAGAGCACCTTCCTATCGCGATAAATATACCAAATGTTTCATTTATTTAACAAAAATACAAAAAAACCTATAAAAACGTGTATTTTTTTAGAGGTTGGTTTAGTTCTTCAAGGGGGAACTTTTTTTCCCCTGGTCCGATTTGGCCAATTTCCGAACTTAACCTGCCTAGGAACATAAGACATATTTGTGCAAAACTTGAGGTTCCTAGCTCTTTTATTTTGGACTGCATCGTGTTAACTACAGACGGACGGACTGACTGACTGACGGACAGACGGACGGATGGACGGACAGACAGACGGACGGACGGACGGACGGACGGACATCGCTAAAATGTCTTAGAATCGATCACTGATCAATAATATATATACTTTATGGGGTCCCCGACCGATATTTCGATGCGTTACACACGGAATGACAAAGTGAGTATACCCACATACTGTAGTTGGAGGGTATAAAAAGTAAAATACTTATTGTACGCAAATGCTTGAATGAATAAACACACAAAATGTTAGGCATGGAAATTTATGCATCATCAACATTTCACTTATTGTAATATTTTGCAATTGTTATAGTTTGAAAGAACATTATTTTATTTTTTTTTTTATTTTTAAATATTACATTTTATTGAAATTGGTAACAGTTTTCTTTTTTCTATTGCATGAAAGAAAATTGAAATTCTCAGAATTTATAGAAGTAGCAATAATGCAGATATTTATTATGCGTTGCCATGGTTTTTCATAAAATTATTTTTTTTTTTGCAGTAGTGTAATATGGAAAAAATATAATATTGTATATAAAATGAAATATTAAATTTTTTATATAAAAACAGCGACGTATCCAGAAATTTGAAAACGGGGGGGCACAACTTCCAAAATTTTTTTGTCATCGCCTTTTTTATTTATTTTTAACTAGGACTACACCCCCCCCCTCTTAGCAGGACTTTTTTTATAAAAAAAAATTGGGAATCTCAAATCTTCGTACAGGAAACATGTTTGAATCTACGAATTTTCATTTAAAAAACTTATTTTTTTGAAAATAATGTTTGACAAATTCTCTGGTTTACAGATTTTTTTAAGAAACGGCATTTTTTTTGGTATTTGCAATAATTATCAAAATCTTCGATTAAGCACTATTTGCTAAAATCCATTGAATTGCAAAAATGAGAGCATTTTTCCCAAAATCAAAATATACGAACTAAATAGAGTTTCACTTCCATATTCTAAATCATTTTACCAAACTTTTCAAGCGTATAATATTTTTTCCGATATTCGTCTTCGATATATTTTTATGGATCTACTACAACGTATTTGTAAGTTAAAGCGTTCCATTTTCGAAACATTCAAGTTTGAAGGTTTAAAAAAAAATCTTTTTATTGCTTCACGTAAGAGTTAAGTAAGATAGCCATATGATCCCGATACATAACTTTTATTATATAAAACCAATATTGCGCGTTTTTAAAAATATTTTGCTGATATTTCGATAGAAATTATTTTTTTTCAATTTCTTAATTTTTTTTTTTAATTTTAAAATTTTTCAAATCGAAAAGGGGGGGCACGTGCCCCCTGTGCCCACCCCCTATATACGTCCATGTATAAAAATAAACATTGTAAAATAATTTTTAATAAAAACAACCCAGGCAGAAAAATACAATCGACAAAAGCGTTGTTATAGCATTGTGGATGATATAACGAGCGTTCTGTATACAATTTTTGCAGTGCTTTCAAAATATTAAAATAATAACATCAATCTACGCTAGGTTTAATCATTTTAGAAACAATGTAAAACAGTGCTACGGTAAATAAAATAAAAACCCCCAAAAAAAATTTAATAACTTGTTTTACTTTAAAACTTAACAGAATCGGATCTTTTTGAAAAATTGTATGTATACTTGCCAAAGCAGTATTTAAAAAAAAAATAATGTTATATTCATTTGCCATTCCATGCTAAACGAATTGAAATATCAGTCAAGGGCCCCATTAAGTTTATAAATTATTGATTCATGATGATTTTTAAGACATTCTAGCCATATTCATCGGTCCATCTGTCAGTTGAAAGCCAGCTGCAATTCAAACTAAACAAGTTGTTAAATTGTTAAATGAGCAAAATCGGATCCATCTGTCTGTTGAAATTAAGATTAAGATGTCCAATGAGTAAAATCGAATCTAAGACACCCTATGTTTATAGGATGGTAAAGTTCCCTTCCCAACATCTGAAAAACGCATACTTGGACTCAGAGAACTTAAAAATGTTACTATTTCATTCCTTCCTTTTTGTGGAAGTGGATATAAAAATGCCTGCGAATTTTGTACTCTTGCCCAAAACATTAAATCATAATAATTTTTTGCGGAAGATTTGGGTGTACTTGGGAAAGCAAAGTTTTTTTAGAAAAAATAATGTTATATTACTTTGCTATTCCATGCAAAACGAATTGAAATATCAGTCGAGGACCCCATTAAAAAACCAAAAGAGCTGAACATTTCGTAAGTGAGTGCAAAATAAGTGCAAAAAAGTGTTTTTACATTTTGGATAGTATAAAAGATTCGGCACCAAAGAATATAACACTCTCACTTGTTTTATGTACATTTGATAAACAAATGGAAAATTTTTATGCGAAAATCTTAGACTTGGTGAAAAAGTAGTGTTGGTAAAAAAAAATGATTTTTTTTTTCACGAAAAACAATATAATGTTAAAAAAAATTTAATGAACCCAAAATTTTTGGTGACAAAAAGTTTTGATGAATTTTTTTGATGAAAAGAAAAATTTTTTGATGCAAAAAAAATTGATGAACAAAAAATATGACAAAAAAAAAAATTTTGGTGAGAAAAAAACTAATAATAAAAAATTTGACAAACAAATTTGATGAAACAAAATTGATGAAAAAAATATTTAAAAAAAAATTTATGAAAAAAATTTTGATGAAAAAAAAATTGATGAAATCATAAAATTAATTAAAAAATAAATTGATGAATAAAAAAGTGATGGAAAAAAAATTGATAAAAAAAAGTTTTATAAAAAAAAAGTTTGACGAAAAAAAAAATTATGAAAAAAACAATAAAAATTGATGAAAAAAAGTTTATTGAAAAAAATGAAGAAAAAGAATTTGTAACAAAAAAAAATTGATGCCAAAAAAAAATTAGATGAAAAAAAATTTGATGAAAAAAAAAAAAAATTTTTTGTTGAAAAGTAATTATGTTACTTTTTATTCACCAGCTGGTGAAAAACAGTTTTATTCACCACGAGGTGAATTATTATCCAAGTTACAAACCCAAGTTATTTAAATTTTTAATTTTAAGAAAATGAAAATAGTAATTCTTGTTTTCTTTTTCGTTAATTGTTAGCTTATATAGTCAAACTGAGGTGGCGTCCCGCAACTTTTTTAAAATTAGACACCAGTCTAAAAACATTATCATGTTAAAAGTGATTCTTTATTGCAAAAATGTGTTTTTTTTTTTCATTTTGGAGGGTATAAAAGGTTCAGCACATACGAATTTATACTCTCACTTATTTTTTGTTCGTTTGTTAATGAAATGTAGCATTTTTATCTCAGAACAAGTTCAAACAGATTTGGTGAAAATGTTTATAAAAAAAAATTGATACAAAAATTTTTTTTTGATAAAAAAAAATTTGGTAATAAAATTTTGACGAAAAAAAATTTTTATTAAAAAAAAATCTTTATTGAAAAAAAATTTTTAATGCAAAAAAAATTTTTTAATGAAACTAATTTTTTTTGATGAATACAAAAACTCTTGATAAGAAAAATTTATTTAAATTTTATGAAGAACAAATTATTTTTTTTTTATGAATAAAAATTTTTTTTTGATAAAAAAAACAAAATTATCAAAAAAATGTTGATTAAAACAAAATTGATGAAAAAAAGGGAGAAAAATTGCAGAATAATAAGTATGTTACGTTTTATTCACCAGCTGCAAACAACTTTTGTGTTTACCAGCAGGTGAATTCTAATAAAAGTTACAAATCTAAGTTACAAACCTTTTTTGTTTTAAGAAAATGAAAACAATCATTTTTATTTTCTTTTTTTGGTCGTTAGAAATGAGGTGGTGCCCTGCTTCGCTTTTAACCCTTTCACGACCAGAAATTTTTTGCCGAAGCGATTTTGATTTTCTGTTCATTGTCGTGATCCTTGACCAAATAAAAGTTATGAAACAATGCGATCTCAATCTTTACGGACGGATCAAAGGTGGAGATGGGTACGGGTTCGGGAGTTTACTCTGAATGCCTCGAAATCAGGGTCTCATTGAGGCTTCCGGATAAGTGTAGTGTTTTCCAGACTGAGGTGCTTGCAATTGACAAAGCCGCGCTGATGATTATGACAAGGGACCTTCTTCCTTGCGTCATTAACATTTTCGTGGATAGTCTCGCAGCTCTAAAGTCCTTAGAGTCGAATACTGTAAAATCGGGAATAGTCATGAATTGTATACAATCTCTTCGTCGAATCAGTCAGCACACAATCAAGCTAATGGGTCCCAGGCCATAGTGGGGTCGCTGGGAAGGAATTGGCTGACGAATGTGCGAGGAATGGCTCTGAATCGGTGGGAACGTGTGGAACCTGACGTCTCGGTTCCTATAGTGGAATTGATGAACGAAATTGAAAGGATATCTGAAAAGAGGATGAAGGATAGGTGGATATCACCTGTGGCCACTGCCGAATCCTAAGAGGACAAAAAGTCTTCTTACTTTTGGCAAACGGACGGTTAGCCTATTAGTTGGAGTACTTACAGGACACTGTATAATTGGCCAAATGGACGTGCGTATGGAAATTTCTGATAGGGACTATTGTAGTAGTTGAGGGGAAGTGGAGGAAGAGGAGTCAGTGAAGCACTTGCTATGCGAATGTCCAGGCCTAATGAGAAGCCACCTTAAGCATTTGGGGCAAAGATTTTTCGATGACCTGGACTGCCTAAGCGATGTCACATTGACGTCTCTAGCGGAATACCTCAGGGAAACGGGGTGGTTTAAGAAGTAGGACATTGTATCAGAGGGGGAGTAGGGAAATATGATTAGGGGAATCACAATGGGCCTTATGGCCTCCGAGTGAATTCGCCAAATGGCGAGCGCCCATCCAAACTAACCTAACCTATGAAACAAAAATTGGGCCCCTACCCCTCTCCTTCCCCCTTATTTTTCTTGGTGAAAAAATTTACCATTTGACGAATTCGCATTTTTGGGCAAATGATTTGCTATTCGCTGTGATTTTTAAAATTTGCAACTCAATAATAATTATTCTACAAGAATTTGGACCTTTAAACCCGCTACTTGGACCTTATTTCGCTTGACAATCAACGATCCTTTTGTCCCTAAAATAGAGATTTTCATTTCACAAACTTTGAGGACTTTCAGTGAGTAAGATAATCATTTTAGAGACTAACTGAAAACTAAACTTTTAGCACATTTAAAATCGGTTGAAAAATGTGGAAAATATAACAAAAAATAAAAATGGGACATATCACTACAAGGCCCAACTATTTCGAAAACACCAAATTTTATTGTTGCTATTTAGGACACTAGCCTAAAAAAAATAATTTTCCGTATATTTAACAATTTTAATGACTTATTTTTTTAAAGTACAACAGTTACAAAAGAATTCACCATATCGTCATCTAAAATGCAAAACGCCCTAACTAACAAAAAAATTCAAAATCGGTATTTTATAGATTCTGGTGTATTTTATTAACCTACACGTCCTTACAAAAAATTAGGGTCACGTAATAAAAATTAGCGATTTTATAGTCAAAAATTAAAAACATGTGAATTGCGAAATCGCTAATGAACGCAACTAGAAATACATCTTTTAATCATTTTGTGATTAATTTTGATACATATTCACAAAACGTACGTCCTCACAAAATTTTAGCCCAATTCAATCAAAATCAACAAAGTTATTAACAAATTAAAAATTTTACTCTGTACTGTTTTTTGCTTCTCCTGTAAAATTAATAAAATGTTAGTTAGGGCCTTTTGCTTTATAGGTGACGATATGTATGTTTTTAATCACAAATATATACACACGTACATACTCCAATACATTTAAAAGTACGCATACACATGGATACACAAATACACATACATACTATTAACAATGGCAACAATAAAAATACAAATTTAATTAATTATAGACTTCAAAAAAAAAAAAAATGTCGAGTTCTACAAATGTAAATATACGAGGGGCAATTTTGAAAATATGTAAAGTATTAACATATCCAATGGGCTGGTTCATATATGGCCACCCGTATATATAGGTTTATATATAGGTTTAGGGATCACTACCGGGCCCTAAAGCTTGGGTCTAAAAATTTTTTTTTTCAGACAATCAAAAAAAAAAATCGATTTTAATTTTTTTTATTATAATTTAGCTTGATTAGCTTACTAACGATAAAAAGCTTCACAAAAAAAAATTTGGATGGTTGGGGTCATACTCTAAAAATTTTCCAAAACTTTTTTTTTTTAGTTTCAATAAGCAACCATAGTATGTATGTCTTAAGTTGCTCTTGTATCACCAATCTTTATAAAAAAATTTGAAATATCGTTAACTTGAGAAGAATACCAAAGGGATATTTAAAAAAAAACAGTAATTATTTTTTGTTTTTTATTATATTTTGTTTTTGTATTAAAGAAGCTTATCAAGTAAAATTATAATAAAAAATACAAAGAAAAAATTTGGAAAATATAAATTTTTGGTTTTGGACGCAAGTGAACGTTGTTTCAGAAAAAAATTTAAATTTTTAAGCAGAATATACTATCAAGAACAACTCAAACGCTATTACGTTAGCTTATCAAAACTGAAAAAACATTTTTTTTTTTTAGGCCAACCAGCCTAAATTATTTTTTATACCCTCCACTCTAGTGATAGAGGGTATATATAAGTTTGTCATTCCGTTTGTAACACATCGAAATATTGGTCTAGGACCCCATAAAGTATATATATTTATGATCCTCGATCGATTTTAAGCCGATCTAGCGATGTCCGTCCGTCCGTCCGTCCGTCCGTCTGTCTGTCTGTCTGTCTGTCTGTCTGTCTGTCCGTCCGTCCGTAGAAAACACGCTAACTTTTGAAAGACTTTACAGAGGCTACTGAAGTTTGGCATATATGTTTGTCATTTACCTGGTCAGATTGGTATTGCAATCCAGCCAAATCGGTCCAGTGCACAGTGATTCGTTTCATTGGCAAAAATCAAAAAAAAATGTATGCCTTCAATGTTGATGATTTTTTGTATTTTTACAGTTTAATAGTAAACTAAAAGGAATATGTACTTTTCTTATTTTTAAGAAGTCATATGTTGCCACAAGAGGGCGCTAAAGTATGGAAATTCAACGCTATTGTGTTAAAACCTAAAAATTGATTTTTATAGGTTTACTAAAATAATTATGAAAAATCGAATTTTAAAGAAATCAACGAACTTTTTTTTGCAAAAGTTACTTAAATATATTTGCTAAAGGTTGTATTTGCAATTTTTTAGAATTAATCTTAAAATACATTTTTGTATTGCTCTGAAATCTATATTTTTTCTACCGAATCCCAAAAAATTGACAAATTTTGATGGAATGCATAAAAAAAGTTCGTGAGTCAAAAAATTATTTTTTTCGCTTTTTCGATAGCTCGGACTATGGTTTATGAGGTAAAACAATAAAAACAACTAAGTTTTTGTCTGAAGTTGGAAAAAAGTTAGGTTTTTTTTTGTGTCTTTATTTAATTTTTTTCAAAAGCTATATTATTAATGGAAAAACTATTAAAAAAAAAATCCAATATTAAGTATTTTTTCTTTACAATTTGATATATTATAAAGTATTCTGTAAAATTATAATAAAAAATCAGAAAAAAATTATGCAGTACGTGGGCCGTTTTGCTTTAAAAGTTATCTATGAATTTTACTAAAATCCCCAAAATCACCAAATTTCAATGGCCTTCATAAAAAAAGTTCGTGAATAATTTTTTTTTGTTTTTTATTTTTTTTGAAGCTTTAACAATGTTTTATAAGATCAAAAAATAAAAATAACTAAGTTTTTTTTTTAAGTTGAAATTTTTTTTTTTTTTAAAAAATCTAAAATTGGATTATTTTTTTGTTTATTTATTTTATGTACTGTAAATAAATTTAAAAAATACATCAACATTTTCGTGTTTTTTTATATAAAGGGATTTATTGTATTGTATACCATAAATTTATAGTAAGTAATTCGATAAAATAAGTATACAGTGGGCCATTTTGCTTTAAAACCAGTATTTGATTTTTGTTGGTATCCCAAACCAAAACCAAATTTTTTTTTGAGATACATACATAAAAAAAGTTCGTACTTAAAAATTATTTTTTATTGATTTTTTTAACATCCTGGACTGTTTTCTATACGATCAAATAATAAAAATAAATAAGTTTTTGAAAAAAACGAAAAAAAAAAAAATTTTAAGTACCCAAAAAAAATTTTTTTTTAGTTTTTTGTTATTAACGGGTTATATACTTAGAAATGAAGCAAATATTAAACGAGTTTACTTAAAACTTATTTTGAATAAATTTATTTTCGTAATGCAACAGGAAATAAGTGTTGCGAATGTTTTGTTTTTGCAGTTATTAGGTATTTTTATATTTTTGACTATATTTAAAAAAAGGATATATTAACAGCTTTTTTGTTACCTCAAGTAACTCAACGAAATTTGGCACACTTATTAACGTTATTTGATCTAATCTATATTAAAAATTTTATAACAATTGAAAGATTTTTAAAATAGTTACAGCGATTTCAAGAAAAAGGATATATGGCAGCCACGCGAGTCCTTGCTCAGATTAAAATACAAATGTTGTACGTCGATGGTTATCTAAATTTCTAAGACAATAACTAAGTTAAGTAATTTTATATCAAGTTTTGTGGCTAAAACTCCACTTTTAAATTTCAGGATATACGACAGGTACAAATGTCCTTCGACCGATTTGCTCAAAATTTTTATTTATTTTCTATTAATTAATTTTGTGCTTGCGTACCAAATTTGGAAAATCGTTGACAACTCTTTCTATTTTATTTTTGTGATTAAACTATATTAACACTTTATTGCAGTTTTTAAAAAGGATATATAAATAACTTTTGTTTTACAGAACCGATTTCAGCGAAATTTGGCACACACATTGACATCACTTATTCAAATTTTTATAAAAAATTTCAAGGGTATCGAGTAATTTTTGAGCGATTTACAATTTTTTTAAGAAAAAGGATATATGGCAGCCACACGAGTCCTTGCTTCAATCTAGAAAAAAATTTACACATAAAATACTATATCAAAATTGGTAACATTGACAAAGTTTGGGAATTTTGTGACCATTTTTGTAGTTTTAATCACATATTTAAATTTCAGGATATATGGGGGGTAGGCGTGTCCTTGCTCCGATTTTTCCAAAAACTCGTTTTTTTCTTGATTAGATAATTAAAAGCTTGTGTACCAAATTTCAGAAATCTGCGAATAATATTCTATTTTTGCCCACTCGATATATGGGAACGAATCACTGTGCAGTGGTTCAAAAGTTATGAGCAAAAGAGTAAATTTCGGCAAGGGTGTTTCACGAATTTACGAGATAAAAAACACGATAACTTTCGATAGACAATAATGAGACTACTGAAGCTTGGCACGAATCTTTGCCGTTTTCCCCGTCTGTTTGGATTTAAATTTCAGCTCAATCGGTCCAGTGGTTCAAAAGTTATAAGCGAAACCCTGAATTTCAGATTAGTTTCATCTAAAATGCCACGTGTTTTAACAAGTTTTAAAAGCATTGGTGGTAACTAAACAATGCTTTTCAAACTTGTTTAATTTTAAAGCAATGCTTTTTAAACTTGTTTAGTTTTAAAAGCATTGGTAACTTAAAAATTACTCTCGAAAAAAATTTTACTCTCAAAAAAAATTTTACACTCCAAAAAAATGTTACGCTCAAAAAAAATTTATACAAAAAAAAATTTTGTTTTTTTTACAAAAATGACAATATTTTGTGTACATACTTACGTGCATTCACTTAGAAATATTTTTACAGTTAAAAAAACATTACACTCGAAAAAAATTTTACACTCAAAAAAAAAATTATTTTTTTTTTTTTTTTTTTAATGACAAAAAAAGAGTTTTTTACTCAAAATAAAATATTTCTAACCAAACTTGTTAATTTTTTCACGTTAAAAATGTACTACTCTTTAAAAAAAATGCATTGTGGAGGGTATTCATAGATTCGGCATAGTCGAATTTAACTTTTCTACTTGTTTTATTTTACAATATGTTTTGTCTACTTTTTGTTACTTAAATAAAAAACCGAATATTAGTGACATTGACTGTATGTTAATATTTGCAATTTCTGGCCGGTTTGTATTCAGATATAGAGGAAAGGGGTCTCCGGATGCTATAATGCAGAAATTTGCTACCAGTATTCCCGGTTCTGATCCTGGTACTGGTTCTCAAAAAACAAAAAAATACCATACCATAAAATATTAAGATTACACCATTTAATCAGTATTTGGGAAATATTTAGTTGTTTTTGTAAAATTATTAAAAAATCAAGTAATTTTTTTTTCTTTAAATTCATAAAAAAAAATAGGAAATGGTGTTTTTGACATGTTTTTTATTATTTTTTGGTAAAAGCGAAGAATAAATTTTATTATACAAAATTATGTATACAAAATATACATACCGGTAGTCCCGGGAATACCGTCAGAACCGGAACCGGGTATACCGGTATTCCCGGGAATACCGGGAATAATTCAAGAACCGGGAAACCGGTTCCATTTCCCGGTAATACCTAGAACCGGGAATACCGGTATTCCCGGTACTACGGTACTGACCGTAGGCACTAGATGATAATGATGATGAATTTGGAGAAGAGTTTTATATGTATAGTGATCTCTCTGAATAAAAATTAAAAATTAAAATAAAAATTTGTGATCCACCTTAAGTGTTAAAGACAGATGGTAGGTATGTTCCGTGAAAATGTTGGGGTGGAACTAACATTGAGGGTTTTTTTTATTCAAAAACGACAATTTTTAAGGTGCAGAGTGGTCTTTATGAGCTCTTTAGAGTGCCTAAACATGCTCAGATTGTATTGGTATATTCAGAAGAGTTGTTCGGCTTTACCTTGGCTACACTTTTGCCAAATATCGTTAGGAAAAATTTAACAGTCCCAGTAAGTTATACTGAAAAAAGTGAAAAAACCCATATTTTTTCCTATGTTTTTCAAAAAAACTCCATGAAAGAAATATTTCTTTGGCATAAAATGTTGAAAGAATTTGTTCAGTGGATTATTAGCCACATTATTGCCAAATATAGATAAGACGTAGCACGAAGTCTTATTAAGATTTTGGGCAAAAACTGAGGAAACCATATTTTGAGGGTCATACTGCTTTTCAGAAACTTTGGAGGCCCATAAAAAGGAATTGGTCACCAATCTGGACAAACCGAGTATAGAGTTTTACTACCTTTTAGTAGTACAATCGAACCTATATAGTCAACTTCTTGTGTTTTTTTCACTGTTGCACTGTGTTATTTAGCATTAATTAAGTCGAATTTAAACTGTTGTAACTTTTTAACAAAAAGAGATAATTATACACTCTTTTTTGGTAATTTTAAAGGATATTTAAAGCTTTAAGTCATACCTTTTCTACTTTTTTTAAACAATTTTTTCTATTTTTTATTAAATTTTTAACATAATAAAAAATTTTGAAAAGATAATTATATATTTATTTTTTTTTGATGGAATAGAACTTTTGTGTTTGGTCTCTATTGGTCGCCGGACTTTTTCAGACATATTGACCAATATCCATAGTACTTATTTCAACGGCTAACTTTTGCGACCGTCTGCGACGCCGACTACAGTGGGGCGATATGTAAACTTTGTTTTTACATATTTTTTAAACATATTTTTTAAAAGTGGGCGTGGCAATTGTCTGACCGCCCCCTTTTTTTGTGATATTATTTCTACAGTCCTTCAAGTTTAAAGAAATTACAACCAAAATTAAAATTTTTTTAAAAAGTGGGCGTGGCCGTCCCATATTTTTCATAATGTTGTTTTTGAAGTCAAAACGAACATTTATACCGAATTTCCAGTCAATACATATACAATTGGATTTTTGTCGTCTTAGATTGACCAAATGTGGCACTGTGCGGTGAGTTGATAACTTTGCGAAATATTAGCATTTTAATCAATTAAACATATTTTAGATATTTGTGCATGTGGTATTAATGCAGATTCTCAAGATGATATAACACCTATAGGGCGACAATATAACATCAAAAAAGGCGATAGTAAAAGCATTTTTCTGCTAAATACCAAAATAAAGATTATGAAACAGTCTCCAAGAAGTCTCGTCCAGAGAATTGTTTCAAGTTTCGTCCTGATAGTGGTAACAAAGATGCGACTACGAAAATTTACATAGGATAGTTATCCCCTAGAAATTCTCATAATCTGTAATATGTATTTCGCTTTAAAAATTGTAAAATTTTATACATATAATCAAATTTAATTATAAAAATTGTTTAACAAAAATAATAAAAATTTTATTTTTTAAGAAGCAGTGTAAAAAAATATTGATTGGAGCTACCATAAAACGCTTTTTAAAATTCGATCACTCTAACCAATGACAATTTTAGCTTTTAAATATTCAGTTCTCATAGTAGAATTTTAACAGTTGAGACAACTGAAATTATCAGTAGAGGGAACTGAATAATGCGATAGTTCGTGGGACCGCAAAAATTCAGTTGGCAAAAAATTAAGTTGCAGCAACTGAAACTATTTTCTGTGTGTATATATAAAATTTCGGGAATTCAAATGTTTAGATCCGAAATTAGGGTCATGAGACCCCGAAAGATATGCAGAGCTAAGCTATTCCATTTCTTTGTAGTCTTTCTTTTGAAAATTTCATCCGTTTCGCTCTATCTTGCTTAGTTTTCGAGATATCGCCATTTTGAATTTTTAACTAAATTCTAAGAAGTTATTTACTAAAACGATGTTTTTTTTAGCAAATTTTAACTAAACTTGAACTAAATTGTTTTTAAATAAATATGGCTTAAAAATAAAGATACGTTTCTTAGATTTTTTGAAAATTTCTTTGGCAGTAAGATTTTTTTCCTTATTTTAAAGAACTCCATTTAAAAGAAAACTATGAACTAATTATAATTAAATGAACTAAACTTTTTTCCTCATAGTTAAGAAAATTTCTCATTTTTTAGAAAAATTTAACTAAATTTTAGGAAAATTCATGATAAATTTTCAAAGAAATTTTTTCCTCAATTTTATTTATGTCTTTTTTCAGTGTAGTGGCTTAAATCATTCTGTATAAGTTCTTGATTCACTTTTTTCGATACCACCTAGTCAGAAAAATACAATCGCAAAAGCGTTGTGAAAGCGTTGTGGACGGTTGTACGAGCGTTCTGATACCAACTTCAAAGCGCCTTCAGATGATCCGAATGATAACATCGATCTATGCTAGGTTTTAAGCGTTTTAAAAGCGATGTAAAAAAGTGCTTTGAGAACGTTTTTTTAAAGTCATCAAAGCGCTTTAAAAACCCAAAGTAAAGAATTTATGTTTTAGTTCGGTTATAATACAAAGTGAAATCCGAAAAAAAAATTTGTACTCCAAGAAACTTAGAAAATTTTTCCAAAAAATTTTCGAACATTAGAAAATTTAAAAAAAAAATTTTTCGAAACGTAGAAAATTTAAAAAAAAAAATTTTAAAACATTTTTTTTACTTAAAAAAAAAAAAATTGACAAAAAATTGTTATTCAAAAATAGTTTCGGAACTTAGAAATTTTTAAAAAAAAAAAATCTTAAGAACTCTTAAAACGCTTTTCGAATACGCTCGCAAAGCGTTCCAAAAAAACGTTTTGAGATTGCTTCTTTTTTTGTTATAGAGCTTTCAGAACACTTTTCAAAAACGCTCGCAAAGCGTTTGAAAAAAGCGTTTTGAGAATGCTTTTTTTTTGTTCCAGCCCAGCAGAAATAAATCGAGATTTTGGCGACACAGCATCTGTTTATAGCATACCGTAGCGCATCCAAAGAGCGCTCTTAGGGATGCAGTAAAAGGAAGGGGAAAAAATTTTAATTTTTTTTAAGATTTTTTATATAAAACTTATAATGTGTAATTTTTTTTTGATAAAATTTCACACTTGCTTTCCTTTTTAATATTTTTAACACTTTTTGAATAAAAAAACATGAGTTTTAGACAAAGACACATGATTTGACTGCATTATTATTGCGCATTAATCAGCGCTGCAAAGAGCGCTTCAATCATAGCATCTTTGACCGCTGTTCCCAAAAAAAAATCCCATAAAAAATGGGAAAATGAAAATTTCCGATATTTTTTTGATGTTCACTTCCGATTTTTTTTTTTTCATTTTGTTTCACATAAATAAAGTTTTGTAAAGTAAAACGAATGAATTTTTTTGTTATATTTTTTTAAATTTTAGTTATTTGATTTCAACTTTGAATTTACAGCATTTTTATTCTGCTTAAATCAGCTCTACAAAGATACATGAATTCACTGCATCTTTAATCTGCTTAAATCAGCGCTAAATAGATACATGAATTTACAGCATCTTTATTCTGCTTAAATCAGCGCTCTAAAGACACGTGATTTCAGTGCATCTAAAGAGCGCTGTTACTGTGTATCCAACTAAGTAGAGCTCTAAAGTGGGACATCGCCTTAGGGAATCATGCATGAATTCAGCGCAATTGGATGCGCTCCTTTACTCAAGTTCCCCTTCCAAAAGCTGCTGAACGTTCAGCAAAATTTCTGCTGGGAGTGCTTTCAGAACGCTTTTTTTTAGAACCGTCGTCAATTTCTACTTGGGCATGTTTAATTATTTTCATACCTTCGAATCAAACAACATGTACTGGAGGATCACGATCTTTGTTGCCACTTTCGCCGCTATCCTCCGAGTCATCTTCTTCCCCGATATCATCATCTTCTTTTGCATCGCTGCCTTTGTCGAACTTATCGATCTTATCGATAACTCTTCCTTCTTGCATTTGCCATTTTTCGTTTTATTTCACAAGAGATATTCGGATCAAATAGAGCAACAGCTTCACCGCTGAGATACCAAAAATGTCACATAATCTCTCCTTGGGACAATTTTTCGGCAAAACAGTGGAGTAGGGGGTATTATCATTTTCTTACCTTTATGATTATCATTTAATTAATTATCAAGTTTGCCACTCACATACGTAGTTATGATGGCATTACAAAAATAATTACAAATACACACAAATACACTCACTCTCATACACTTCAAATACCATCAGAATATCATTTAGAATTTTGGTTATTATTTTTGTTGCTGCTGTTGCTGCTATTCTTACTGCTGTGCAGGAATGGAAAAATTAGTACCTTAGTACTTTTTTAAGTACTTTTTCAGTTTTCAAGACACATAGTACTCCCGCGGCTGATTAGTACCTATTTAGTACGAAATGTTTTCATATATTTTTTTAACCAAATCTAAAATAATTCCAGAAAATTTGTCAATTTTCATCCCGAGTAAAAATAAACATATATAACAATATATAACCTGATGCAAACATAATAAATCATATATGATTATACATCGCGTGAAATATTTTCTTAATTTTTTATAAGCAGTCATATGTAGTTATATATAATTTAATCATGATTCGGATTAAAAGGTGTCAGGTAGATATAATTATATAAAATTATATGAGGGTCAATACAAAATTTGGTTTTCTGTATAATTTAACATAAAAATATATATAGCTTATTCTGTTCCATATAAAACTATATATGTTTCCAATTAACCAAAAATTTTCAAAGTTTTTTAGGCAAAGTATAAGAAACTTTTTAAAATGTTCCTAAACATTTCCTTTTTAGGGTTATGTATATCACCTATCTGGTTCGAAGCGTACCCAAACATTTTTTTTTTTAGAAAATTATATGTTTGGTGAATGTATCGTTGACCTGTGGTGTATTTCAACCCAAACCAAAAAACACAAGGATTTTATATGTTTTTATGCAATTAGATCTAATTAGATCCACCAATATATGGCAATGTCTGGTCAAAAGTCGGATGAAATCAAATAATATTTTATACAAGTTGATCTTTTTTAATGAAAAAACATCCATCATTATTCGGATCAAATTGCGTATAAATATATATTGTGTTACATATCATTATATATTGCATCGTATAAAAATTTTTACTCGGGATTGCAAAAATTTTGAAAATTTATTTCAGAAAATTTGCAATGCGGTTTTCTCAGAAGAAAGTAAATCTTAAAATTTTGATATTATCAATTTAAAACTTTTATAATGAATTCATTATTTTTAGTACCGTCAAATTCCAAAAAGTACTTTTATGGATTAGATTTGCCATCACTGCTGCTGTGGCAACATTAATACATGCATAAAACTTGTTGTTGCTGGTGCCACAGAAAAGAGTTGGTTGTTGGTGTAGTTGTGTGAATGTGTGTGTATTAGTTTGTAGATAAAAGCATAAAATTGGCAACATTGCATATTTTCATCTGTTGTGTTGTTTTTTTTTAGTCTCAACCATGGCAGCCATGTTGAAAATGTATATTTTTTATATTTAACTTCTAAAAAAGTTTGTGTATATTTATCTTTTTTTTTATCATTAAAGAGTTTTTTCTTGTTTGGTTTAAAACTTTTTTTAAATAAAAATTTTTTAGAGAAATTTGTTTTGCAAAAACAAAAATTTTCAAAACTTTATTTACAAAATGTTTTCAAACCACAAATATTTACAAAATGAAAAGGTGATAAACAAAAATAGAAAAAAAAAAATATTAATAAATTTAAAAGAAAAATTATATTAAAGTTCAATGATTGATACAATTGTGGATAAGAGAAAATAAACAGGGAAGAGGAGTTCTATCATGTACCTGATATCAATTGATTATCTATAGTTAACCATCAATATTACGTTTGTATTAAAATATTTAAAAAAAAAAAAGTTTTGTTAATACAAACCCATATTGAATAGAATCCAAATAACAACTACAATTATTATCAAACAAAAGAAAAAGTTTTCTGTTCGTTTAGGTTGTTTTTCTAGTTACATCCTGCCATTTTCATAGCTAAAAAGAAAAACTCAAGTATGACTGGCTGCTGGTCATTTATATGAACAGCACGCTTGTCATACTATACAATTTACAACAACTAACAACATACAATAACAACAATATCAGCAAGATGTTAGCAACCGGTAAAAGCACTCAACAATACTGAAGTATCCCCAATGCGTATTAAAAATAAAAAAAAATCCAAAAACAACAATCAAAATTTTGCAACAACAAGACAGTCATATATTCACATCTACACCTACATACTAACTAGAGATGTTTAAGACGGTACCAAAGTTATAATTGTACTTTTTAATTTTACCATAAAAAACATCTTAAAAAATAGTGTTTAAAAACACTAGCAATATGTAAAAAGTGTTTCCCGGTAAATGGGTCCAAAGTCCAAACATAAACCGATTGGGTCTATCTTTCTTCAAAACTTTAATAAGTGTACAAAACATTCACAAACCAAATTTAAGTGAAATATACTTCTATTTGTTGCCAATTAACCGCTTTAACTGGATGTCGGGCGAAATTTTCATTAGGGGCCTAAGTCCAAAAATTGTGTGATTATAATCAGATTTTATTGGGTTACTAGCTGTAGCGCCCGGCGTTGCCCGGCCGGGACTTCGATATGAGTATCTTGATAGCTTCTCCCCAGCGCCACCTATCGGGTCCGTAATAACACATAATTTTCTCATTACGAAACATATCGTCACCTAAAATGCAAAACGCCCTAACTAACAAAAAATTCAAAATCGGTATTGTAATAGATTCTGGTGTATTTTATTAACCTACACATCCCAACAAAATATAAGGGTCACATAATAAAAATTGGCGACTTTATAGCCAAAAATTAAAAACATGTGAATTGCGAAATCGCCAATGAACGCAAATAGAAATATATTTTTTAATCTTTATGTGATTAATGTTGATACATATTTACAAAACGTACGTCCTCACAAAATTTTAGCACAATTCAATCAAAACCAACAAAGTTATTAACAGCGCCATCTACAGGGTCCAAATTTTATCAGAAAACTTATTTTTGTTTCATAAATATATCATGCGAATTTGAGCGAAATTATAATTAAAACGACAACAGCGCCACCTATCAATTTCAAATTTAACAGGAAACTTATTTTTGTTTAATAAATATATTGTTTGTATTTTAGCCAAATCGTACCATAAATACAAAACATTTAAATATTGCGAAATTAAACTTAAGAGACCTGGCTCCAGACTAAACTAAGATATTGTCCAAGTTTGGTATCAATCGGTCCAGCGGTTCTTGAATTTTAGTAACACGTATCCGACACAAACGTTTTTATATATAAAGATAATTCCGGCCTCGGTTATTACTACCTGTGGTAAAAATTTTATTAAAATCGGTTCAGCCGTTTATGCGTGATTACAGTCGCATTTTACGCTCCTTTGTCCGATTGCTCTCTTTTATAACCTATAGTTCCCGCCTCAGTTATTACTATCTGTGATAAAGATTTTATCAAAATCCTTTCAGCCCTTTATGCGTGATTAAGAAACAGACGAAATATCGTTCACAGACGAAATATCGTTTAACAGACGAAATATCGTTCATTTTACGCCCAATTGTCTGATTGCTATATTTTATAGCCTATAGTTCTCGACTCGGTTGGTAGGATCTGTGGTGAAAATTTCATGGAAATCGGTAGAGCCGTTTAAGAGTGATTGCAGAAAAGGGACAATAACGTTTAATAAAATAAAAAGGGACGTGGAGTTTTACGCCCCTTTGTCCGATGTCATCTTTAATTGCCAATAGTTTCCGCCTCGGTTAGTACTATCTGCTAAAAAATTTCATGAAAATCGGTTCAGCCATTTAAGTGTGATTACGGAAATAGCAGAAATGACGTTCAATGTAATACAAAGGGGCGTGGCGTTTGACGCCCCCTTTTTTCGATCGCCCTCTATTCTGGGTCATAGTTTTCGCCTCGGTTAGTACTATCTGTGTTAAAAATTTCATTAAAATCGGTTTAGCCGCTTACGCGTTATTACGGAAAAGGCAGAATAACGTTTCAAAAAATAAAAAGGGGCGTGGAATTTTACGCCCCTTTGTCCGATCGCATTCTCTTATGGCCTATAGTTCCCGCCTCGGTTAGTACTATCTGTGGTGAAAATTTCATGAAAATCGGTTTAGCCGTTCTCCCCTGATTGCGGAACAGACAGACTGACAGACAGACAAACCAACACTCAGATTTATAATATTAATAATAGGGATAAAGTACGCGTTAAAGACACACACACACAAAATTTTAATAAAATATTTTTTATTTTCATGAAATTTTAGAGATTTATATGAATATTGGGAGGGTGGTTTATATGGGGGCTACAAAAAGAACTGGTCCGTTCCTTTAAAATTTGGAATGGTGATTTGTGAATACAAAACACGTTTATCTGCCAAATTCTGAAAGGATACCTAATAAATTACGGTTGATAGGGTCAGTTGACCCATATTTAAAGGGGACGTTTGTATGGGGGAAATGTCAAAACACTGACCGATTTTTTCCAATTTAAATAGCGTTCGTTCTTTGGTCAGAAGAAGCTTAAGTTTCAAATTTCAGAGAAATCGGTTAAAACTTGCGACCTGTATCGTGAGCACAACTTTAACATGAACGGATGGACGGAAACAATAAATCGACTCAAAAAGTGATTCTGAATCGATCGGTACATATGAAGGTGGGTCTAGGACCAATATTTCAGTACTTACAAACATTAGCACAAATTCATTACACCCTGTACCACAGGGTGGTGTAGGGCATACAAACGAGTGAAACAAAAGCTTGGTAGTGGTTGGTGGTACCATAACACATTGCCAGGTAATTTATATGAAGCATTTCACACCAAATGTTTTACTACAGAAAGAAAATATTGGCTTCAATGTTATATCCATAGATGGGAAATACTGAGTATTTACTTATTGAGTACTGCAAAATTTCAAGTGTTTCAGTACTTGTAGTTAAAAAAAAACTACTACAAGTATTGATGAAAGTGCATAGTGAGTTGTAGACGAGCAGAGATATCTGCAGATTCTGCAGTGCAGGGACCTCTTTAAAAAGCCTAAATCTTCAAGAGCGGCCGATTAATGGTCTTCATACAGGCTGCGCAAAGTGCTGGCTTCTTCTCCTTGCACCCTGGGATACCTCAAGGATTCTAAACGGATTTGATCTACCTCCAGTGGAGAGCCGTTCGATGTCTATTAGAACACGCATTCTCTCGTAGGCTGGGCAAAATTCCCACACAGTTTCCAAGGATTTCAAACCGATTAGTCTGTCATCTTTTTTGTTAAAGACACTGAAACGAATGATACACTCATATTTGCGTAGAAAGATTGTCCATAGGTTGCTTTCGACAAGCCAACATTTATACAGCAAGGGTAGATCAACGAAAACAGGACTTTATGAGCTCGTTAGTACCATCGAAAGATTGCATTCGGTAAGGAAGTACTCCAGTGTCCTTTCTTGATTTAGAGAGCCATTTAATAATGGCATGCTCTGGTCTGGGGTAAAGCGTGGGACAGTTCTAATGAAAAACAAGTAAGAAAATTATAGTCGGTCAAGACCGACCATATAATACCCTACACCGGAGTTTCCCGGAAAATGGGTCCCAAGTTCAAACATGGACTGATTAGATCTATATTTTGTCATATCTTTAATAAGTGTAAAAAGCACTCACAAATCAAAGTTGAGTGGAAAAGGCTTCTTTTTGTTGACAATAAACCGATTTAACTGAATATCGGGCGAAATTTTCACATGGGACCTAAATCCAAAACTGGTCCGATGATAATCAGATTTATTAATGTACGCGTCTAACATACACAAACAGAATTTTAATTAAATATTTTCTATTTTCATGAAATTTGAGAGATTTATGTGAAAATCGGGAAGGTGGTTTGTATGGGGGCTACAAGAGAAACTGGTCCGATTTCTTTAAAATTCAGAATCGTGATTTGTGTGGATGAAACATGGTCACCTGCCAAATTTCAAAAATATACCTATTAAAATGCGGTTATTAGAGTCATTTGAGCCAAAACTAAAGAGGACCCTTGTATGGGGGCTAGGTCTAAATATGCACAGATTTTTTTCAATTTCAATCGGCTTCGTTCTTGGGCCAAAAGAGGCTTAAGTTTTAAATTTTAAGTCAATTGATTAAAAATTGCGACCTGTATCGTGTTTACACCGTTTACATGGACAGACAGACGGACAGACGGACAGACGGACGGACGGACATCGCTATATCGACTCAAAAAGTGATTCTAAGTCGATCGGTATACTTAAAATTGGGTCTAGTACCAATATTTCGGGTAGTTACAAACATCAGCACAAACTCATTATACCCTGTACAACAGTGTGGTGTAGGGTATAAAAATCTATTTATCAATAGACGTATAACGTCTGAATTTGAAGAATTTATCATGTCTCCATTGTTCAATAGGGGCACACCACTAGGAGGTTTTCTTTCGCCACTTCTTTGGAACTTAGCGCTAATTTCAATGCACGTAGTTGTCATGTTGTCACATATGCTGACGATGTTGCGATAGCGGTAAAAGGAAAGCACCTGCCAACATAAGGGGACATTCTTCAGTGACCTCTGAAAGATCTGTCTAAATGGGCAAGAGACTATGGTCTGGAAGTCAATCCAAGTAAAACATAGCTTGTCTTATGGCGTCGATGTGCACCACTGGTGCTCTTCGTACTACACCTACGGCTGCATAAGAAATCCTCCTTCTCCTGATACCATTGAAAACATTGGGTAAGCAGTATACGGCTACGTCGGAAGTTCTACTAAACAGCACACTGCAATGGAGGAGTAGTGATTGTGGCCATTGAGCGATCTTGAAGAGGATAGCAATGCCACAGAATGTGCTCCCCCTATATGCCTTTTTGAGTGCAACGTTATCACTATAATACCATAAAGGGAGTCTAAGATAAGGGCCACTCCAGGTAGGGAAGCCTCCGTTAACCTCTTCACGGATGGGTCGAGGATGCACGCACAAGTGGACTTTGCAGTATATTGGGTACATCTTGTGTTGAGCCTGGCTCGAAGATTGCCTGATAAGTGCAGTGTTTACCAGGCAGAGATGCTGGCAAAAAAGGAAGTGCCTGACTGGTTAAGTTGCAATATATTGTCACAGCTGCAGTCAACATCTAATCTGACAGTAAAGCCGCGTTCAAGTCCCTGGAGTCAATGTTTCTAAAAAAAGATCTGCCCTTAACTGCCTTACGTCTTTAAAAGAGATGGCCAAGAATTTGACATATGACTCATATGGGTCATAGGGTAAAGAGACGTTTAAGGGAATTGCATATCCGATGAGCTTGCAAGATTGGAAACTACTTAACAGGTTCCAGCAGAATTGCAAGCAAAATCTACGACTTTGTTCCGCGACGGAGACTAATTGGAGATGGACACATGGATGGACGTGTGAGGCAACACGACAGATTTGGTCTTCTCTCAATCAGAAGCGCACAAACGAGCTTATATCGTTTCCAAGAGAAGAGATTTCGACCGTGGTTGATATAATTACGAAGACTGCCTTATAGGGAAGCAGGCAGTGTTGGAAACTATCGAACACTTCATCTGAAATTGCCCTAAACTTTCTGATCAGAGATTTGCTTTACTGGGATCTAGGGAGCTGCGCGATCGATCTGATTTGTCGGATGTCAGAATTCAATGTCTTAGGAGTCTCATAAGAAACTCAAGTTGGTTTTACGGCAGGGACTAGTAAGGGAACCTATTTCAGTCCCGTGGTATCACAACGGCCCTCAGAGTCTATGTGCGCTGACGTAAAATATTGTGCCCCCGTAAGAGCGCCAGCTGACGGTTGTTTTTGGAATATTTTTTGCATTATATATAAAAATTTGTGCTTTATTAAAATGATTTCACTTTTTTGCACTTTTGATGGGGTCTCCTAGCTAGCCCCCCGTGGTTCGCTGAAAATCAGCCGAATCAAAATAATCGAGAAAATCATGTCGCTTCCTCCTGAACTAATATAATACGAGAATGAGTCCAAATGTCTTTACAGAAACAAATGGTGTGAACAATATATTTGGTACCATTTTGATAAATAATACAAAATTTAAATTATCTTATGTATCAGTCCTATTAAAAACAAACAAGTAAACACACTCATATATATACTTACACACACACGCACACCCACATTTAATAATGATGCTGTCCTGATGAGTGGTAAAAGAAAGAAGAAATCCCCAAACAACAACATCATCATCATATTCATCATTATTGTGTTGCTAAAATACTCGTATTCTCTTGTAGTACTACAACAAGCTGATACCAGCTTTAATTCACATGTATTAACACAAATACACACTAAAGGTGTCCTAACCACTAAGGTAATTTTTCAAAATCACTTTTTAATACGTGGTAGGGTCCTAAGTTGTAGTTTAGTATCCAAAAATGAGTGAGCCAAAATTTGGAGACAATCGGATTAAAATATCTCGTGCCGAAAATGGATTGAAGTTTTGGGTCACTCTTATCTGATGAAAAAACACGTTTTTTCCAGTTTTTTGAAAAATATAGGTATATGTTATTTTTTGTTAATTTTTTTGTTAAATAATATGAAAATGGTAATAAATTACCTTTCCAAAAAGCTTAAAGAAATTCAAATCGGATAAAAAATAAGCATTTTACGCATACATGCCCCAGACCATTGCATTGTTTTTAAAGCCAAAATTTGAAAATTTTCAAAATTTTTAGGCAAAAAAATAAAAAAAATTAAATTTTACTTTATAATTATATTAAATACATGTTATAGATAAAAACTAACAGATATGGTAGTCTAACTTTTTTTTCATTTGGCGTGGGTAGTGATATAATTTCCGCGGATTCCAAAGAAAATGTATTTTTCTAAAATAATTTAGCAAATATGGGAAACAATTTTCTGTATTGTATTATACGATGTGAAATACATAAATTCTGTAAATTTTTTGAGAAATCGGGCATCTTTAACCCCTTTTCGTCGAGGTGAAATGACAAATTTGAGACGTTATACATTTCTATAATACAAAATATCTGCGTATATCCGATTTCTCAAAAGTTACAGAATTTACGTTTTACACTTCGATCCGTACAATAGAGCACAAATTTTCAAAAATTTGCTTAATTATTGTAGAAAAACGCATTTTATTTGGAATCCGCGGAAATTTTATCACTACCCGCGCTAAATAAAAAAAAAGCTTGACTACCATATCTGCTATTTTTAATCATAAACATGTTTTCAATTTGATCATAAAGTAAAATTAAATTTTTATTATTGTTTTGCCTAAAAATTTTGAAAATTTTGAAATTCTGGCTTTAAAAATCATACAATGGTCTGGGGCATGTATGCGTAAAATGCTTATTTTTCATACGATTTTAATTTTTTTAGTCGTTTTGGAAAAGTAATTTAATACCATTTTCATATTATTTCACAAAAAATTTAACAAAAAATATCAAATACCAATATTTTTCCAAAAACTGGAAAAAAAGCATTTTTCGTTCATATAAGAATGTCCCAAAACTTCAATCCATTTTCGGCACGAGTTATTTTTAGCCGATTGTCCCCAAATTTTGGCTCACTCATTTTTAGATACTAAAGAACAATATAGGGCCCTACCAGGTATAAAATTGTGATTTTTGTTTTTAAGGACACCTCTAATACACACACTCGCTCTCACATACTAACACTTTCTTTTTATATATACATACATATTGAATATATACTTTGACATCACCCACATTGCATACATGTATACATATTTCACTTACACATATAAACACTGCCTGTGTGTTGATTTATATTCCCAGTTGCACACATTAACACACTTTGTTTATGTATTGAAAATTCTTTGCACAATTGTGAGCATCCGTTTTTGTTTTATTTTTCTACTGAAAAAAATGTGCTTTTACGTGTACGTGTGTTAGTGTCCACAATTCACTCAAAGAGCATTAATTTCATTTGCACTCAAAGAGAAAAATTAGCAATTGTTGTGGCAAGAGTAAGAGGATGTTAAAGTATACGTGTGGTGTGTTTAGCGTGGGTGTTTTTGTAGCACAGTGGCTTTAAAATTCTATGATTTTTAATTAAATGTAGGTTTTATTTATCTGGAAATTTAATTAGTTTTTTTGTTGTTGTTTATTTTATAATTAAGCTGTTTTTAAGTGATTAAATGTCTTATTATGTGTCATAAGAGATATTATTATACACTCAAAAAAAAAACTGTAATGTTAGCAAAAAAAGCTTGTAAACCTACAGGAAAATTATCTGATTTTGAACCCACAATTTTAGGGGACCACTGGGGTTTTGAGAATTAAAAAAAAAAAAAAAACTCGATAACTTCAAAAACATTACTCGGAGAGCTTTTTGTTATTTTGCGGTCTTGTTCTATGTGTTGAGAGCTAGAAAAATGCTTTTGGACTTTTTGTTGTGTCGGCCATTTTTGGTTCTCGGGCTTCTCTCGCCGGTCCTCTTCATATGTGTGGTCCCTAATGGGTCCTAACTTTGGATCCGAAAACTTTAAAATGCTCTCAGTAAATATTGCCGACACAACAAAAAGTCCAAAAGTATTTTTGTAGGTCAACACGTAGAACAAGACCGCAAAATAACCAAAAGCTCTCCGAGTAATACTTTTGAAGTTATCTAGTTTTTTAATTCTCAAAACCCAAGTGGTCCTCTAAAATCACGTATCTCAAAAACTAAGCAAGGAAAAGCGAAAAGGACACAAATTTTGGATCAAAAACTATGACGATTTTTGAGGAACCCAACTAGGTCTAGGCCCATCCAGGTCTGGACCTATCGTTTCCAAACCCAATGGGGTCCCCAAATGTGTATGAACTAAGTTGAAATAACAAATTTTCAGTTAACTAATTTTTGCTAAGTTTACAAAAAAAAAATTGTGGGTTCAAAATCAGCAAATTTTCTTGTAGGTTTGCAAACTTTTTTACAGTTTTATCTTTTTAAGTGTATAGAGCAATTCTAAGGCCAGATTCGGATTCAAAGCGCCAAAAACCTTTACAAATTTTATACATGACCTCTTTTTTTTAATTTATTTTTTTTGCCTGTGTAATCCGATCATCGATTTTCCGCAAAACCTTAATATGCTTTTTTTGATAAATTATCACAACTGTGTCAATTAATATTCGATTTTTTCAGGATAGAGCTCATCGTATTTAGAAATAAATTTTCTTTAAGAATACGTAAAAAAATATAAAGGTTGTTCGACGAACTATAGCAGAAACAGATAAACTCGAGACGTTTTCAACAAATAACAAAAACATTTGCTGTGTTTTTCAATAAGTGGATTTATTTTCGGATTAATCATATTTAGTTTGAAATAAATATTTTAACATGCCAAAACAAATTTGGAATATTTTTTTCCGTAATCTATGATAAATTAGCAATTATAGTCCGATAAAATAATAAACAAATTTTGAAAATGAAAAAAGTTATATCAAAATTTATCCAATTAAATTTTAGGATTTAATAAGACCACTTTGGATTAATTTTGATTAAATTATAACTTTTTTAATTTTCCAGATTTTTTTTTAATTTTTCAGATTATAATTTCTAATTTATCGTAGATTACGGAAAAAAATGTTCCAAATTTGTATTGGCATATTAAAATATTTATTTTAAACTAAATAAGATTAATCCGAAAATAAATCCACTAATTGAAAAACACAGCAATTATATATGATTGAAAAAATCAATAGATATCTTTCTTATATGTATAGACCTATTCACACATATGGAAAGCCCTATTCTTCTTCTATCCAAAACAGTTAAAAAATTTTAAATCTATTAATAATGTATTGAATAACAGGAGGTTTAGTGAGTAAAGTACCAAAAAACGTTTTTTTGGCAATAAATCTAAAATTTCGAGTTGTCTTGCAAGTTTAATGGACATCTTTGTGATCTACTCGACAAACCCAACAACCTATACTATATTACATCAAAACTATTTTTCCACTGTAGCACAGTGTAATATCTGTAAAATGTAATATAATTATTTTTTATCAAAATTTTTTTTCATAAAAAAAAAAAATATTTTTTTCATCAAAAAATTTGTATCAAAAGCTTTTTTCTTATTTAAAACCTTTCTTTTTTTTAACTTTTTTTTCATCAAAAATTTTTTTTTATCAAAATTTTTTTTCTTTGAAAATTTTTTTTCATCAACAATTGTTTCATCAATTTTTTTTTTAGCAATTTTTTTTTTCATAAATTTTTTTTTCATCAATTTTTTTTATACCCTACACCACACTGTGGTATAGGGTATAATGAGTTTGTGCTGATGTTTGTAACTACCCGAAATATTGGTCCTAGACCCACCTTTAAGTATACCGATCGACTCAATAGGACGAAGCCTATTGAAATTGGAAAAGACCGGTCCATATTTAGAAGTAGCCCCCATACAAAGGTCCTCTTAAGTTTTGACTCAAGTGACTCTAGTAACCGTATTATAATAGGTATCATTTCAAAATATGGAAGGTAAACGTGCTTTGTTTTCACAAATCACCATTCCGAATTTTGAAGTAATCGGACTAGTTCTTCTTGTAGCCCCCATACAAACCACCTTCCCGATCTTCACATAAGTCTTTAAAATTTCATGAAAATAGAAAATATTTAAATAAAATATTGTCTGTGTATGTTAAACACATACTTTAATAACCTTATCAAATCGGATTATCATCGGACCAGTTTTGGATTTAGGCCCCATGTGAAAATTTCGCCCGATATTCAGTTAAAGCGGTTTATTGTCAACAAATAGAAACCTATTTCACTCAAATTTGATTTGTGAGTGTTTTTGGCACTTATTAAAGATTTGACAAAATATAGATCTAATCGGTCCATGGTACCCATTTGCCGGGACCCTTTTTCTGGGATACTGTGGTGAAGGGTATTATATGTTCGGTCTTGACCGACTAAAATTTTCTTACTTGTTTTTTTTTTTCAAAAATTTAATTTTGAAATTTTTTTAATAAATTTTTTTTCATCAAAAAAATTTTTTTTCGAAAAAAATTTGTTCCAACAAAATTTTTATTTGGCATTTGATTTTTTAAAGTTATCAGATTCCAGTTAAATTTCATACTCTTGAGTTTTACGGGTCGCTAAATACGAATCCGGTATTAATATTTCAAACTCCAATATGGCGCTTGTTTTTTTATACCCTTAACTTATTGTTAGTAATACACTCAAAAAATTATGTCATTAACTGTTTGTAGTTTATTTAAAAAGTTTTACGTTTAGACGTTTTTAAAAGAAAAAAACATTTGATTGATGTTCAGTTTTTAATAATGACTACTTCTGTCATTTGTTTCAAAAATAACACACTAAAAAATAAAGACTTTCATTAACATTTAATTTTTAAAGTCATTTATTTTTGTTCTGTAAGTAAAAACTACTGATTATTGTTTAAATTTTTAATGATTTGTGTAAGTAATTTTTTTTTAATTGCTGGTATTTTTTAATGAGATATCATTAGTCTTTACCTACACAAGAAGGTTATTTTTTTGAAGAAAAAAAATTCAAAAATTATTTATAGAAAAAACATGTTTGTATTAAGTGACTTTGGCACGATGGGTAGAGTGTCTGGCCAGAATGTAGTTGATTGCGAGATCGATTCCCCAAAATTTTATTAAAAATTTTTAAAAAATATTTCAATAGAAAATTGTAAAAAATAACCTACGAAATCATTAATTTTTAATGTTTTCGTAGGTTATATTTTTGGAATGTGTTGGTAAAAAAGAATGAAAAAAAAACGTAATTTTTTAATGTTTAATGTTATTTATTTTAGAAAATTTTGTCAACAGTAAAAAATAAATGTTAATGTTTGTTAAAACAAATGAATAATTACTGGATTGGTTTTCAATTGTTTACGCACTGGTTTTAAATGTGTTTTTCATTTGTTTTGCCTACAAATTATTTTGAGTGTAGAGGGTATATATAAGTTTGTTATTCCGTTTGTAACTCATCGAAATATCGGTCTGGGACCCTATAAAGTATATATATTCATGATCCCTGATCGATTTTAAGACATTCTAGCGATGCCCGTCTGTCTGTCTGTGGAAATGGTGATCACGGCAAAATATTACACAGAGATGACTGAAACTTAACATATTTATTTTCAGTTCTCCCGATAAGCTTGGTATTGCATTCGATGGAAATCCGTTCAGCGGTTCAAAAGTTATTAACGAAAATGTAAGGACACCTCAAAAATGTTAGTACATTCAACATAACCTAAATATACAAAGCGCTTTAATTCCGCTGCTGGTTGACATATTTGAACATAATTAAACACCAAATGGTATTTAAACAAGTACGAACATACTTTTTGCCAAAAAAAATAAAAAAATTGCGGATTTTTTTTCGCGGAATTTTTTTTCACGGAATTTTTTTTTTCAAAAGTAGTTTCCTTTTAAAAAAAAAAATTTCAGTAATCTTTTTGACATTGTGGAGGGTATCACTACATTCGGCAAGGCCAAATTTAACTTTTTTACTTGTTTTTTTATACGATTTGCTTAAATTTTTTTTGGGGTATTTTTAGGGTTAATTTTTGTATGAACAATTTTTAACAAACTTACTTATTAATGTTTTTGAGCTTCAGTTATACAATTTTTCATTATTTTAATAATATTTTAATATCCAAACCCCCTGGGTCGAAGTACAGACCTTTTTCGGACAGAAAAATCTTTCATTTGAGTAACAAAGGTACAAAAAATGTCGCGTTACTGTGCCAGAATCTAATATAATTTGTGCACAGCACCATTTTCTCAGACTCTGATATATTTTTCCTTTTAAAAAAATTCACAAATTCTTTGTAAAATGACTCGGAAACTAAGATTTTTTACAGAACCTTTGATTTTTCTTACAGAAAAATGTATCTGAGAATTTTTGTTTAAGAAAAAAGAGTCAGAATCTGATATTTTCGTTTAGACAAAAAAATTATTGTTTTATTTCTAAAATAATTTGATTCTGCCACACATATTCAACATAAAAAAATATTATTCTTACAAATACTTTTGTTTTGTTAAAATAAAAAAATCTCATTTAGAATTAGTTTCATTTCCATTTAGATGCTTTCTAGAATTCCATCTTTAAACTTTGTATACGTTTTTTTTTATTTCATAAAATCTTTTACTTACTTTTTCTAACAATTAAACTGTGTTTTTGCTAATGATTTTATTTTACAACTTCTTCTTCTTCTTCTAATACCCTTACAACTAAAATTCCTGGAAACTTGTTGTCGTTGTAAAATATTTAATATCCTGCAACAATGTTAAGTGCTAATGCTATTGCTGCTGATGATGTTGCTATCGTTCACAGAAAAAAATATTCAATGGAAAAAAACAATTAAATATTTGCTCAGCTTAAAATTTGACATTCAATTAAATTTTACTTGAATCAATTAACCATTTGCTCAAATCTGTAAAATTCACAAAAAAATTCATAAAAACAAAAAACTCATCATAGTAGGCTTTGAGTAACAATGCGATGAACGCTGTTGCGTTTTTTGTTTTAGTTTTCGTTAGTCGTCAAATAGAAAAGTACTTGCATGCACACTAAGGGTGTTCTTAACAGTAAGGGAAAAATTTAAAATGTTTTAATTTCTTGGCACTGGGCAGAATTTTGTTCCTTTGTACTAAAAACTTAATAATAAAAAATTTGGAGTTAATCCGATAACTTTAAGTGGACGCGGAAACGACCTGAAGTTTGAATAACGGATTACAAGGGGAAAAAATGACTTTTTACTCATTTTCTCAATTTTTTCGATATTTTAAGTTAAGTTTGAATTCAAATGGTTACAGAATTGTGATGTGGAGTTCATTACCTTTGTAATAAGGCAATAAAAACTAAAATCGGTTAAAAATCAGCCAAGTTATTACAACTGCCCCAGGCAACTAACATGTGGCAGACGACTTGATCAAAGATTTCGAGTTCAATTTTTGAAATTGATTGAAATTATCTACTATAGCAACATTTTTTTATTCTTTACTTCCCAATGTGCTAAGGTAATAGGTATTTTTCATATTGTGTTATGCTAACTTGTTTTAAATTAATGTTAAAAAGGTCCAAATTTTTCAGCCCTGTTTTCAAATCTCCAATTTTAAATTTTAATTTTTTAGGCAAATAAAATTTAAAAAATCGACCATTGGACCATAGGATTTTGTTTAGCACATATAAGGGAATAAAAATTACAGAAATGGTAGACATTCCTTTTTTCATTCGTCTAGTTTAGCGATTTTATTTCGGCGGATTTCAAGATAATAGTGATTTTGGTAACTTTTTTAGCTTTTAGTTAATTTTTTTATTTTTTTTAACAAACTTCATATGTTTTCTACCGAATTACTACAGAATAATATAGAATACTTCAATTCCTTTAATCAGGGAAAAATTGAGATATGAAAAATTGACCCAGTTAAAGGTCAAAGGTCTAATTTGAGAACAATTTCAATTTTTAAAGATTAAAAATTTTTTTGAGCGGATATTTATGAAACTCCTTGATGTTATTTTTATATGACTAAACATAAATGGTTTATTATTAAAATTCGGAAAATTAACCCATAAGTGATATTGGGGTCTATATTTTTTTTTTTAATGGAGAAAATATAAGTATATTATTTCATAGGGTCATATAGACCCCAACAGCACTTAAGGGTTAATGTTCTGAATTTTTATAAGCCATTAATTTTTACATCTTATTAAAATAATATTTAGGAGTTTCATTAATATCCGCTCGAAAAATCTGTAAATCCTTAAAAATTCAAATTCTTCTAAAATTTGACCTTTGACCTTGAACTGGGTCAATTTTTCATATCTCAATTTTGCCTTGATTAAAGGAATTGAAGTTTTCTATATTGATCTGTAGTAATTCGGTAGAAAACATACGAAGTTTGTTAAAAAAATAAAAAAATTAACTAAAAGCTAAAAAAGTTACCAAAATCACTATTATCTCGAAATCCGCCGAATTAAAATCGCTAAACTAGACGAATGAAAAAAGGAATGTCTACAATTTTTGTAATTGTTATTCCCTTATATGTGCTTAACAAAATCCTATGGTCCAATGGTCGATTTTTTAAATTTTATTTGCCTAAAAAATTAAAATTTAAAATTGGAGATTTGAAAACAGGGCTGAAAAATTTGGACCTTTTTAACATTAATTTAAAACAAGTTAGCATAACACAATATGAAAAATACCTATTACCTTAGCACATTGGAAAGTAAAGAATAAAAAAATGTTGCTATAGTAGATAATTTCAATCAATTTCAAAAATTGAACTCGAAATCTTTGATCAAGTGGTCTGCCACACGTTAGTTGCCTGGGGCAGTTGTAATAACTTGGCTGATTTTTAACCGATTTTAGTTTTTATTGCCTTATTACAAAGGTAATGAACTCCACATCACAATTCTTTAACCATTTGAATTCAAACTTAACTTTAAATATCGAAAAAATTGAGAAAATGAGTAAAAAGTCATTTTTTCCCCTTGTAATCCGTTATTCAAACTTCAGGTCGTTTCCGCGTCCACTTAAAGTTATCGGATTAACTCCAAATTTTTTATTATTAAGTTTTTAGGACAAAGGAACAAAATTCTGCCCAGTGCAACACAAAAATCCGAAATAAAAAAATAAGAACACCCTTAATGCACACAAGACGAAAAAAAACAAAATAATATAAAGCACAAAAAAAACAATATAAACAAAAGATTTGAAAAGACTGACAAAAAACATTACAACTGTAAAATAATGATTAACCATTCACTCAGATCAAGCATTGGATTAATCAAAAATAACACAAAATTATTGATTAACCGCTCACTCAAATCAAGCATTGGTTTAATCAAAAATAGCAGAAAAATAACAATTAACAAATTACTCAAATCAAGCATTGGTTTAATCAAGGATCAGTCAATGACTGACCTACAAATTTCGTGCTTGATCCAACAATTTTCCTCATTAGATGACTTTTAATTAAAATAATGCTCAACCTGGTGTATTTCGTGCTTGATCTAACAACTCATTTTTATCTGTGTTGTGGGTTTCTAGGAAAAAGACAAGAGAAACTTCATTTTACCAATATTTTTTGTTTGCATTCCACGAATGCACAAAGTACATACAATAAGCCGACTTTGTTTTGTTTGTTACTAAGCATGCGATAACAAAGTTGCAAGTTTACTTTTGTAAAACCTTTTTATTTTTTTTTTAAATAGAAATTTTCGACAAAATAAAAGCAACACAACAAAAAAAAAAAACTTTTTAATGACCGGTTTTTCCGGTAATAGATTATATGAAGCAAACGAGAGTATTTCAACAAAATATTAACAGACTTTCAAAAAAAGTTATTAAAAATATTTGTTTAAACAAATTTAATTTAACAAAACTCTTAAAAATAAAAAAATGTTGCAAGTTATTTATTAAACACAAATCGATTGAACGCTTTTCGAGATATAGCACTTTGAAACTTTACAAACAATTTTCAAAAATGGTATTTTTCTTATACGTTCAAGAAATTTTTAAAAATAGATAAAAAAACAAATATTATTCTTCCTTTAACTAAAACTAAATTTGAGCCTAATAAAATTATTTAAACTTGTGGAGCCCTTCGATAAAATTTTTGAGTTTACTAAAAGTTTTGTAAAACTCTAAAATTTTGACGGATTGAAATTATCAGATTTTGCTCAAATTTAGTTAAATTTTCGTCTTATGTTTCATCTTATGTCTGAACACGAACAGAAAAAAAATTTTAAAATCAGTCCAACTTTTTTCGAGATATCGCTATTAGAAATATGCAAAAAATGTCGGTTTTTTCCTACGCTCAAGAAATTAAAAAAAAAAATCGAAATTTATTCCCCTCGACCCATTCATAGAGCTTGATACATTCTTTTATTTTAATTTAATTTGAGCCAAAGCCGATAATTTAACCCGTAGTGCCCTTCGACCAAAATTTTGAATTTTTAAAAAGTTTACACAAATTTTTGGGATTTTTGAATAAACTTTTGCATTTTGGAGAGTATAAAAGATTCTGCATCGAAGACTTAAACACTCTTACTTATTTTTTGTACATTTGTTAAACAAATGGAACATTTTAATGTCGAAAGCTTGGACTTTGTGATAAAGAAGTTTTGGTAAAAAAATTGGAAACCAAATCGAAAAAAAAGTTTTTTTATGAAAACTAAAATTATGATAAAAAAAATTTATGAAAACACAATTTTTGGTGAAAAAAAAAAATTAATAGAAAAAAAAGTTTTTGATGATTTGATTTTTAATAAAAAAAAAATTTATAAAAAAAAATAAAAAAAATCTGTTATAAAATATACAATCCAACAATATATAAACAAAATTACAACACAACTCATAAGGTAAATTGCAATTAAGTAATATTTCTAAAAATTAGAAATATGAAACCAAAATTCAAACCTAATTTCAAGACTCGAAAAGTCCTACTAAGGGTTGACAATGAGAAAAACACAACTCTGTAAAAAGTTGAGATTGATTAAGTTATCGCCAAATGAATACACCACGAATAATATGTGAATATACGGGTTATTCAACGTGAAAAATAATTCCGGTATTCTATTTGTTCAAAAGTTTCTTTTAAATAGCTAATTTGAATCTGACACACATTAAGTGGGTGTCAATCGAAGGAGTGCTGATGATCTTCCGAAAGCTGTCGACTTCTCCACTTAGCCTGTGTTGTCACTTGATTTTTTTCAGATTTTCTCACTGTACAACAATTACTATTTCTCAGAAATAATTTAAATGGACTCAAACCGAACTAAATAAAAAATTCTGTTATAAAATATACAGTCCAACAATATAAGGGGTTTTTCAATAAGAGCGCTACAAAAATTTTTTTTAATAAAACAAAAACGGTTTTGGATATCAATGAAATTCTTTATTCCTGTGAAAGTACGTTCGATGCCATTATATAAGGAAATCGATCTCTTTTGCATGGCCACCATGGGCACACTTGCAGAAGTCCAGATGAACCCAATTTTCGACCGTTTTCAAGCATAAATCGGCCGATACTGCAGCAATATCATGTTCGATATTCGTACGAAGTTCATCAATCGTAGCAGGTTTGTTGGCATAGAACATAGACTTGACGTAGCCCCACAGGAAATAGTCTAACGACGTCAAATCGCACGACCGAGACGGCCAATCGACTGGACCATTTCGTGAGATAACACGTTGTCCAAACTTGGTTTCCAATAAATTGATTGTGACATTTACTGTGTGGCTTGTGGCGCCGTCCTGTTGGAACCACATGTCCTCCAAGTCCATATCGTCCAATTGGGGCCAAAAATATTCGGTTATCATTGGACGGTAGCGATTCCCATTCACAGTAACGTGCCGGTCTTGATCATCAAGGAGGAAGTACGGCCCAATGACGCCGCCGGCCCATAAACCGCACCAAACCGTTTTTTTTTTTCGGGATGCAATGATGACTCATGGAGTACGTGTGGATTGCTGTCTGACCAATAACGCATATTTTGTTGATTGACGAAGCCATTCAGCCAGAAATGAGACTCATCGCTGAAGATAATTTTTCGATGTACGTTGAGGCCACTGACTCCAAATTTCGGTAGTAAATTTTAATAATTTCGACTCGTTGTTGGCTCGTATATCTTTCCATCATGAAATGGCAAACCTTACTGAAGAGAAATGTCAAAAGAGCGGTAAGAAATAAGGCGTCATTTGCTGTCCCTGTCTTTCTACTTTTGTAGCGTCCATGTTGAAAAACACTAGAGTAAATTTTGAAAATTTGATCTACTGGTAACATGATTTGTTTTAATTTTCGCTCCTTGAATTAATTAAAACGAAACCGTGCGTTAAGATTTATATTATTATAATTTTATTTATTATTTAAATGTCTTTATTAATATTTAAACATTTCTTATGAGTTCTAAATTTCAACTAACTTTAATATTTAAAAACTTCTCTTTTATATAGTTTAAAATATAACGGTAACAAAAGTTTAAAATACAAAAATAACGATGTCAATATAAAATAAGAATAATAAGAATATAAATATAATAATTGAGAATAAAAGTAAATATTTGATAATTAAATATTAAAGAGAAATTTATGATAATTTAAGTATTAAAGGAAATTAAGATAAAATATATGTTAAAAAAAACAAGGAATTTGAATATGAAGGGAGGAGAAAGGGAAAAGTTATTAGGATTATTCACAATATGTAACTCTTGGGGTTGTTCAACGCATCTGAAACCGCGGATTTGGATCGGATTTTTCTGCAGAGCAAAAACGGCTGAATATATCGCAAATCTGATTTTACCAGTCGATTATACAGCAAAAAATAATACAATGGTCGTTTTTTGAACTCTTAAAAAAAGTTCCAAAACCCACCACATAGGGGGAACATATAAGATTTCTCAATTTTTTTTTTTTTAATTAATTTTTTAATAATGCACGATTAAAGGACATTTCTAGCTTAACAAAATGGCACTAAAACTTTCCTTCTATCACAACCCGTTAAAAAGCTCTCAAAAATTATCAAAAACACGTTTTTTTAGAACTTTGACCGAAAACATGACATGATAGAAAAAATTGAAAATCATATTTAGAATCAGCATCGAAATTTTAATCAAAAACGAGGATATCATACAAGAGTATCACAAAAAATGCTCTCATTAAGGCACAAAAATGCGATTTCTGTGAACTTTGACTTAAATTTTCTCAAAACCCTGGCGTTATGGAAAATTTTGGAAACCACATTTGGAATCAGCTTTAAGAGGCTAATCAAAAACGAGGGTTCAAACCGCTGACCCATCCAACCAATTTTCAAATATCGGTCAGTGTTTTATAATTTTGTCTTTATAAAAAAATTTTGAAGCCATATAACTTTTTAATGGGTTGTGATTAGTGCCTACGGTCAGTACCGTAGTACCGGGAATACCGGTATTCCCGGTTCTCGGTATTACCGGGAAATGGTACCGGTTTCCCGGCTCTTGATTTATTCCCGGGAATACCGGTATTCCCGGTTCCGGTTCTGACGGTATTACCGGTATTCCCGAGTCTACCGGTATGTATATTTTGTATAATAAAAATTTTTTCTTCGCTTTTACCCAAAAAAATACAAAAGATTGGGAAACACCATTTCAAAAAAAAAAACACACACTCGAAAAAAGTTTTACACTCAAAAAAAATTAGTAATTTTTCTTTTTTTTAATGACAAAAAAAAGAGTTTTTTACTCAAAATAAAATATTTCTAATCAAAATTGTTAATTTTTTTCACGTTAAAAATGTACTATCCTTTAAAAAAATGCATTGTGGACGGTATTCATAGATTCGGCAAAGTCGAATTTAACTTTTCTAATTGTTTCTTTTTCCTTTTTTTATTTTCGAATTCGGTTCAAGAAATTTGGGACGGCGCCTGCCGTCTATTAATCAAAATTTAGGATTTTTGAAAAAAAAATTTAAATTTTGAATTTTCAAAATATGCAAAATAAAATTAAAAATATTTTGCGATACGTTATTTTAATTAAATTTGGCATGCTAAACACGAATATGAGTCAATCCACACCATTTTTTAAAGATTATTGTATGAGCTATCGAGTAAATTGAAAAATTTTCAGAAGAAGTTCTGAATATTTTAAATTAAAATTTAAACTTTTTATATCAAAAAACATGCCACATTTTTATTTCTTTTTTAAATGTTTAAAAATTAGTTAAGGTGTATATCTGCCTGTTCTGAAATTTTCAGAGATGTTCCTTCCTTGTTGTCGAGAAATAAAATGTTGAACATTGCACTATGCTTATAATTTACAATAATGGGGTATATTACGTATGCGAATGAGTAATATTAACTCTTAAAAAACATTTAAAATAGAGATGTTTTCGTGGTTGAGTTTTTTTTTTACGATCACGAACGCTCACGATAAACGAACGCTTTTGATAAATAAAGTTTAAGTTTAAATTAAAAATAATTCAGAACTTCTTCTGAAAATTTTCCAATTTTTATTTTTTTAATCGATAGCCCATACAAAAATCTATAAAAAACTTTTATTTTAAAGGCTTCACTTTGTTTCACTAATTTTGCATAAATATTTAAATAAAGGTACTAACGCAAAATATCAAGATATTATCAATATTTGACCATGTCTACAAAGCCCACTTTTTGAAAAAACGGAAATTTTATTTGTGTTATTAAATAGTGACCTAAGGGCGAATACTCTGCAATTGATTTCATATTGACACGACATCACTTTTTTTTTTGCTGAACATTTGGTGTAGAATGCTTCATATATAAAAAATCTTGAAATCGCCATTTGAAATTTGTCAAAAAATTTTAAACGTTCAAAATGATCACTAGGGAGGAGATTTTCCTGCATTAAAAAATCAAAAATATGCGCTCAAAAATATACTCTACAAAATTTAAAATATGCACTAAAAAACCTAAAAATATGCACTAAAAAATAAAATGCGCGCAATAAAAATCTTGTTTTCATACGAAAAACTTCTTTAAAAGCAAAAAATAACGCCGGATTTAAATAGTAACATTTAAATCTTTATGAAACTTTATAAAAAAAAATTAAAAAAAAAAAAAAAATTCCTATTTTCAAAATAAATTTTTAAATTTAAAACAGTTGATGAAGAAAATTAATTTCAATTTGTGTTTTTGTTTATTTATGCAAAAATATGCACTTAAAAATTTGAAATATGCACAAAATATGCATTTAAAACCAAAATATGCAAAAATATGCATTTTCACCAAAATGTGCAAAAATGTGCAACAACAAATCGATGCCATTTTAACGCAAATTTGTTGATTCGGTAAGATAATTGGTTGATATCGTTTTTAGACTATCGACAAAAAATATGGGCACTTCCACCGAAAGGTCAACCAAGACCAAAAAACCAAAAGTTATTGAAACGAATTTGTTTTAACATATTTTCATAGGAAAACAATCAAATTTAACTAACGTGAACAAATTTTACATTTATTCATAACCCATTTCGAGATATTCGAATGTAAAGTCGAGCAAGCCAATTTTTTCTCATTGGGACATTTCTATTGCACCTTTTGTTTTGTTAAAAGTTCTTAAAAAGAAGCATTAAATATTGACTTTTGCTTTTAAAAAATCTTTCTGGAGATACAAAGAGCTAAAAAAAATGCATAACAAACTATGCAATTCAAAAAATAACGGTAAGTTTTTGCTATGCTTTATCACAGTTTTCGATGTCCCGTGCGACATTGAAAAACAACATTTGTAATTAGTGCGTCAAGTGGGCATGACAAAAGTTCATCAAATTTGGAGAACAAACACAGATTTTTATTACAATTAAAATAAAAAAAAAATAGAAAATAATAAAATCTGTGATCTTGGTTCTTATATAAAGTTGGTCACGTGCGACATGGTAAGTGTGGATTTTAAAATTTTGAAAAAATATTTTTTTCTTAAATAAATGATTTACTTATTTTAATACATTCTTTTAAATTATTTAAATATAGATGAGTATAAACGGCGTAAAAAATAAAGAGAGATGCAATCGGCGGAGAGAAAAGTTGAAGAAAGATGAAGTGAAATTACAAGACAATAAATTAAACAAGTTGAAAAGTTAAATTCGACTAGGCGAATCTATGAATACCCTCCACAATGCCCTTTTTAAGTGAAAGTAAAAAACATTTTGGATTAGAAATATTTAATGTTATGTAAAAAATTTTTTTTAAGTAATTTTTGAAAAAAAAAAAAATTAATTTACTAAATTTTTTTTGAGTGTAAAACATTTTCGAGTGACAAAAATACGTAATAAAATAGTTTTGTGACTTACCAATGTTTTAAAAACATGTTTAAAGGGTTTTCAATACGTGAATTTAAGGTGAAACTAATCTGAAATTCTCGGTTTTGCTAATAACTTTTGAACCACTGAACCGATTTGGCTGAAATTCAATACGAACCAGACCAGGGGAACGAAAAATATATATGCCAAGTTTTCTAAGCTTATTTATTTATAATTTGTTAAAAAAGAACAAAAAAAAAACATAAATATGATGATGGAAAAAACGGTCCAGTGCGACATGTCCCGTGCGACAGTGATTAAAGTTAAATTAAAAAAAAGTAGAAATAATTTTGAGGTAAAATTTTACAACTTTTAAGAGACATTATAAGCCAACATTTCAAAATTAGTCGCATTGTGATATTGCCTCAGGTTTCGCTGAAATCAGAGTTTTGGTTGATAGTAGCGAAAACGACTTCTGTTTTTTGTCCCGTGCGAATGGTTGCCTTTTTTGCGATTATCTCGAAAGCTTGAAAGAATTTTCAAAATCAACCTGAGCAACAATTATAGAGCTAGTTAAGAGCTATAAGTTTCCCCTTTTGTCAAGAAAAAAAATCTTTTTATTTTGACTTTTTTTTCAACTTTAATGTGTGCAACGGTCACGTTCGACATGATGGAATTGCCCATATGCATTTGCATGGAAATCACATCCCTAATGATCACATTTTGCCCCAACTGATTTTAAATAAAATATTGTCTCAAGCTCTGTGAGAGGGTCACGGGAAAAAATTTCGAGATTTTTTTTTTAATTTTTTTTTTATCAATTTTTTTTTATCAATTTGAAAAAATCCAAAATTTGCCAAATACCTATGAGGCATTCCACACCAAATGTCCAGCGAAAAAAAAACACGTGTTCCATAAACTTCTGAATAGCTTGTATGAATAGCGCTATATGGAACTTAGAAAATTGCGTTTTCGGTTTTTCAATTTTTCGAAAACTGGGCTTAGGAGGCGTGGTCAAATATTGGAAAAATGGTCAAATTTGTGGCGAGTTACATTGATTAAATATTTATCACATTAAAACGGAATGCACCACAATCTTAAAAATTTACATTCTTATATAGTTTCGTATGGGCTATCGAATAATTTTTTTTTCCTTGAAAAATTTTCAGAACCCGTTCTGAAATTTTCCATTTTTTAAAAAAGTTAATTTATCAAAAATCCGGCCACTTTTTTTTCTTTTTTTAAAATTTTTTTTTTTTAAGTTTAGATGTTTGTCCATTAGACCACCCAAAAAATGTATGGGATTTGCAAAAGTATTTTTTTGTTCGCTCCACCGGCAGTTTCTGATAGATTGGCCATAAAAAATAATATCTGTGCAAGAACTGCATCTCTCGGTTGCATACAGGCCAGTCGATTTGAACTTTTGACCCCAAAAGTGACCTAAAAGCACTACAAAGCTTTTAAGTGCCATAACTCTTAAAATATGCGTTTTTCCAAAAAATACTACATAAGTTTTAATTTGCAGAATAAGAAAGCAAACATTTCCTTCATACAAATTTTTAGCCTAAGTCTAAGACATCGTGGTGTTTTTCGCGGTTAAAATAAAAATTTATGTGAAGACTTCATTTAAAACGACCCTCGTTAAAATTTGGACGGAGACTTAAATAGTCGGTATCCATTATTTTGTAGAGTAAGATATGTAGTTTTCATAAACCAATTACATTTGGAATTTATATGGGTAATTTCATTACAGAAGAGCCCAAAGCTGACTTTGAAGTTTAGATTTTTGAAATGCTGTATACAAATTTGTGAAATTACTTTATTTTAAACGACCCTCGTTAAAATTTTAGTGGATACAATCGGTTTCAATGATTTTGAAGAGTTAGATGTGTACTTTTTGGAAAATATTTGGGGAATTCCAGGCCAAATCACTCACTTTTAGACCCGACCCCCTTCGATTAATTTTTTTTGATATATTTTAGTACATATTAAATGCAACTTTCACTCAAATTTTCAGACTTTTGTACCAAGTTGGTGTTCAGCAATCAATTTTTTAAAATGGTGTTTTTTTCAAAAAAAATAAAAAATTTTAATATTCCATTAATTTTGACCAGTAAAAAATATAGATATCTTACAATAAGTTAGACGACGTTTTGTTGTATTTAAATGTAGTTTTAGAAAAAAAAAATATTTAAAAATTATTCGAATTAATTATCACTTATTTTTTAACGTATAAAATTAAAATCGAATTTTTGAAAAAGTCCGAAACCTTCGATTTTTTTAAAAAAGTCTAAAAATTCTACTCTAAATTACACAATTTTTAATCCATAATTCGAGATGTGAGCACAATTAGTTCTATTTTTTTCAAATTTTGAAAATTTCAGTTTTTTTTAGACTCTGGTATATTTTATATGGTGCTCCAAAATAATTAAATTGGAAGACATTAACCATAACTTACCCTAGATACATTCATTTGTTGGTAAAAATATGTCTCATAAAAATTAAGGTTTATTGGACATTGGACATAAGGCGTCCCGCATCGGCCTTGAATTTCAAAAAACGGATTACAAGGAAAAATATTTTTTTTTTCTGTTTTCTCATTTTTTTTTGTATTTAAGTTAAATTTGAATTCAGGTGGTTAAAGAATTTTGATTTGGAGTAAAATGCCTCTCTAATAACGTACTAAAAACTAAAATCGGTTGAAAATCAGCCAAGTTATTAAAACTTCCACAGGCATCTAACGTGTGGCAGACCACTTAAATACAATCCGAATCATGAAATTCATTGAAATTTTCTACTGTAATAACATTTTTTTATTCTTCAAGTTCAAATGTAATAAGATGTCAAGTATTTTTCATATAGTATTTTGCTAACATGTTTTCAATTAATGCTAAAAATGCCTGCACTTTTCAACACTTGTTTGAAATCTGCATTTTTAACTCTTCAAAATCATGGAAACCGATTGTAATCCATTAAAATTTTAACGAGGGTCCTTTAAAATAAAGTAATTTTACAAATTTATATACAGCATTTGGATAATCGAAACTTCAAAGTCAGCTTTGGGCTCTTCTGTAATGAAATTACCCATATAAATTCCAAATGTAATTGGTTTATGAAAACTACATATCTTACTCTACAAAATAATGGATACCGACTATTTGAGTCTCCGTCCAAATTTTAACGAGGGTCGTTTTAAATGAAGTCTTCACATAAATTTTTATTTTAACCGCGAAAAACACCACGATGTCTTAGACTTAGGCTAAAAATTTGTATGAAGGAAATGTTTGCTTTCTTATTCTGCAAAATAAAACTTATATAGTATTTTTTGGAAACACGCATATTTTAAGAGTTATGGCTCTTAAAAGCTTTGTAGTGCTTTTAGGTCACTTTTGGGGTCAAAAGTTCAAATCGACTGGCCTGTATGCAACCGAGAGATCCAGTTCTTACACAGATATTATTTTTTATGGTCAATCTATCAGAAACTGCCGGTGGAGCGAACAAAAATATACTTTTGCAAATTTGGGTGGTCTATTGTCCATCCACACAAAAAAAATCAGAAATGTATTTTTCGTTTTTTTCGAGAAAATCGCATTTGAATTTTAAATTTCATATCAATTTTATAATTTGCTTGTATTTTCTTGTTTTAACGTGTCGAATGAGTAATATTCATGCAATTAATATTACTCATTCGACACGTTAAAACAAGAAAATACAAGCAAATTACAAAATTGTTATGAAATTTAAAATTCAAATGCGATTTTCTAGAAAAAAACGAAAAATACATTTCTGATTTTTTTTGTGTGGATGGACAAACATCTAAAATTTAAAAAAAAAATTAAAAAAAAAAGAAAAAAAAGTGGCCGGATTTTTGATAAATTGACTTTTTTAACAAATGGAAAATTTCAGAACGGGTTCTGAAAATTTTATTCGATAGCCCATACAAAACTATATAAGAATGTAAATTTTTAAGATTGTGGTGCATTCCGTTTTAATGTGATAAATATTTAATCAAGGCAACTCGCCTCAAATTTGACCATTTTTCCAATATTTGACCATGCCTTCTAAGCCCAGTTTTTGAATATTAAAAAAACCAAAAACGAAATTTTCTTAGTTCCATATAGGGCTATCCAAACAACCTATTCAGAAATTTACGGGACATATGTTTTTCTGTAGCGGGACATTTGGTGTGGAATGCCTGCTATTTAAATTCGGAAGAAAAAATTACCTGTATTATGAAGTGTATACTTAATATTTTAAATGTGATTTATATTTTGTCTGTCATACATAGCGTATAAGTAATATTGCATTTATAATAAAGTCATACTTGCCGTATGAGTAATATTTAATTTAAAAAAATATAAATAATATATTTTATGCTTTTACAATAATTTAACGATTAATTTACTATCTTTATTAATTTTGAAATATTCTCCTCTTTATAAATAATTGATTTTTTTTTAAATCTGTGTTAACTAACTACAAGCACAAAGAACTTTGTTGTAAAAATAACATAATTTGCAGTAAAAATTCTTTTGAAAGTGCATTTATAGCTTGCGGCATTACAATTGCATTAACTAACTATGTTGTATATTTATAATACAACCTAAGAATTCATTGTTAACAAAATTTACTCAAGCGTTATTAGGTTCTTAAGTACTTCAATTACTATTACCTCCCATACTCCTTGTATTTACGTCGAATGTTTGCTGGCTTAAATCGATGTGAGAGATACCTAACTATAATAAGGAATCAATATTTTGAAATCAAAGTATTAAAATTTAAAATATTTTTTTTTTAATTTTTTTATGTCAAAAATTTATGTTGATCAACTACAAAACTTAAACTATATTTTTGCTTAAAATCCTTTCATGGTGCCCTCCCTTTATTTCTTAGAATTTAATTTTAATTTAAAATATTTTCTCTAGCCTTCATTCACTGCAGTAATATTGTAGAACATTTTCCTAGAAAAACATTTTCATAATACTAACCACCTCTTAAGGGATTGGGGTCTTTCACAGATGTGGAAAGCTAACTAATTGCGATTCACTTGGATATAGCCAGACGTGATTCATTTGTAGAAATTTTCAAGCATCTCACACTTCCAGGTTTACGCCAAGTATCCCCTGGAAATGTTGCTCAGACACCTGTCTGTCGATAGCTAACGTGGGAAGGCGAGATTTTTCTCTAGAAAACTTCTTAGATTTCTAGAAAATTTTTTTTTACAATAATTTTAAGATTCTCAATTATTTTATTTTTAAATAAAAAAAAAATCAGGGGGCTAATCACGTAAAACGAAAACGATTGGCGATGCATAAACGACATCAAAATACACATCGTTTTGAAGGGAAATTTTAAAGTTTTTCTTTATAATTTTATTAAAGTTTGTTGTCTAATCCTGGAACACCAAAAAATATGGATGCATTGTGTTTAGTATAGAGTTAAAACACCTCAATTCAAACGAAAAAAGTAGCATTTTTGACCTTACCCCTTTCGAATTTGATGAAACCTGGAATATTGTTGGGCCCTTACAAAAAAATCATAGTGCCAAAATTTTGGACTTCTGGTACTTTTTCTTCCCGAGATATGGGGTCTTGAAAATTGGCAAAATCGTATATATTTGACAAAAGTGTTCTGAGATAAATAAAGATAACTCGAAAAGTAATTACAGTCAGGTCGCAAATAATAGGTAATTAGACAGCCTTTAAAATGGCATTCCCCAAGATTTTTTTTGGAAAAGGTCAAAGGTCATTTGTTTTAGCCTTAATTTTTGGAGAGCTATATCTCAAAAAACGATATTTTTAAAATTTTGGAAAAAATATATGTGATTAAGAATCATCTATACTACTTAAGTTTAAATTTTCAGGATGGAGGCTTCATTGGAACATTTTATATTAATAGAAACGTTGTGACAGGAAAGAAAAAGCGGTGTAATTTCCCTTAGAAAAAAAATATTTTTTTTTGTCTTTGAAATTATGGTACCAAAATTCATTTTTCTGAATGTTTTTGACGTGCTGAGTCCAAATATGACCTTTGAACTGGCCTATCGCTACTAGTTTTCGAGATATCTGCACATATATATGTGAAAATTGCTAAAATGCTATTGCTGTGGTTTTTTGAAAATTTAGGTGCATATATTTTGAAAAGTAATAGCGATGGGCTAGTTCAAAGGTCATATTTGGACTCAGCACGTCAAAATCATTCCGAAAAATGGATTTTGGTACCAGAATTTCAAAGACAAAAAAAATATATTTTTTTTTTTTAAGGGAAATTACACCGCTTTTTCTTTCCTGTCACAACGTTTCTATTAATATAAAATGTTCCAATGAAGTCTCTATCCTGAAAATTTAAACTTAAGTAGTATATGTAATTCTTAACCACATATATTTTTTCCAAAATTTTAAAAATATCGTTTTTTGAGATATAGCTCTTCAAAAATTAGGGTTAAAACCAATGACCTTTGACCTTTTTCAAAAAAAATCTTGGGGAATGCTGTTTTAAAGGCTGTTTCATTACCAATTATTTGCAACCTGACTGAGACCTGTATTGTTATTACTTTTCGAGTTATCTTTATTTATCTCAGAACACTTTTGTCAAATATATACGATTTTGTTAATTTTCAAGACCGCATATCTCGACTACTGGAATGACCAGAAGCCTGAAAAATTGGCAAAATATCTTTTTTGTTAAAGTAAACATCAGTACTTAATTTCTTTAAATTTGGAGGGGGTTCGGTCAACTGCTCGGTTGAATTGAGGTGTTTTAGCTCTATAGGAGCAACAAGACTCTAAAAATCGACGATAGTCAACTATCGTTTTACGTGATCACAGACCAGATTCTGAAAAATTTTTCCGAAAGAGAATTTAAAGATTTTGAAACAATTTTCTTGAGAAAAATTCTGTTATTTCTAAACTTTTTATACAGAAATTCTCAGATTCCGAAAGATTCCATTTTTAATTCAAGAAGTCCATTTGTAATTCGAAGTTGCTACTTGTAATTCGAAAATTCAATTTGTAATTTGAGAATTTCATTTGTAATTCGAAGATTTCAAATGTTATTCGAAATTGATTATTTTTAATTAAAAAATATCAATTGAAATTCGAAAAAGATCAATTGCAATTTAAAAAAAAATATAGTTTTCCGAAAAAGATCGATTTTATTTCGAAAAAATAAAAAAAAATTGTTGTTGGTTATAAAAAAAATTAGTACTTTACTAAATTTATTAAATTTTTTTTCCAAACTAACATGAACATTAGAGCGACATTTTTTGTGTGTCAAAATAGAGTTTCTTTCGAATTTGAACGTCCGTAAAAAATTCAAGTTTCCTAGGCCTAAGACGTATGTGGTACAAATTTAAGGCCAAACGGATTAACCAGTGGCGCCCGGCGATCAAAGTTTAAGATTTTTGAACATTTTTAAAAACAAAAATATAAAAAACTATATGTGTTGCGACACATCATACTTATTTATTTTTATGAGCTGAACACGACTTTCAAACGGTCGAGTGGTTTTCGAGATATCACTTTTTAAAATTACCAAAAAAAAAAGGTTTTTTTTTAAAAAATCTCAAAATTTCTGTCCCTTGACCCTTTCATTGGGCTTAAAACAGTCTGTCGTTTAAACTTAATTTGAGCAAAACTCTATTATTTTAACCCGATTTTTGGAAAGTAAAAACAACTAGTCATATATCATTATACCCTACACCACACTGTAGTACGGGGTATAATCAGTTTGTGCTGATGTTTGTAACTACCCGAAATATTGGTCCTAGATCCACCTTTAAGCATACCGATTGACTCAGAATCACTTTTTGAGTCGATTTAGGGATGTCCGTACCTCCGTCTGTCCGTCCGTCCGTCTGTCTGTCCATGTAAACGGTGTGAACATGATACAGGTCGCAATTTTTAATCAATTGACTTGAAATTTAATACTTAAGCCTCTCTTGACTCAAGGACGAATTGAAATTGGAAATAGTCGGTCCATATTTAGACATAGCCCCATACAAAGGTCCTCTTTAGTTTTGGCTCAAATGACTCTAGTAACCGTATTATAATAGGTATCTTTTCGAAATTTGGCAGGTAAACGTATTTTGTCTTGACAATCACCATTCCGAATTTTAAAGCAATCGGACCATTTCCTCTTTTAGCCCCCATACAAACCACCTTCCCGATTTTCACATAAATCATGAAAATAGAAAATATTTAATTAAAATTTTGTCTGTGTATGTTAAACGCGTACTTTAATAACCTTATCAAATCTGATTATCATCGGACCAGTTTTGGACTTAGACCCCATGTGAAAATTTCGCCCGATATTCAGTTAAAGCGGTTTATTGACAACAAATAGAAGCCTATTTCACTCAAATTTGATTTGTATGTGTTTTTTACACTTATAAAAGATTTGACAAAATATAGATCTAATCGGTCTATGGGACCCATTTTCCGGGACCAGTGTTGCCAAAACTTGGTAATCAAAAACGGCTAAATTCTTTTGAAAAAACGGCTAAAAAAAGGCTAAAATATATATTTTACTTTTTAAGAAAAACTAATGTAAATTCATATTTTGTACCGTTTTTGATACATATATTAAAATAAGGAGATCCTTTGTTACTGTTTTGACATATTTTAGATAAAATGAAGAGAGTTCAAAATTTTTTAATGACTTAAATATTTTATATCAAAATTTTTTTTATAAAAATATATATAAAAATTTTGATACAAACAATTTATTTTAGTAAAAAATCTTTTTTGAAACCGGTATGGGAATACTAGAAATGTCTATAATTTTTATTAATTAAATTTTCTCCTACATTTTTCAACTTAAACCTTTATAACAAATGGTATTACAGTCTGTGATCTATCTGTACAAACTTTAAAACCAATAAATTCTCTATTTTAGTATAAAAAACACACTAAAAATTACTTTTTAACCGAAAACTCAAAAATGGCTAAAAAACTGCTAAAATAGTTTGGAAAATGGCTAAAAAACGGCTAAGAGCTAAATGCCTTTTTCTCCGGCTCAACGAGTTCAAAAGGAGCTAAATCTAGCCGGAAAATGGCAAAATTGTCCACACTGTCCGGGACCCATATTCCGGGACCCATTTTCCGGGAAACTCTGGTGTAGGGTACTATATAATCGGTCTTGACCGACTATAATTTTCTTACTTGTTTTTTTATTAATTTTGGCATTCTGATGTAATATCAAAAAAGTTTTAAAACTTTCGAGTGGTTTTCAGGATATTACCATTTCTAATTTGGGAAATAATTTCCAAAAATAGTGGTTCGTTCAAGAAATTTAAAAAAAAAATCTAAATTTTTCGAGTGATTAATTACGCATTTCGATTAAATATTAGATTTTCTGGTAAAGATTGCCTAAAAACTAAAACTTTGATCGAAGGGCGCTACGGGTTAAAGTTATCAGATATTTCTCAAATTAATTTGAAATGACAGTTTGTCTTATTGTAAGTTCTATGAAAATTTCAAGGAAAACTAATTTTGAGCTTTTTTTTTTTTGTTTTGATATTCTTGATTTTTTTATATTCGTATTTAGCGTATAAAAATTAATAAATATGAAATAGCGCAATATATGTTATTATATGGCGCCAATAATCTTTATATGAAGGGTTCATTGTAAAAACTCGATAAGAAACATTTCATTTTATGGTGGTTTTTGCCTTAAAACTTTTAAAATAATGTAGAAAATAGAACTTTTGCTGAACTTTTATTCTCAATAAACTTGTACGAAGGGTTAAAGCAAGACTTCTGCCAAAAATCTATCAATGGAACATCAGCAGAAGACGAAAAACACGACAAAATTAAATGTTGCTTATCAAGTTCTTGCAGTAAGCCCTTCATATCTAGTAGCACAAAAAATTTTCCGGGCACTTGGGAATATCAAATGTTGAAAAGTGCCACTATAATGGACATATTCGGTTACAAAAAGAAAACATTTAAATTCATTCTTATTTGTTTTTGTGAGTGCAACCAATTTTTATCCCAAAATCACACAACTGATTTCCCAGAAAATCAATTGTGACCACTTGAGATACTTCCCTTGAAATAACATTCTTAGAATTTTGTTATTATTATATATATTTCACAAGAAATTATTTTCTACATACTTAGTTTTGAAATTATAAGCTGCTTTTAATAATGCCATAAAAAAAAACTTAGATGTTGATTGTTGAATTTTCAATTATAAATCTAAAATTTCAACATAAAGCTCATTCAATATTTAATATTGTATGTATAGAAGAATGGTTTATATGTATAACACAACTGCATATAAAAATACATTCATGTAATGTTATAAATATTGCAAAAGTATTAGAACATAAAAGAACTTGTTTAATTTGAAAAGTTCCCAGTAGAAATTGCTAAGGTCCTTGCTGCTCCTCGGGGTAGTAAGACCTTTTGGTCATTTGTTAAAAGGGTAAAGAATAATACTAGTTCATCCATTCCAACCCTTATAATGAATGACCAAATATTCACAGACCCGGTTGATAAAGCCAACCTTTTTGCTGACATGTTTGCAAGAAATGCATACTTGCCGGAAAGCAATCAACCAACGCCCGTGCTCGAAAGGGTATCCTTTACTATGTCCAAGATATTTTTTCGAGCGCGTGCAGTTAAAAAGGTCCTTGAGGATCTCAACATAAACAAGTCTCCGGGGCCGGATGGTATTACGGCTGTGGTCCTGAAACGGTGTGCTTTGTCTTTGTCTCGTCCTTTGGCAACATTATTTAGCTACTCGTACCGGGTAGGAGTTTTTCCCTCTTGCTGGAAGGTGGCCAACGTCCAGCCAATCCCAAAAAAGGGAGAGGCTACAAACCCTGAAAACTACCGCCCAATAGCAATTTGTTCTACGCTCTCGAAAGTCATGGAGAGCATGATGAATCACCACCTGGTAAATTATTTGGAGTCAAATTCACTTTTGTGCGATCGACAGTATGGCTTTCGTAGAGGTCGTTCTACGGGAGACCTGTTAGCGTTTCTTTCGGAACGCTGGAGTCGTTCTATTCACCAATTTGGTGAAAGCAAGGTGGTTGCTCTAGATATTTCCAAGGCGTTTGATCGTATGTGGCACGGTGCACTCGTTTCGAAGCTTATTGCGTTTGGTGTCGGTAGTGATTTCTCTCGATTTATATCGAGCTTTCTTAGAGACCGCTCTATACGTGTTGTTATAGATGGGTTCTCATCGGATGAGTTTCATCTGAATTCAGGGGTACCGCAAGGTTCTGTTCTATCTCCTACACTTTTTCTTATTTTTCTTAACGACCTTCTGGGTCTAACTTTCAATCCTATCTATTCTTTTGCAGATGACAGCAACATTTGTCATTCATTTTCCTTTAATCATAGACCAAGCCTTATTGAGGTTGATGCTATGAGGCAGAACATGAATGACACACTCAATCATGACCTTACGAAAATCTCCGAGTGGGGTCTTGCGAATCAGGTCGATTTTAATGCTCGTAAAACCCAATGTTGTATGCTGACCCACAGACGTCTTGTGGAATCAGCGTCATCTGTATCCATGGGCGGTATAGCTATTGAGGAATCAGACACTCTTGATGTTCTAGGCATGAAAATCCAATGTGATGTTCGATGGAACCAACATGTTTTTCAAGTGTCGAAAGAAGCATTCAAGTGTCTTGGTTTTTTAAAACGGTGCAAGAATTACTTCACCCCGTCTGATCTTCTCACTATTTATACCGCCTATATCCGACCGAAAATGGAATACAACTCCCATATCTGGGCAGGTGCCTCAAGGTCTATCTTGAAGCTTCTGGATCGGGTGCAAAGGAGTGCGTTGAAGCTCATCAATGACAGTAGGGTATCCAGCTCTATTGATTCATTGGAGCATCGTCGGAATGTGGGTTGTGTGTCATTGTTCTATCGATATTACCACGGTAAGTGCTCAGCTGAGATGGGTGAACTCATCCCTGAGACGCGGGTGCATACCCGTAGTACTCGCCTTTCCAGCAACTCACATCCGTTTGTTGTCGACTGTCCAATGTATCGCACAACGCATTACAGAGAAAATTCGTTTCTCGGTCGAACTAGCCGTATGTGGAACAAACTCCCCGCAGAAATCTTTCCAGTAGGCTATAATTTAGAAAAGTTCAAATTAAATGTCCACAAACACTACTCCCTCTTTCCTTCTCCTCATAACCTATTTTCCTAATACCAACACAATGCATTGCATTAGTAGGGGGCATCCCCTGAGTGTTGGCTCAAAGTAAAAAAAAAAAAAGGGTTGGAATGGATGAACTAGTATTATTCTTTACCCTTTTAACAAATGACCAAAAGGTCTTGCTGCGCCGCGGAGCAGCAAGGACAGAAGCTTTTCGCGTCTGAGTACCCTGGCGCATTCGTTTCTTACCTGTTTGCGTAACGCGTCAGTAACTGGATTTTTGTCATTACGCCAATTTCTGAACGTATACTCTCTGGATCTGACAGCATTTCTGCAAGTCTGATTAAACCAGCACTTATGTGTTGGTTTAGTCGAAATTTGCTTAGATGGAATAAATAATTTTATTCCATTATTATATTTACCATCATTTCTGCTGCAGCGTCAACACTGTCATCAAGAAAACAGAGTTTCCAGTTGAAATGTTGAAAGAAATTGTTCAGCTGGTTGAGAAGCACTGCGAAGGTCCGAAAATGAAAAGGATGTAGAAATGAGGTTGTGATCCGAGTTTCCGAGAGGAGCAATGTGAGGAAAAGGTCGAGAGTATTACGAAACTGCCCTTCAACACACGGAATATGTGTTGGTTCATCCACAAGTTGCACAAGGTGATTGTGTGCCCTCGGGAGTCGTTTGGCTAGAATGGCTAATCCATGAAACATTGTGTACGTTGAAGTCCCCAGCAACGACAATCTCGCCACTCGGACAGTTTCCAAGGATTCCAGTAATGGAGTCGGAAAGCGAGTGAAAACCATTGTAGGAGTTTACCGTACTCATATTAGGGCTCCTGTAGACAAACCCGAAGTATAAAATAGCGATATCTCGAAAACCGTTCGACCGATTTTATTTTTTTTATATACGTGTTGAACGCATCAAAACTAATAAATTTAATGTATCGCTAAACACTTTTTTTAATTTTCAAAAATCCAAAACTATAATCGCCATGCGCCACAAATTAATTTAATCCGTTTGGTTTCAAATTTGTAACGCATTTTTTACCAATAAAATTGTAAATTTACAACTTTTTTGGCAAAATAAAACTTACAAGAAATTCTCACAAATTTACTAGATTTTTTTTTGTAAAAAATCTTGGAAATTTGTAAAATTACAAGAAAAACTGTAAAATTACAAAAAAAAAAAAATGCAAATTTCTTTAGTAGAAGAAAAATTTTCCCGTACACTTAGGAAAATCAAAAGTTGGAGAAAAAATGTAACTCTAATGAAATTTTTGCCAGAATTGTGTAGTTCTGCCCTTGAACCAATGAGATTAGGATTTTAACTGTTTTTCCAACATGCCCCTTTTGAGGGCGTGGCTATAAAACTTGATATAAAAGTGCACCCAAAGCTAAGTCACGATATTAATTTTTGAATAAATCATTCATTGATAAATAAACAGAAATCTAAATTAAAACCCTTCAAAAAAATTTAAAGTTTAATCGATTTTCGTTTTTTTTTCAATTATTTATCAATTAAATATTTATTTAGTGAAGTTGGGTAAAAAACAAATTAAATTATTTTGTGCATGGGCTTTTTGCTACATTAACTTGTAAATAAATACTTTATTGATATGTATAAATGTTTATTGAGTGTCTGCCAGGCATGAATTTATTACATTTTATTTACAAGGTATTTCATAAAATACGGAGATTATTATTTTTATTTTTATTTTATTGGTCATACCGTCTGAAACACCGTGAAATATTGGTTTAGGGTCCCTCAAAGTATATAAATTCTTGTTCAACAAACGAGTCTGCCAAAGTCCATCCGTCTATCAGATCGTATGTCTGTTAAAAACACGCAAACTTTCGCAAGGAAACTTTGAGGCTGCTGATGTTTGGCATGTATATTTGTAATTTTCAGAGAATTTAGAAATAGTGTCCATTATACCAGGTCGAAAAACAAGTTCCAAGTAAAAAGAAGTTTTTGCACACAACTACATTTTTAATGATAGTTGCCTTACTCGTTTCAATCAAGGTATAGATTTATACAAATTTAACTTCTATAAACAGAATTAAAATAAATTAAAAATTTCAATTAATATCTATTTTCCTCTTTATAAATGTATTTAAAACCATTAAAATAATTGGAAAATTTTATTTAAAAAAATCAGATAGATTTAAATACAGATTTTTATTTTAATTTGCCAATGTATGCGTTGTAGTTTTGTGGTTGATTGACAAATGTATAAAGCTAAACCAATCATAATTATTTGCAAACAAATAAAAGAATGTTTGTCGGTCAAGACCGCCATTGGTTTATATCCTACACAAGCGTTTACCAGAAAATGGGTCGCACATTCTTTTTTGGTTGATAACACAGGCCAACACTCAATTTGCTTCTTTGAATTTATCAACTGATTTTAGTTAATTTGGGTGCGCTGAATTCAAATTTTTAATCAGTTTGTCTCTATCAGCTCTAGTTTTCATGATATAGCTTTTTTATACCCTCCACTTATGACCTCCAATTATGACAGTTGGCCTGTCTGTTTTTTCAAAAATTTTGTTTTTTCATCAAAATTTCTTATTTACAGTTATGGTAGTTACCAAAAAAAACATTTTCTTCGGAAAAAAATTTTTTACCCAAAATTTTTTTTAATTCAAATATTTTTTTCGTTTGAAAAGTATATTTTACCTTCCAGTCAACTTATAGGTATCAAAGAGGCTCGCTTAAGATGTGTTTTTTTTATGAATTCGATTAATTTAACTGTAAATAAGAAATTTTGATGAAAAAATTTTTCTTGAAAAAACTGACAGATGGCCAGACTGTCATAATTGGAGGGTATAAAAAAACTATATCATGAAAACTAGAGCTGATAGAGACAAACTGATTACAGATTAGAATTCAGCGCACCCAAATTAACTAGAATGAGTTGATAAATTCAAAGAAGCAAAAATCTTTTTTAATTTTGTCGGGCTGTGTAATCTTTATTTTCCATTATTTCCTTCAATAAAAGAAATAGAGCAACATAGACGAAATCGGGTGATAACCAAAAAAATTAAAAAAAATCAATTTTTGTATCAAATTTTTTATAAAATCTTTATTTGCCATTATTTTCTTTAATAAAAGAGATAAGGCAAAATATACAAAATCTAAGGATCACTACAAAAATTTTACAAAATTAATTTTCTATTAAAATCTTTGTTTGCCATTATTTTCTTTAATAAAAAGGATAAGGCAAAATAGACGAAATATGGGGATCACTACAAAAAATTCAAAAATCTCTTTTTGATAAAATCTTTACTTGCCATTATTTCCTTAAATAAAATAGATAGAGCAAAATAAACGAAATCATGGGATCACTACAATCTATTTTTTTTTATCTTTATTTGCCCTTATTTCCTTAAATAAAAGTGATAGCCAAAAATAGACCAAATCTATGGATCACCACAAAAATTTTAAAAATTCTTTTTTTTGTATGAAATATTTCACAAAATATTTATTTGCCATTATTTTCTTAAGTAAAAGATATAGAGCAATATAGACAAATTCTTGGAATCACTACAAAAACTTCAAAAAATTAATTTTTGTTTAAAATTTTTTTATAATACTTGCCATTATTTCCTTAAATAATAGAGATAGAGCAAAATAGGTAAAATCTTGGGATCACAACAAAAATTTCAAAAAAATATATTTTTGTGTTATAATTTTTATAAAATTTTTATTTGCCATTATTTTCTTAAATAAAAGAAATAGAGCAAAATTTAAGAAATCTAAGGATTACTATAAAAGTTTCAGACAGTTTTTTTTGTATGGAGTTTTTCATTAGACTTTATTTGCCATTAATTCCTTAAATAAAAGAGATAGAGCAAAATATAAGAAATCTGGTTATCACTTAAAAATTTAAAAAAATCTATTCTTGTACGAAATTTTGTATAAAATCTTTAGTTGCCATTATTTCTTTGAATAAATAAGATAGAGCAAAAACTATAAAAAATTAAAAAATTCAATTTTTGTATGAAATTTTTCATAAAATCTTTCTTTGCCATTATTTCCTTAAATAAATGAGATAGAGCAAAATAGCAGAAATCTAGGGATCACAAAAAAAATCCAAACAATTTTTTTGTATGAAATTTTTAATAAAATCTTTATTTTCCTTTTTTTTTTTTTTCTAAAAGAGAAAGAGAGAGCAAAATAGACAAAATCTTGGGATCACTACAAAAATATAAAAAAATCTATTTTTGTATAAAATTTTTAATAAAATCTTTATTTGCCATTATTTCCTTAAATAAAAGATATAAAGCAAAAAAGACAAAATATGGGGATCACTGTAAAAAATTCAAAAAAATCTATTTTTTTTATGATTTTTTTTATAAAATCTTTGCCAATAGTTTCTTAAATAGAGCAGAAGCAAAATAGACGAAATCTGAGGATCACTACAAAAATTAAAAAAAAAAAAAACAATTTTGTATGAAATTATTTATAAAATCTTTATTTGCCATTATTTCCATAAATAAAAGAGATAGAGCAATATAAACGAAATATGGGGAGCACTACAAAAATTTCCAAAGACCTATTTTTAATGAAATTTTTTATAAAATCTTTATTTGCTATTATTTCTCTAAATAAACGAGATAGAGCAAAATAAACGAAAGCTGGGGATCACTACAAAAATTTCAAAAGATCTGTTTTCGTATGAAATATTTTTTTAAAATTTTGACGTCATTATTTCCTTAAATAAAAGTGATAGAGCAAAATAGGCGAAATCTGGGAATCACTGCAAAAAATTTAAATTTATTTTTTTTTGATGAATTTTTTTACAGTACAAACATTTTTTTCATGAAGTTTTTAATAAATTTTTTATAAGTCTTTATTTGACAATATCTCCGTAAATAAAAGAAATAGAGCAAAATAAATCTTAAAAAATTAATTTTTTATAAAAATTTTTACCCAAATCTTTATTTGCCATTATTTTCATAAATAAAAGAGATAGAGCAAAATATGAAATTATTTATAAAATCTTTATTTGCCATTATTTCCTTAAATAAAAGAGATAGAGCTATATAGCCGAAATATGGGGAACACAACAAAAATTTCCAAAGACCTATTTTTTATGAAATTTTTTATAAAATCTTTATTTGCTATTATTTCTCTAAATAAACGAGATAGAGCAAAATAAACGAAATCTGAGGATCACTAAAAAAATTTCAAAAGATCTGTTTTCGTATGAAATATTTTTTTAAAATCTTGACGTCATTATTTCCTTAAATAAAAGAGATAGAGCAAAATAGGCGAAATCTGGGAATCACTGCAAAAAATTAAAAAATTTTTTTTGATGAATTTTTTTACAATACAAACATTTTTTTTCATGAAGTTTTTAATAAATTTTTTATAAGTCTTTATTTGACAATATCTCCGTAAATAAAAGAAATAGAGCAAAATAAATCTTAAAAAATTAATTTTTTATAAAAATTTTTACCCAAATCTTTATTTGCCATTATTTTCATAAATAAAAGAGATAGAGCAAAATAGAAAAGGTCTGGGGATCACTATAAAAATTTAAAAAAAAATATATTTTTGTACGGAATTGTTTTTTCTTAAGTAAAAGAATGGAGCAAAATAGACTAAATCTGGGGATCACTATGAAAATTTCAAAAAATCTATTTTTGTATGAAATTTTTCCTTAAATGAAACAGATAAGCAAAATAGACGAAATCTTGGGAACACTATACAAATTTTAAAACATTTATTATTGTTCCTTAAATAAAAGAGATAGTGAAAAATAGACAATATTTAGGGATCACTGTAAAAATTTAAAAAAATTGTTTTTGTATGAATTTTTTTTATAAAATCCTTATTTGCCATTATTTTCTTAAATAAACCGACAGAGCAAAATATACTTAATCTGGGTATCACTACAACAATTTAAAAAAATCTCTTTTTGTATGAAATTTGTAATAAAAGCATTATTTGCCATTATTTCCTTAAATAAAAAAGATGGAGCGAAATATACAAAATGTGGCGATCATTATAAAAATTTCAAAAAATCAATTTTTGTATGAAATTTTTTAAACATTTTTTTGCCATTATTTCCCTAAATAAAAGAGATAGAGCAAAATAGACGAAATCTGGGGATCACTAAAAAAACTTCGAAAAATCTATTTTTGTATGAAATCTTTTATAAACCCTTTATTTGGCAAAAAATCTTTATTTGATATTATTTTCTTTAATAAAAGAGGTAGAGCAAAATAGATGAAATGTTGGTTCGCTATAACAAATTTCACAAAATCTTGTATAAAATTTTTTAAAAATCTTGATTTGTCATTATTTCTTTAAATAAAAGAGATATAGCCAAATTTGGAGATCACTACAAAAATTTCGAATCATCTTTTATTTTTATGAAATTTTTTATAAAATTTTTATTTGCCAATATTTCCTTAAATAAAAGAGAGAGAGAGCAAAATAGACAAAATCTGGGGATCACTATTAAAATTTAAAAAATCTATTTTTGTACGAAATTTTTTATAAAATCTTTATTTGGCATTTTTTCTTTAAATAAAAGAGAGAGAGCAAAATAGACCAAATCTGGGGATCACTACAAAAATTTCGAATCATCTTTTATTTTTATGAAATTTTTTATAAAATTTGTATTTGCCATTATTTCCTTAACTAAAAGAGATAGAGCAAAATAGACAAAATCTGGGGATCACTATTAAAATTAAAAAAATCTGTTATAAACGAAATCTGGGGACTTTATTTTCCGTAATAAAAGATATGAAGCAAAAAAGACAAAATCTGGGTATCACTATAAAAATTTAATTTTTATTTTTATGAAATTTTAATAAAATCAGAATAGCCAAATCTGGGGATCACTACAAAATTTAAAAAAAAAATTTGGTATGAAGTTTTAATCAAATCCTTAGTTGCCATTATTTCAATTAATAAACGAGATAGAGCAAAAAAAGGCAAAATCTGGAGATCACTACGAAAATTTAAAAAAAAAAATTTTGTATAAAATGAAAATGAAATATTAATTTTCCATTATTTACTTAACTAAAAGTAATGAAAAAATGGACAAAATTTGGAGATCACTATAAAACTTTCTAAAAATCTATGAAATTTTTTAAAAAATTTTTATTTACCATTATTTCCTTAAATAAAATAGATAGTGCAAAATAGACAAAATCTGGGGATCACTAGTAAAATTTTAAAAAAACTTATTTTTGTATGAATTTTTTTTTTTTGTAAAAAAATTTTATTTACCATTATTTTCTTAACTAAAATAGATAGTGCAAAATAGACAAATCCTGGGGATCACTAGAAAAATTTTAAAAAACCTATTTTTGTATGAAATTTTTTATAAAATCTTTATTTACTATTATTTACTTAAATAAAAGAAATAAGCAAAATTGTCGAAATCTGGGGATTACTAAGAAAATTTTAAGAAATTTGTATGAAATTTTTTTGTAAAATATTTTTCAAAATAGACAAAATCTGAAGAGCACTATGAACATCTTTGTATGAAATTTTTTATAAAATCTTTATTTTGCATTATGGAGCAAAATAGATAATAGATTTCAAAAACACTTTTTTTGTATGAAATTTTTTATAATTTTTTATTTGCAATTGTTTCATTAAATAAAAGAGATAGAGCAAAATAAACGAAATCTTTTTATCACTAAAAAAATCTATTTTCTTATTTTTGTAAAATCTTTATTTCCCATTATAGAGCAAAATAGATAATAGATTTCAAAAACATTTATTCTTTTATGAAATTTTTTATAATTTTTATTCAAAATCATTCCCTTAAGTAAAAGAGATAGAGCAAAAAAAAAACGAAATCTGTTTATCACTAACAAACATTTCAAAAAATCTATTTTATATTTTCTGTAAAATTTTTATTTGCGCTTATTTCCTTAAATAAAAGAGATAGAGCAAAATAGATAAAATCTGGGGGTCACAATGAAAATAAAAAAAAAACTTTTTTGTATGAAATTTTTTATAAAATCTTTATTTGTCATTATTTCCTTAAAGAAAAGAGATAAATCAAAATAGACGAAATCTGGGAATTACTATAAAAATTTCAAAAATCTATTATTGTATGAAATTTTTTATAAAATCTTTTTTGCCATTATTTCGTTAAATAAAAGAGATAGAGAAATAGATTGTTTGTAGTGATCCCATGATTTCGTTTATTTTGCTCTACCTATTTTATTTAAGGAAATAATGGCAAATAAAGATTATATTAAAAATTTTATACAAAAACAGATTTTTTGGAATTTTTCTAGTGATCCCCAGATTTTGTCTATTCAAATCTGGGGATCACTAGAAAAATTCCAAAAAATCAGTTTTTGTATAAAATTTTTAATAAAATCTTTATTTGCCATTATTTCCTTAAATAAAATAGGTAGAGCAAAATAAACGGAATCTGAGGAAGTCTATTTTTGTATGAAATTTTTTATAAAATCTTTATTTGACATTATTTTCTTAAATGAAAAAATAGAGCACAATAGACAAATCTGAAGAGCACTATAAAAATTAAAATAAAATCTTTAGTTGCCATGAATAAATATGTTAAGTAAAGTTGGAAGATACATTTTTTTGTACTATTTTGTTTAAATGAAATGATTTTTTAAAAATAGATTATTTTATTAGATTTTTTTTTTATATAGGACCATCCAAACATTTTAGCATAATAATTATTTGACGCCATATTTATATTTTTACTGGGGTAACTGTGTAAAACCCAAAAAGATCTCATGTCCAAATTGATGACTGACAGTTTTCATTACAACATATTTCATTTTCAACAGACAAATAGTTTAAAATATATCTGCTGGCCATAACGATTGCATAATTTGCAACCCTTTTTAATACAGAAAGGGTTGTTAATAATTTTAATTAGAAATATTAGAAAGTCTTTGAATGTATTTATAAAAAAAAAATTGAGTTGTTAGTGTGCATTAGAGTGTTCCTTATTTTTGAAATGTTGAGACGGTACCCACTGTTCTTTTTCTATGTGACTTGAATATAACTCATGATTCATTTTACGCCCCTACGACCACGCCTCCTCCAAGAGCGAAGCCTTTAAAAAAAATTTTTCCATGAGAACCAAATTTTTTTTTTTGATTTTATATATTTTTAGTGTAATTTTATTTGAGCCGCTTATTAAAGACTAAAAATTTCATTTTTGTGGTATAACCCTTTCGTTTTAAAATTGACTGCGAAAAAAAAACTTAGGGTCGTTGGGGTCCCACTCATGAGTTATATTCAAGTCAAAATAGAAAAAAAAAATAGCGGGTACCGTCTCAACATTTCCATTATAAGGGACACTCTAGTGTTCATCTATATTAGTTTTTTTTCAGCTAAAGGGTATAAATATATATCATTTTACAGAATGTTCTATAAAAATTCCCTTTGGAAATAAAAATCTGTATTTTGTATTATAATTTATAATAATGACTTTGACAAATCCGAATCAGTTGTTGTCCCACAAAAGTACCATTAATCATTCATTGTTCTGACAATTTCCCTTTCTTCCTTTTTTTGTAAATGGGGTAGTGACCTTAAAATATTTGTAGCCGCGAGCTATTGGGATTATTTATTGTTTTATATATATTTACTCTATTTAATCATTTAAAGAATTTTGGAAAAATATCTAGAACCGGAAGATTTTTTTTTTTTAAACGGCATTTTGAAAAATCAAGCAAATGTACACATACGCACACGTATGTATTCAATTTTATCACGCATATTTGGAGTAAAAGTTTTTGATATAATTAGAGTGGCATTTATTTGGAATTTTGCAATGATAATGTTTTTAGGCTGGTGTCTAATTTTAAAAAAGTTGCAGGACGCCACCTCAGTTTGACTATATAAGTAGGGTGACCATTTTTTCCTGAACTCAAATCAGTACGCTCAAGTTTTTATGTTTATTTTTCCTACACTCAAAAAATTTCAATTAAATTAACAAACTTGGGGTCAATTTGAATTTTAGTGAAAACAACTGTTCAAAAAACAACTGCCATAAACTGTTGTCGTTATTTACAGAAAATTTAGTTGACTTCAAACGACTTTATTTCAATGTTTTGATCGTTTTAGTGCAAATAATATAACAAAAACCCACAGGTTTTGAGAATAACAAAATTTCTCAGATTCTGACGACCCTTATGTTTTGATAACTCTTCTTTTAGAAAACTTCCCAGATAATAAGCACATGTTGTTATTAAACAGCCAAATGTCAAATTCTGATGACATTACCTCATTAAACATCCTAGAATCATTTGGATTCATGCAATAACATTTCTAAAAATATAGAAAATCCATCATTCAGAAACATTTTGTTACAGGAAAGATCAAAATAACTTCATGCTCAGATACTAGAGTTGTCACCCGATTAAGAATAATTCGATTAATCGATCAAACAAAACCAAACTCTTGTTCGATTAATTTAAAAATGACTATTTTCGAATAACGAATAAATCGATTAATTTATGTCAAATAATCGAACAATTATTTTTTTTATACCCTCCAACTACAGTATCGAAGTATAGGTCTAGGAATTTCATTATTGATCAGTGATCGATTCTAAGACATGTCCGATGTCCGTCTTGGGAGTTCACGATACAGTCCAAAATAAAAAAGCTACACTCCTGAAGTTTGGCACAATTATGTCTTATGGCCATAGGCTGGTTAAGTTCGTCGGCAAAATTGGACGAGGGGAAAAATGTTCCCCATTAAAGAACTACAACACCACCAGAAAAACACAATTTGTTTTACAAGTTGTTTATGTATATTCTCGTAAAAATGAATTCGTAAACATTTATGAAGAGGAATAAAACTTAAAATTATTTAAATTTAAGTTTTTTATGCATTTTTTACATAAAAAAGTAAATTCAGTTATTCAATTTTTAAGTTTTTATACCCTCCAACCACAGTATGGGGGTATACTCACTTTGTCATTCCGTGTGTAACGCATTGAAATATCGGTCTAGGACCCTATAAAGTATATATTTTATTGATCAGTGATCGATTCTAAGACATTCTAGCGATGTCCGTCCGTCCGTCCGTCCGTCCGTCCGTCCGTCTGTCCGTCTGTCCGTCTGTAGAGGACACGATACAGTCCAAAATAAAAGACCTAGACTCCCCAAGTTTGGCACGAATATGTCTTATATTCCTAGGCAGGTTAAGTTCGGAAATGGGCAAAATCGGACCAAGGGGGAAAAAGTTCCCCCTTAGAGAACTAAACCAACCCATGAAAAATTCCACTTTTTTACATGATTTTTTGTGTTTTTGTTTAACAAATGCAACATTTTTATGCTACAGGAAGTTCAAAGTCCTGCATTTGGACCCAGAGAATTAGATAATGTCGTTTTTTCGGTTCGCCCCCTTTTATGGGCGTGGAATAAATTTTTTTTAAATAATAATAAACTTGTATTTTTTTAGTGCATAAAGCATAAGAATGAATTTTTAAACACATATTCGAGAGGAAATTTGCCCCCCCCCCAATTACCACTTTCGACCCCCCCCCCCAAAAAAAAAAAAAGAAAACGTCCCTGCAATTTTTTTTTTTGCATGTTGGAGGGTATAAAAGATTCGGCACAGCCGAATTTAACACTCTTACTTGTTTTACTTATATTTTGTTAATAAAATATTAATTATTTTATTTTTAAGTTCTTTGTATGAAATTGTAAATTTTCTTGTTTATGAAAATATTTTTTAATAACCACTTTTTTATTCGTTATTCTCATCGATTAATCGAATAATTTTTTTGATTTAATCGTTTGATCGAACGAACAAAAACAATTATTTGAATTATTCGAACAAAGTTGAAAGGCGAATAATTGACAACTCTATCAGATACATACATTTTTGCGTAAGGGAACCTCTAGATTAAGCTCCTTAGAATAACTTCATTGCCAGACTTAAGTTATATAAAACTACTCTAATGACTTTTTTAATGAAAATTCATGCTTTTGTATAGAATTTTTAAAAAAAAATATTTTTTTTGTTGAAATGTTCAAAAATCAGTACAATCAGTACATATTTCAAAAAATCAGTACAAATCAGTACAACGTTTTTTGATCAGTACACGTGATGAAAAATCAGTACATGTACTGATCAAATCAGTACGAATGGTCAGCCTATATATAAGCTAACAATTAACGAAAAAACAACAAGAATTACTATTTTCATTTTCTTGAAACCAAAAATTTTAATAACTTGGGTTTGTAACTTGGATAATAATTCACTTCGTGGTGAATAAACCTGTTTTTCCCCAGCTGGTGAATAAAAAGCAACATAATTATTTTTCAACAAAAAAAAAAATTTTTCATCAAATTTAACTTTACAAGCTTTTGACTACTAAAATTGTAAATTTACAACTTTTTTGGTGCAATAAAATTTACAAGGAATTTTCGTGAATTTACTAGGTTTTTTTGTAAAAAAATCTTGGAAATTTAAATACATCCTTAATAAAACTCTTATAATTTATTTCAAGAAAATTTATTGTCTATCATCGGATTACTTATATTATGCCTTGTTAGCAGATAAAACATTTGGCACTTATTTTTTGAGCAGATTTCGCACTTTCCGTATTTATCTTTCGTTTTTATATCGATTCATTGATGACGCGTGTTTTTTTATTTCATCAAATAAGTGAGTTTGCTGTCAAAGTGGCTCGAGATGCATGTATGTAACAACATCAATTTTATTGATAACGATAGCATGAATTAGGGGAAGAAACAACTGATATAATTTATTATTGTTTGATTAAAATATTTGAAATCAATAAATCTGTTGTATAAAAATTGCAAATTTTGTATTGTTTTTATAAGGTTAAGCATTTACACACATTTTTTCCTCCAACCACAGTATCGGGGTATAGTAACTTTGTCATTCCATGTCTAATGCATCGAAATATCGGACGGGACCCTATAATGTATATGGGGAATTCCATGTCAAATCGGACACTTTGAATTTTTTTTTTTAGATTTTCCAATTTTTTAAGTAAACCAATTCGATTAGAGTATTCGACAAGAGTGTTATTCTAGCTCGAGTTTTAAGTAAACTTTGAAAACTCCTTTCTGGTAAATTTTCATATTTTTTTTGATGAACCATTCAAATGATATGGAATTTTTAAAAATACGGAGTTTGTTCGTTTACTCATTACTTCTTCAAAAATGGTCCAAAGAGTAGGTTTATTTTAGCTCGAGGTTATTATTTCCTTTATTAATTAAAACTATGATATTCTCAAGAAAATTATTTTTTTGTTTTAAATTTATTTATGTTTATTTATATATATTTTTTGCAAGACTTAATCGACACGTATTTCGGAATTTGTCAGATTCCATTGTCAAGATTATTTAGCAAAAATAAAAAAAAATATTATATGACCACGAGCTAGAATAAACCTACTGAAAATTTAAATATATATATAAGGTCGAATAAAACAATTTTTATTTGTTAATAAAAGGTAATCAGAATTAAGAAAATATTTATCGCGAAAGAAAAGGTAACCATACTAATTCCCCCCAAAAAAGCGCCTGCATTTTTTTTTTTTTTTGGAACATGATGGAGGGTATCAAAGATTCGGCACAGCCAAATTTATCACTCTCATTTGTTTTTTTTTTGTTTTTTTTCTTTTGGTTCCAGCTGCAGCCCAGTGAAAAATCAATGTTAACATTAGGGATGGGATAGTGAACGAGTTTTCGATTTTGACACGCTAGAACCGCTTATTTTCGTAAAAAAATGCATAAGCCAAAAAATGGGGCAGGTGGGCTAGGATCTAGGGGACGCTCTTCGGTTTCACAGTTGGGCGTAAAGCTAAGTACTCTGTTTTTTACGGTGAAAATTTCACTTAAACTTTAAACGCCCCAAATCGCAATTAATCATTTAAAAATCTACAACTTTTGACAATTATAAGAAAGAAAACATCATAAAAAACTGAAATGTCACTTTGTCACGACAATTAAAATTGTCTTGTTTAATAAAAATGGGTGAAAACTTTTTTAGCAATTTCCCTATAATTCCTTGCAAAAATTTATTTTTTTAAATGGACCCAGCAAAATTTTCGGTTGCAAAGAACCGATTGTGGAACAACTTATACTTCCATAGATCCTGTTCTAATTCTTGTGCAACACCGATTCTTTTTGCAAAGGGATTGTCCCAAAAGCAACAGGTGTTTGTAAGCAAAATTAGAACATATTTTTGTTCCTCAGAATCGGTTCTAGAAGTGAAATTTGAAACAGAAATAAGAATTAAAGAAATATTTTAAATTGCATTAATTTATTAAAAAAAGACAAAGACAATCATATATAACATGGAATATTTATATTTTTTAATACACATTTATCCTTTTTCGCCTCCAAAGTTGCATTTTGGGCCTTGCAATACTGACATACCAGAACATGGATTTTCTGCAAACAAAAATAAAAAACATAACATTATTAGTATTTGACTCGACCCAGACAATGAAAATTTAATTTACTCACCTTTGTTTCAACAATTTTCACGGTTATATCCTGCTATTTTAGTAGAAATTCACGTTTTTCCTTGGTTAACAAAAATAAATTAATATTTATTTTATAATTTTTTTGACACATATATTTTTTTTTAATTTCTGAGAACCAAAATGTTATGAAACTTTGATTGCAGAGAACAAGCTTCACAATAATTTTCACTTAACTGGTTCTGAATAATTGAAGTGTAATAGTGTGTGGTTACCGAAGAACCTGTTGTAGAACAAGTGTTGCCAGAATCGGTTCTGAAAAATTTTCCTGGGGAGTTTGACAGATTTTTTCCCCGTGAAATCGAACAGAGTACTATGCTTAAAGGGGAGAAATCCGAAAAAAGTCATACCGCTCCCCTGGACTTTCCCCTAGAGGGGTCAAATTTGAGACCAAATGTCTGTCAAATGAAGACAGAAGGTAGGTACGTTCTAAGAAAATGTTGGAGTTGAAACAAGTAAAAAAGTTAAATTCGGCCTTGCCGAATGTAGTGATACCCTCCACAATTTCAAAAAGATTATTGCAAAAAACTTTATTTAAAAGGAAATTACTTTTGAAAAAAAAAAAAATTAAAAAAAAAAATTCCGCGAAAAAAAAATTTGGTAAAAAAAAATCCGCGATTTTTTTTTTTTGTCAAAAAATATGTTCGTACTTGTTTAAATACCATTTGTTGTTCAATTATGTTCACATATGTCAACCAGAAGCCGAATTAAAGCATTTTGTATTTTTAGGTTATGTTGAATGTACTGAAATTTTTGAGGTGTGCTTACATTTTCGTTCATAACTTTTGAACGGCTAAACTGATATCGCTCAAATGCAATACCAAACTTCTCGGGAGAACTTCCAATAAATATGTTAAGTTTCAGTCATCTCTGTACAATATTTTGTCCGTGACAGCATTTTCCACAGACAGACAGACAGACAGACAGACGGACAGACGGACCTCGCTAGAATGTCTTAAAATCGATCGGGCATCATGAATGTATATACTTTATGGGGTCCCAGACCGATATTTCGATGAGTTACAAACGGAATGACAAACTTATATATACCCTCTATCACTAAGTGGAGGGTATAAAAATATTGGGGGTCGGTCATATAAATATTTGACTCCTCGAGGGTCACTTCTTAAACAACTAGAGCGTGAAAGCAAATATTTTTAAAAATGTAAACTTTACATGGGAGTACCCTTAAGGAGTTGCGATAGGGCTTAGGTATGTTTAGGAAAAATGTTCAAGGGGAAAAATTAATGGGGATTTGCCTCACATTAGACTCATCTAGGGGCAAGTTCAGGGGAGTTTATGGGGCTTTTTGTGAATATTTTTACCTTCACACCCAATTTCGACCAAATTTGACCACGATGAGCGACCCCTAGATTAGAGTGTCCAGAAAAAAAAAATTCTTTTCTTTAGGTCTTACCCCCTAAATTTGTTCCTCTTAATGAAAAAAAAAAATCGTTTTTTTTGGGGGTTTTTTAAAATATTATCTTAAGGTCGCGCTCGCGGCTTTTGTACGAAAATCTCCGAATTTAAAATTATTTAAATTGTTTAAATGCCTTAGTTTGGCAAAGTAAAAAAAATTTGGTTTTCACTTTTGCACATGTGTACACGTCCGTTCACAAAGAAAAACAGAATATCAACTGAATTAAAAATATTTGTTTTATTGTGTCATCCAAATTTTCGTTTTGGTGTTTAATGTTCGTAAGTCGTCGTATAATGTATAGTTTTTTCTCTCTGCCTTACAGAAGTGCATACTAGATGCACTAATGTAAGTGAATGTATTTAAAAATGTGTGATTACTTTCGTAATTTTTCAAAAAATTTATATTTCTATATCTGCCTTACAGTAGAGCATCTAGTATGCACTACTGTAAGGCAGACATATCTATGTGCTGAAGACGAAGCGCTTGTGTATGTCAGAAAAATTATGAACTGCTTCCACAATCTCGATTATTTTTTGCTGGGATATGTCGTCTTTATTTGCTCCTGTACTCTTTCATGACCGTCACCTGCTCCGACATGGATGTGCGGGGACTCTTATAATCCACAATTAAATAAAAAAATATTCTGTTGTAAAGAATTTTGGAAATGGGGATACTCACCCTGATTCTTCCTTAATCCGCTATATTAAATTACCGGTAACGATGTTCAGGACTGGAATGCTAGTATTTAATACAAAAAAATAAAAGATTTTTGATGCTTAAAATAATATCCAACTGAGTTGAGCTTATTAAAAATAATTTTATTTAAAAATGGAATACCATAGAGTAAGTATATCCAAACATGTAATTTACAAACCTAAATAAAAAAGATACACAGAAAAAAATAAAAAAAATATTTGAGTAAATTTTTAATACTATTGAGTAAAAAATTACTCAATTTTGCACCAGTAAACGATTTAATAGTATTGAGTAAATTTTTAATAAAAAGTTATTAAATGTTTGAAAAAAAATTTGAGTAAATTTTTAATTGACACAATTAAAAATTTACTCAAAATTTATCTATTTTTTTTTTTTTTAAGTTTAAAAAAGTTTTAAATTAAAAAAAAAAAACAAAAAACTTGTTTTTTCAGACTTTACCAAACATATTTATCTCTCAAAAACATAGGAAAATTTTATAAAGACGATTACAAACTTTCATATACATACACAAAAAACTATAAACTAAACGAGAATTGAAAAAACTATGAAAATTAAAAAAAAATAAAAAAACTATTAAATTTTTATTAAATTATTTACTTAAATTGTTTTTAAAATTTTTAAGTAAATTTTTAATTGCGTCAATTAAAAAATTACTCAATTTTTGTTTTTAAATTTAAACAAGTGATTACTCAAATTTGTTTCCTCCATATTTTTTTCTGTGTAACCACATTAATATTAAAAAAAACAGTACTTACTCATATCACTCACGTGTACTTCAACAGTCATCGGTCATATCACAACACCCCCTGAGGTTAAGATTAAAGTAGACAGAAAAATAAACGGAACACTCAAAAATATTTCCATGTGATGAAGTTAAAAAACAGTATCATCAAGTATCTGTTAAAGAATAAAGTTTTCAAAAAAAAATATTTGCCATCTAAATTTATTGACTTCAAAAAAAAAACCCAAGAATATAAAAACATCGAAAACATAAACCGACAAAAAACTTTTATAGCCTCTGGTAACTGTTATACCAAACAGGCCATATTACTACTAACAACCGTTATCCTCCATTGTAATATTTGGTATCTTTCATAGGAACAAAAAAAAAAGTGGCAGGCATCAACGGATGTACAGTTTGTTTGTTCCAAACAAATACATTCGTACCATTCATTTACAATTGAATACATACACACAAAGAAATCGAGAAAAAATAAAAAATGAATTTCGTTATGCAAATTAGTTTAAAATGAATTCATTCATATGTACGTGAATATATCTTTTTATAGGGGTTTCAGTAAATAAAATTTTTAACAGAGTAAATTAGTTTAGCGACAATGTTACATTAACCCTGTAAAACTAAAAGTATTTAAATTTTAACGATAAGTTTTCAGTCCAAACGCAGATTTTAAGACAATTTTTGAAAAACACTTATCAGATTCTGAAACATTTCGCGTTATAGAAAAATTTTTAGATTCTTTGACATTTTGATTTCGAAAAGTTGCTGACTCTGAAATACTTTTCTTTTAAAAAAATGTTTCACATATTAGGGCAGGTAAATAGAAGCCAGTTTTGCCACGCAGTGTATATATTAGGGTATTCAATTAATCTAGGTTCTGATTTAATCGGTTAATCGATTAAGTAATTAATCTGGATTGAGATTTAATCGGTTAACCGAATAATATCAATTTAAAAAATTTAAATTTAAACTTCCCACCAGAATCTTTGTCTGTTACTCCACAACGGGAAGGTTGTTCATCAGCTTTTTCGTGGTTAGTTAAGTATATAATTTATCAAACAATTCGCTGTATTGTTTCTAAAAAATGAATAAACTATTTGCTTTAGTTTGTTTCACTATGTAGGATATTAAATTATTCAATTTTCTGTTTCATTGCAACTTTTTTCGGTTTTGACATTTTAAGATTTTGACAAAAAATTCAATCCAAACTAAAAATGGGCAATTTTTTTATATTTTATTTTTGGGCAATTTTTCCTAATGAAACATCACCCAATTTTTTATTTCGAAATTTCGCCCAAAAACTATGAAAATGTGCCCAAAAATTTTGGGTAAATTTTCATATGAAATATGGCCCAAATTTGTATGAAAAGTTTTTGGGGCGAAATTTCATTTTCTTTTTTCGGCGATTTTTTTTTTGGGCGATTTTGCCGACGTACGGACATAGCGCCCAAGTGCATATCGCCCAATTTAAAAAAGTCATTCCACCCAAAAAAAATGTGTGTTAGTTGTTGTTACAAAATTTTTTGGACGATATGGCCATTATATTTGGGTATTTTAACAATTTTCTTTAAATTAATATAAATTATCAAAAATGTCATATTACCCAAATATCAAAATGTTGAATTTATAAAATGTCATAGCACACAAAAAAATAATCATAAAACTCACCAATATTGTTTTTTTTTAACACAATATTTTAAAGTTTTTATGCGTAGCCGGCCTCCGGCCGGGCTTAGGGATTTCAAAATCCATACATTAAACCCACCCTCTCCGTAAAGAAAAGTTTTCTAGGGATGCAGGCCTTTACACTATCAAATTTGTTATGCATCAAAAAGGCCTGATAACCAAAATAGCTTTGGTTTGCAGAGAGAGTGGGTTTAATGCATGGAGTATGTAATCCCTAAGCCCGGCCGAAGGCCGTCTATGCAGAAAACCTTTATTATAAAAAAACAAATCTAGAAGTCGTAATTTCGACATTTTGCCCAAAAAAAATATTTTGGATTTTTTGACAATTTTGTTTTGGGAGAAATAACATTTTCAGACCTATCATTTTGGGCTATATGTCGCAGCTTGGGCGATATGACATTTACGGTTTTGGGCGATAAGACCTTGGGCGCTATGTCCGTACGCCGATTTTGCCTGCAGCCTTAAAAAATATGTTCGTACTTGTTTAAATACCATTTCGTGTTCTATTATGTAAACATATGTCAACCAGCAGCCGAATTAAAGCATTTTGTATTTTTAGGTTATGTTGAATGATCTACAATTTTTGAGGTGTCCTTATATTTTTGTTCATAACTTTTTAACCGCTAAACCGATATCGCTCAAATGCAATACCAAACTTCTCGGGAGAACTTCCAATAAAAATGTTAAGTTTCAGTCATCTCGGTGTAATATTTTGGCCGTGATCATCATTTCCACAGACAGACAGACGGACATAGCTAGAATGTCTTAAAATTAATTTCTAAAATTTGATCTGCGGGTATCATCCTTTTTTTGAAGGATTTAGGGAGCAAAAACGACTGAATATATCGCATTCAACAGCAAAAAACTTTTTAAAACTCTTAAAAAAGTTCCAAAAACCCACCGCACAGGGCGGAAATATAAGGTTTTTCCATTTTCTTTTTAAATTAATTTTTTAAATATGCACAATTTAAGGGCATTTTCAGCTTAACAAAATGGTACCAAATTTTCCGTTCTGTCACAACCCGTTAAAAAGTTATAAGCTCTCAAAAATGGACAAAAACACGTTCTTTGAGAACTTTGACCTCAATTTTCTCGAAAACATGACGTGATAGAAAAATTTGAAAACTAGGTTCAGAATCAGCATCGAAATTTTAATCGAAAACAAGTTTTATGATACCAGAATATCATCCAAAAACATCACAAAAAATGCTCTCAATAATGCACAAAAATGCGTTTTTTTTGTGAACTTTAACCTCAATTATCTCAAAAACCTGACGTTACGGAACATTTTGGATACCAGATTTGGAATCAGCATTGAGAAGAAAATCGAAAACGAGTGTCCAGACCGCTGACCCATCCAAAAAATTTTCAAATTTCGGTCAGTGTTTTATAATTTTGCCATTAGAAAAAAAAACTTTGAAGCCTTACAACTTTTTAATGGGTTGTGATAGAAAGGTGCTTTTTGTACCAATTTTCTTTGCAAAAACTGCCTCTTCGTCGTGCGCAATTAAAAAAATAATTAAATTAAAAAAAAAAAATCGATTTTTCCGCCCCTGCTGTGGGTTATTGGAACATTTTTTAAGAGTTCAAAAAATGCTATTGTATTAATTTTTGCTGTAGAATCGACTGGTGAAATCAGATTTGCAATATATTCAGCAATTTTTTCTCTGCAGAAAAATCAGCTCAAATTCAGCGTTTTCAGATGCTTTAAACCACCCCAAGGAACGAACATTTTCCAAAAAAATACCGGCATTCTTTTTAGCTCCCCTAAATCCTTTAAAAAAACTATGATATCCGATAAACAGTTGAAGTGACATAGTCACCAAACGAACTCTAACACATACACATAAAACTACAAAATGAAAATTCAAAAATATATATGGGGGTTTTCGTGTCAACTGACACAACTTTTGAAACCGATGTCTTCCGATCGGGATGAAATTTGCACCAAGGTTAGTCCTATTGGATAGTAGTTCAGACACAATTTTTCAACGAGATCGGTCAAGAACTCTCTGAGTTAGAGGTGGTCGAAATTTGACATTTTGGCCAAAGAGGTGTTGATTCTCATCCATGTAACTTCTTACCTATCGTTTTTAGCAAAATGTGTCCCAAAGAGTTTAGATAGCTATTTCTTCAGTCTTTCGAAAAAAAAATATAAAAAAAATAAAAAAAAAATTTTTGATTTTTTTTCTTAAAAATCCAAAACTTTTTTGACTTTTTCCTCAAATTGGGCCCTTTTTTTTTTTTTTTTTTTTATTCAAAAGAAAGCTTAGGTGATTTCCTTTAAGAGCTGTGGGGTCGCTTAGTGGGATGCGAGTGGGATATCTATGAAAAAAATTTTTTTGTAACTTTGGAACACAAAAAACGGTTCTTCAATTTGCACTATTAGGCGTGTGATAGCTAACCAGTTTTCGATTTCGATCCGCGATACCCTCTAATTTTTTTAGGTTCGAAAAAGAAAGCACGAGCCAAAAAATTTGGGCGGTGGGGAGGGGCCATATGGCCCCTCATTGGGGTCAAAGTTGGGCGTAAAGAGGTAAAAATCCTCAAAATGCCCCAAAACTCCCCTAGAAACGCCCCTGGAGGGGTGCAATGTGAGACCGACCTCCAATAATTTTCTGCCCCCAACATTTTTCTTGAACATACCTTACCCCTATTTCCACTTCCTAAGGGGGCTCCCATACAAAACATTTTTAAAAAATTTGATCCTACCATTCTAACTTGCCCTAAGGTGCCCCTAGTGGGGCCAAATGTATGACCCACCTCCATTATTTTATTAATTCCAAAATTTTTTGCAAACATACCTACAATGTATCTTTAACCCTTAAGGTGGTCCCCATACATTTCTTTTATTTTTTATAAATTTGTTTTATTAAACCAGCTCCTACCGCCCCTATCGTGCCTCCTAGAGAGGCAAAAATTACGACCAACCCCCATTATTTTTTAGTTACCAACATTTTGTCCGAACATCATAACACCCTATCTCCACTCCCTAAGGGGCTCCCATACATTATATAAACATGTATTTTTAAAAACTAATAAAAAAATAAAAAAAAATGTATGGGGACCCCCTTAAGAGTTGAAAATAAAGGGTAGGTATATTCTAAGAAAATGTTGGAGTTGAAAAAATATTGGGGGTCGGTCATACATTTTACATCTCTAGGGGCACCCTATGGACAGTTAGAGCGGTAGGAGCAAATTTTATAAAAATGTCATTTTGTATGGGAGCCCCCTTAGGAAGTGGAAATAGGGGTAAGGTATGTTCAAGAAAAATGTTGGGGGCAGAAAATTATTGGAGGTCGGTCTCACATTGCACCCCTCCACGGGCGTTTCTAGGGGAGTTATGGGGCTTTTTGAAGATTTTTACCTCTTTACGCCCAACTTTGACCCCAATGAGGGGCCATATGGCCCCTCCCCACCGCACAGTGCCACATTTGGCCAATCTAGCACGACAAAAATCAAAAAAAAAAGTTCCACGATTTTTATGATTTGTTTGTATGTATTATAAAACATTCCTAATAACACGGAAATACTCATATAAGAACTATAATTCTATTCGTTATTAAGATGTGGGTGCATAAAGTTGCATCTTGTAAAGTCCTGAAAGTAGTGCTCATTATTTCGCATTAATTAAGTCGATTTTAAACTGTTGTAACTTTTTAACAAAAAAAGATATTTATACACTCTTTTTTGGTAATTTTAAAGGATATTTAAAGGCTTTAAGTCATATCCTTTCTTCTTTTTTTAAATATTTTTTTCTATTTTTTTATTAAATTTTTAACATAATAAAAATTTTTGAAAAGAAAATTATATATTTATTTTTTTTGATGGAATAGAACTTTTGTGTTTGGTCTCTATTGGTCGCCGGACTTTTTCAGACATATTGACCAATATCTATAGTACTAATTTCAACGGCTAACTTTTGCGACCGTCTGCGACGCCGACTACAGTGGGGCGATATGTAAACCTTGTTTTTACATATTTTTTAAACATAATTTTAAAAAGTGGGCGTGGCAGTTGTCTGACCGCCCCCTTTTTTTGTGATATTATTTCTACAGTCCTTCAGTGTATATATACCAAGTTTAAAGAAATTACAACCAAAATTAAAAATTTTTTAAAAAGTGGGCGTGGCCGTTAACTGGCCTCCCATATTTTTCATAATGTTGTTTTTGAAGTCAAAACTAACATTTATACCGAATTTCCAGTCAATATAAATAAAATTGGATTTTTGTCGTCCTAGATTGGCCAAATGTGGCACTGTGCACCGCCCCCATTTTTTGGCTCGTGCTTTCTTTTTCGAACCTAAAAAAATTAGAGGGTATCGCGAATCGAAATCGAAAACTGGTTAGCTATCCCACGCCTAATAGTGCAAATTGAAGAACCGTTTTTTGTGTTCCAAAGTTACAAAAAAAATTTTTTCATAGATATCCCACTCGCATCCCACTAAGCGACCCCACAGCTCTTAAAGGAAATCACCTAAGGTTTCTTTTGAATCAAAAAAAAAAAAAAAAAAAAGGGCCCAATTTGAGGAAAAAGTCAAAAAAGTTTTGGATTTTTAAGAAAAAAAATCAAAATTTTTTTTTTTATTTTTTTTATATTTTTTTTTCGAAAGACTGAAGAAATAGCTATCTAAACTCTTTGGGACACATTTTGCTAAAAACAATAGGTAAGAAGTTACATGAATGAGAATCAACACCTCTTTGGCCAAAATGTCAAATTTCGACCCCCTCTAACTCAGAGAGTTCTTGACCGATCTCGTTGAAAAATTGTGTCTGAACTACTATCCATAGGACTAACCTTGGTGCAAATTTCATCCCGATCGGAAGACATCGGTTTCAAAAGTTGTGTCAGTTGACACGAAAACCCCCATATGGGAAATTAAAAACTTTCAACAAACTGTTTATACTTCTGTATTTGTTTTTGTAAGTATAACAATGCAAGAGAGAAACACATACTCGCACACACGGAAAACAAAACTAAAAAAATAAGTAAAGCTAAACATTTAATTAAACTGTTAATTATATTAATTAAATATTTAATTAATATTAAACTAAAAAACAATTAAAATGTTAATTAAAAAAAATTTAAAAATTTGATTAAACGATTAATTATATTACTTAAAAATTTAATTGATATTAAATTAAAAAACAATTAAAATTTTAATTAAAATAAAATATACGATTTTATTTTCTGTGTGCGTGTTAGAAAAAAATTGGATGTCAGATTTCGATTCAGGAGAGAAAAATCTATAAGAATCAGTTGGATATTTCACTGGAAGATTTTTGTTGTCGAACAATGTAATTATTTAGCAATAACTTGAAAACATGATAAGTAGGGATGAGATTTCCATGCAAATGCATGTTTTTTGTTGATAGTCTAAAAACGATGTTGACCAATTATCTTTCCGAATCAAGAAATTTGCTTTAAAATGGCATCGATTTGTTTTTGCATATTTTTGCATATTTTGGTTAAAATGCATATTTTTGCATATTTCGGTTTTAAGTGCATATATTGTGCATATTCCCAACTTTTAAGTGCATATTTTTGCATATTTTGATATAAATTAGCAAAAACACAGATTGAAATTATTTGTTTCAAAAAATATTTTAATTTTAAAAATTTATTATGAAAATAAGAAAAATTATTTTTTTCTTTTTAATTTTTTTATAAATTGTCATAATTTCCAAAAAAAAAAATCCTGGTTATATAAAGTTTTAAATGTTAGTATATAAGCCCGGTGTTATTTTTTGCTTTTTTAAGAAGTTTTTAGAATGAAAACAAGACTTTTATTGCTCACATTTTATTTTTTAGTGCATATTTTTTGGTTTTTTAGTGCATATTTTGAATTTTTTAGTGCATATTTTAAGCGCATATATTTGTTTATTTAGTGCATGAAAATCTCATCCCTAATGATAAGCAATAACTCGAAAACCTGATAAGCTAGGATGAAATGACATTAGCCAATTTTGACACTATTTTAACACAACCTTAACTTGCTTGAAGAGGGGTTTGTAAGAGTACAAAATTCGCAGGCTTTCTTTTAAATTTTAAAAATATAAAACTTTGTTCGCCGGGCGTCATGAAGTAATTTAATCCGATTGCCCTCAAATGGCACGAGTAGAATAAGAATTTGTTTCGACTCTGGGAAAATCAAAATTTAAAGAAACAATACAACTCTAGTGGGGGCGTAGATATTTATTTAAATTAATTATAAAATCATGATAAAAAAATTTGTCAATTTTTATCACGAATAGGAAGGTGTCCCCTATGTCCCCCGCCAGAGCCCGCCTCACCTCCAAAAAAGACGTTTCTGTCAAATTTTTTTTTTAATTTTTTTTTTTAATTTTGGAGGATGTAACAGATTCACAGCCGAACTCAAAACTCTCACTTGTTTTACAAAAAAATTAAAGATTTTCATAAATTAGCCACAAAAAACAACAACATGAAATTTAAAATTTAATTATTAAATTTTTAAATAATTTATGCCACTATCTCTATAATATGTACGAGTACATCTGTTGGAATAAGTAACCAAAGATAAATATAAAAATTAAAAAACAGAAAATTTATGCAAATCACGTCAACGCCCGATATATAATTATGCAAATATCTAGAAAAAAAAAAAACAGAGTATATCTCTGGCTGACTACAGCTACATGATGCCGATGCTAAAAGTATGATAAAACTATGGAAACAGCATTCCATGGTGTACATTTTAAAATAAAAAAATATTCGACTGCAAAACAATGAAAAATTGATGAAGAAATTAAATCAATGTTGCATTAAAAATAAAATCACAATCATAAATGAAGCACAGTAGATGGATGAATGGTAGAGTGGCGGTGGTGGTGGATGGATGGATGGTCTACGAGTGAGGATGTTGATAATGATAAAGAAGTTTTTTTTTTGTTCCTACATAATATTGCATTATCCTGAACCCTGTTTCTAAATACAATAGAGGGGTGGTGGTGAATCAGACAATAGTATGAAATTCTTAGTGCCAGTTTACAGAAGGCGAACGATACACACGAACGAAAATTTTGCATGTGTTTTGTTATTGTAACAACAACAAAATACATGTAAAATTTTCGTTCGTGTGTAGCATTCGCCTTCTGTAAACTGGCCCTTATAAAATAAATTATGAATTCTCTAAACAATAATTACAACAACTACAATGTATTCAAAGGAACAAAAAAAGGTCATGAAAATCCCAAAAGAATTGTTAAATTGTTAGTGCCATTCAGGCAGTACTGACTCAAATTTATAAATGAGGGGTGGTGGCATTATAGTTTAGAAAGGATTTGTTTTAGTTTTACAAAAGCAAAACAAAAAAATATTTGCAATGTGCGTATAGATTTTATACTTTAGAAATTGTACTACACCATTTTCAAAAGTATTTTAGACCAGCAACAGTAGAGTGACATTTTTCTTTAACTTTTTATTTTCACAAGTGTCCGTTCGGGCAAATTTTTATTCTGCTAAACTTAAAAGTTTAGAAAAAGTGTTAGAAATAAGAGTCCAATCGGATTAAATTAACTTGTGGCGCCCGGCGATCAAAGTTTTGGATTTTGAAAAATTTTTAAATATAATTTTAACTAAAAAGTATTTATTAATTTTGATGCGCTGAAGCACTCCCCTCTTCAAGCAAGTTAAGGTTGTATTAAAATGGTGATAAAATCGGCTTAAGGCATTCACTCCTCTTTATTGTCAACTTTAAAAATCGAAAATCCTAGCTGATCGTGTTTTGAAGTTATTGCTAAACAGTAACACTGTTCGACAACAAAAACATCATAATGAAATATCCAACTGATTCTTATAGACGTTGCTCTCCTGAATCCAAATCTGTCATTCAATTTTTCTTACAACGTACCGTTTTTAGATATTCGCTGTTAAAAAGTCAAAAACCGATAATTTCGCACATTTAAGGGTCCACTGTTATGTTGCTTCCAACAAATAGTATTCTATTTCAAATAAATTGGACCTCCCGATTCCAAAACTGCAATCCAAATTTTTCTAACATGTTCCGTTTTCGATATATTTGTGTTTGAGATTTTCGAGTGGAAAAATTTTCAATCGCGAATATCTCGTAAACAAAACATGCCAGAATTTTAATCAGGAGGTCCATTTTTATATGAAATCAAGTCATACACTGATAGAAATTTGTACATGACAATAATGAAAATCTACATTAATGTTATGAAAAATGACGTTAAAAAGGAACCTATGTAGGGTTTCATTGAATTAATGAAATGGGTATCATAAAATGTAATTGCAAGAACAAGTTTCATTAAATTAATGAAAATTGTTCATACAAAATATAAATTGTATTTTATGAAAATGTTTCATTACTTTAATGAAAAAAGTATTTAATTCTTATGAAATACTTTCATTGAATAAATCCTACTTTTTATTTTTGAAATGAAATACTTTTATTGAATAAATGTTACTTTTATTTTTAAAATGAAATATATGTATGAAATTGTAAAGATCTTTTTATAGAATTAAAAATAATAAAAAAATGTTTTCACTTAGTTTTCTAGCACAAAATTTTACTCCAACCTTAACTTGTAATACATAATTAAAACCACGAACTAATATAAAACATCACAAATTTTTTAATTAATAATTTAGTTTTTATTTAAAATTTCGTAAAAAAATTTGAAAAAATCACAAATAACTAAGTTAAAAAAACACTTTCACATATTTTTTATTTTATCTATAGATTTCAGTTTTCTCACACAAAATTTTACTATAAAGTTTACTTTTAATGCATAAGTAAAACCCCGAAATAATTTAAAACAACGTGAGTTTAATAAATACTTATAATTAATCAACAACATTTCATTTTAAATTTCGTAAACAAAATCTTAGAAAAAATCACGCTCTGAACAGCTGTTTTTTGCGCGCGTAAACTAATAGACTAAACAGACGCGACACGACAAGTGTCAAAAAAAAAAAAAAAATTGTAAACAAAACTTAATGAAATTTTTTAATGAAACTATGAAATCTAATGAATCAAAATTAATGAATATCTTGCACAATATGAATGAAATTCCATTCAGCATATGAAAAATTTCATTGTTGCAAAGAACCAACGTTAATGAATTCCATTCATTAGTGATATGAAGCGTTTTTCTATCAGTGTATTGTTGGAAGAATCTGTAGCAGAAGACCACCAAAACTGATTACTGATTTTTTGACTTTTTAACACCGAATATCTCAAGAACGGTACATGCTTGAAAAAATTGGATAGCATATTTGGATTCAGGATAGAAAAATCTGTAAGAATCAGTTGAATATTTCACTGAGAGGTTTTTGTAGTCGAACAGTGTAATTATTTAGCAATAACTTAAAAACAGGATCAGCTAGGATTTTCGTGCGTAGGTATGTTTTAAAAAAATGTTGTAGGGTAAAAATAAATGGGGGTCGGTCTCACTAATGACCCCTCTCGGACGCGCCATTGGACCGGTAGAAGCTGATTAAATAAAACAAATTTACAAAAAATAAAAAAAGTATATGGGGACCGCCTTAACAGTTAGAGATAAAGGGTAGATAAAAAAATATTGTGGATCGTTCATACATTTTGTTGCTCTGAGGGCACTATTAGGGCAGTTAGCGCGGTTGGAGCAAATTTTAAAAAATGTCGTTTTGTGTGGGAGTCCCCTTAGAAATTGGAAATAGGGTATTAGTTTGTTCCAAAGAAATGTTAAGACGCAAAAATTAATGGGGGTCGGTCTTATAATTGACCCCTCTAAGACGCACCATTGGAGCAGTAGAAATGATTTTAAGAATGGAAAATTACAATAAATTTTTTTCAAAAAATTTAAAAAAATAGTAATAATCGTTATCCCACGATCCTCCTGGGCAAAAAACTTGTAGAATCGATAGAAGTTTTACACAAAAAAAATTTCAAAAAAATCGAAGAGTACAAACGTTTTCAAAAATGAGATTTAAATTTTAAAACTTAAAAATCTAATACTAGAGCGCTTTCAAGAATTTTTTGGGATTTTTTTTTTAAAAAGTGCGTAAGAAAAACAAAAATTTTGAAAAAAAAATTTGAAATTTGGACCATTATTGAAGAAGTTATGAGTAAAAGAAGTTTGAGTAAAGGAACAAACTACCAATTTTTAAAAATTCGTTATCTTTTGAACGGGTCATCAAAAAAATCTGAAAATTTACCACGAAGGAGTTTTCGAAGGGTACTAAAAACTGTAAACAAATTGGGAAAATCTAAAAAAAAAAAATTTTAAAGTGTCCGATTTGACATGGAATGCCCCATATATATTATTGGTCTATGATCGATTCGAAAACATTCTATGAAAGTCCGTCCGTCCGTTTAAATCACGATTCGGTCCAAAATAAAAGAGCTAGACTCCTGAAAATTGGTACGAAAATGTCTCATGAACATAGGCCAGCTAAGTTCAGAAATGGTTAAAATCGGACCAGGGGAAAAAATTTCCCCTTTCCAGAATTAAAATACCCTCTTAAAAATGGCCATTTTTAATTTTTTTGTTTGCATTTTTGTTAAACAAATAAAACCTTTTTATGCCAGAAGTAGTTTAAAGTCCTGTACTTAGACCCAGTGGGCTAGTACAGGACTTTGGAACGCCCCCTTTTGTAGGTGTGGTTGTAAAAAAATCATTAAAATAATAAGAAAATGGTATAACTAATATGCCAAAGCATAATAAATAAATGAGTTAATATATATCGCGAGGGGGAAGGTATCCCCCAACACCCCCCACACCTAGCCCCTCCCAAAAAATCGCACCTGGATTTTTTATGTGTTTTAGCATGGTGGAGGGTATCAAAGGTTCGGCACAGCCGAATTTAGCACTCTCACTTGTTTTTATATTTATTTGTTAAATACATAAATAATTTTTAGGTAAAGAAAAGTTAATAGACCTGAATTTAGACTAAATGGGTTAAAAATGCTATTTTTTTTTTGCGACCGTCTTTCGTGGGAGTTGAAAAAATAATTTAAAAAATGATAAATTTGCAAATGGTGTAGTCAATGAAAAAAAAAAAAACAACATATAAAGATAACATTCACTACTTCCTAACGCTTATGCTTATATAACAGCATCCAATGCAATAGAGAATCAAAATACAACAGTTATGTGTATAAATATAGCAACAGAAATGTTACAAAAAAATATATGAATACTTTAATTCATTCTCTGTTCAGATTTTTGTAGCATTTTTTGGACGAAATCGTTTTATGAGTAAAAATTAGGCGAAAACAATTTTTAAGTAAAAAAAAAATAACATACGATATTAGTTTTTTTGTGGTCAACTACTCTTTCAGTGAAAAAAACTAACATTTATATTCAGGTGGTTGTAGTTTCTTCAAGAATATCTTAGTTAAAAAAATGTAGTTGACCCCAAAAAACAAAAATAACTTACTAAATAATCGGCTTGAAAACCATGAAAAACTATAACGAACAATTTGAACGAAATCCGCGTTAATCAACAAAAAAATTAAAAAGGTTATTAACCCTTAATTTCATTGGATTAAGTCGTAGATTAAGATCTTTCGCTAGGAGTGCGAAATTTATGTTTTTACTTAAAAATTTTTTTTTAGCACTAAACTTCTTCAAAAGCTGGCACTTTTTTTATAAGTTCGTTCTAACTTTTATCTATGGAGCGCACACACCCCTCTTCAAGAAGTTCAGGTTGTGTTAAAATGGTGACAAAATCGGCTAATGGCATTTCACTCCTCTTTGTTTTGAACTTTTAAAATCGTTAATACGAAATTCCTAGCAAATTCTGTTTTCGAGTTATTGCTAAATAAATACACTGTTCAACATTAAAAATCTCCCAGTGAAATGTCCAACCGTTTCTTAGAGATTTTTCTGTCCTAAATCCAAATCTGCCATCCAATTTTTTCTAGCACGTACCGTTTTTAAAATATTCGCTGTTAAAAATTAAAAAAAAACATAATTTCGCACTTTTGGCTGTCCACTGTTACAGATTCTTCCAAAAATATGATTTGATTTTATATAAAATCGACCAAATTTTTCTAGCATGTTTCGTTTTCGAGATATATGCGTTAAAAGTTTTTCCACGCGAAAATCGCGAACGCGAATATCTCGAAAACGGAACATGCTAGAAACAATTGGATTGCAGTTTTGGAATCAGGAGGTCGAATTTATATGAAATCAAGTCCTATTTGTTGAAAGCAATATAACAGTGGACCCCCAAATGTGCGAATTTTTTTTTTTTACTTTTTACCAGCGAATATCTCAAAAACGGTACGTGCTACAAAAAAATTGGATGACAGATTTGGATTCAGGAGAGCAAAATATATAAGAATCGGTTGGATATTTCACTAAGAGGTTTTTGTTGTCGAAAAGTGTAATTATTAAGCAATAACTCAACAACAGGATCAGCTAGGATTTTCGTGTTAACGATTTTTAAAGTTCAAAATAAACAGGAGTGAAATGCAATTAGCCGATTTTTTCACCATTTTAACACAACCTAAACTTTCTTGAAAAGGGGTGTGAGCGATGAAAGCTATATTTTAATTTTTTTTGTTGCTGTCAAATTTGCTATAATTTTTTTTGATAAAACAAATTTTGAAATATAAGAAGAATTTTATATTTAAAAATTAAAGCTGTTTTTCATTTTGTAACTGGCGTCGATCAATCAATTTTGTTACACAAAAAATTTTGTTCTACATAAACCACTATTTTTGTGTTTGCTTCTGCATTAAATGCAATTCCAAGTAGAGTATGAAAATTAAAAAAAATAAAATAATAATAACAGCCGTTTAGAAAACATCTGACAACTAAAAACAACGTTACAATGAAATGTCAAAAATTTTTTAAAAAACAATTTCATATAAAAATATGAGCCAAAAATTTAAAACACACATCTTTATACACCAATACCTCGCTGAACGGCATGCTTTTTTTCGGAAAAATAGAACGTCAAGGTCCTTTCACATGTCCTTACGTGACTCAGAAACAGTTCGTGACTAACTTTTATCTTTACCACAAATGTTATTTCCCTAGTCTACATAAATTAAATTTTACCTACTCAATGAAGTGTATTTTTTTTTTGATTTAAACAGTTTTCTGTAACTTTTGCGACTTTTTGCCAAATATTTTGTAGAGTTATATATAAAAAAAAAGTACACAAAATTTTTGTTCGAAATCTATTACTACTATATTTTATAAAATTTACCTATGTATGTACATTAGGGTGGCAGCGAAAATTCAACTTTGGATTTTAAACATTGTCGGGTCGGAATATTGTGCCACATGGCCTAAAACTAACGTGGACAAAATATAACACAAATCGGATAACAAGGTAAAAAAATCCATACAAGCAAAAACATTTTTTTTTTATTAAATTGGACAAGTTTCAATGTACAAATTGCAGAACAATCGGAGTATTAGCTCTGGGATATCTTCCTTGTAAGTGCTTATTTCAGCTAAAATTTTTGCTGAAAATAGTTAACTCGAATTGCAAAAAAAAATAATATTTCTAATGATTTTTATTTTTAGTGCAGATACACGTGAATAACGCAAAATTCGGTTCACGTGCGCATCTATCATTTTTGTAAATCTATACAAATAAAAACAGATGAAAATAAAAATGCTATTCTTTTTTGATTTAGTAGACACAATTTATGCTCATTTTTAACTCTAGCAAAAAAATCATTTTATTTTTAAAGGTAGTTAAACGGAACTCATTAGTGATAGAAAACTCAGATATTAGTGTTGTTAGTTTTTATATGAATAACCGATCAGTGGTCTGAACTTGTACTGATTGGCTGAGTTTTAAAAAAAATGGATTTTTTTTTTTTTTTTTAACGAACGGTCCCACCTCACACTTACCCGCCCCAACCGACCGAGAGGGCTCGTTCCCATGACGGGGGAACACGTACACACCATGGTCCGAACCATAGCGGATTAGGCTGGATAAGTAAGGATAGTAATAAACCAACTACAAACTCTCAGTCATCAGTCGGTTTATTATATGGACACTAAATACATTTATATACTGTTACTACATCTACAAAATTTCTACAGATAACACAGCGTGACAAAATCTTGGATGTTAAAAGTAACCTGACATTTGACCATCAATTTTATATATTTCGGACATGCTGAATCCAATGGTGCAAACCATTTTTAAATCTAAGGTACAGTTTTTTCGCGAAATGTCTTCAAATATTTTCACGTCCCCGTGAACTTTTTGAAATAAAAAAGTTTTTGTATGCAAAAAAGTCCCTCTTTTGCAATTGAAATTGAAGGACTGTAACTGTAGCTAAATTTTAAGTACCATATCCGCTATCAAATGTTTGAAATTCAAGTGATATTTCGCGTTTTATCCCGTTTTTCCATTTTTTTAGCATTTTCGCGATTTTAAATGCTTAAGTAAATACCGACCTAAACAACCGCTTCATATTAGTTTAAATGCACCAAATGGGATATATTTCTATGAAAATACGTTTCAACTATCAAGCGCATCACTCCAAAAATGAGCGATTAGTCAAAATCTCTCTATAACTGCATCACTTTCCAAGATGACCACAAGGTCTAGCTTTTGACATATTATGTTAAATCCTCAAAAAAGTAATTGTGTCAAATTTCAAACAAAAATGTTTTCAACTTCAAAAGTTATTGTAGAAAAACTTTTATTTCACCTTACTAAATTAAATTATTAAATTTTAATTACAAAAACAAAAGGAAAACATTATACTAAATACTACTAATTTAAATAAAACACTTGTTTAATATAATTTAGTAGGGCGAAATAAATGTTTTTTTATTAAAACTTTTTAAGATGAAAACATTTTTGTTTGAAATTTAGCACAAATACTTTTTTGAGGTTTTTACACAATATATCAAAATCTGGACCTTGTGGTCCTGTTGGAAAGTGATGCTGTCATAGAGAAATTTTGACAAATCGCGCAATTTTAGTGCTATGCGATTGATAAATGAAAAATATTTTAATGGGAATATATTTCCTTTGGTGCAAATATACTAAGCTGAAACGGTTGTTTAGGTCGGAATTTATTTAGGCATTTAAAATCGCGAAAATGCTAAAAAATTAGAAAAAATGGGATAAAACGCCAAACACTGTTAAAGTTTTAAACTTTTAGTAGCGGAATTTGTAGTTAAAATGTAGTTACAGATATAATCCTTTAATTTCAACTATAAACGACTGACTTTTTCGCACACAAAATATTTTTTATTCAAAAAACTTCACGGGGACGTGAAAAACTTTAAAGACGTTTTGCGAAAAAACTGTACCTTAGATTTCAAAATGGCTTGGACCATTGGAATCAGCATGCCCGAATTATGTAAAATTGATGGTCAAAACCCAGGTTACTTTTTCACCGTCACACAGTGTAATTTAGTATTAATAATCCTAAATTAACTATAAACGTTCAAAGAAATTAAAATAATCATCGTCACGCAATCTATTCAAATAAGTCAAAATAGTTGATTTCACAAGACCATAATTCTCCGAAAAGTCAACAAACCTGTAAAACGAGTTAAAATCAGTACACATCCTACGAATAGGATCTGCACACGCCTAATTCGTGTGACAAATATCAATATAAAGAAAGCTGTAATATTAGGCTGGGTCGTATTCCAACAAAGTGCTCAGATCAACTATTAATAGTGAAAAAAAAGTTGGTACAATGTAATACAAGCAATTTAAAACCAAAATGAACAAAATCGGTCCATGGCTTCCGTTCTCGCATCGCGGGTCAAAATTGAGGTTTTTGAAAAAATGGACATAATTTAAAAAAAAAAAATTAAATATTTAAAAAAAAAATTATTAAAAAAAAAAAAATTTTTTTGTATCGCATTAATTCAAAGATATTTAAAAAAATTTAGTTTGTTTTTTTCGGATATCGATAACCCACCCAAACGTGAGGCCAAAAAAAAGTCACATTTTTAACTTGGAGCTCAAAACTACTTTTTCACTATTTTAAAAATTTAGTGAAACAAAATTTTTAAATATATTAGTTTATCCACTTGATATCATTGAATACATCTCAGGGATTGTAGAAAAAAATTCTTAGTTAAATTCCTTCGTCCAGTTGGTGTGTGGAGCGATTTGAATTTAGCGGATTTCCAGAACATGTGTTTTTATCGACATTTTTGACTAATTTGTAGTTGTTAGCAACATTTTACTTAAATTAACCAACTTTTTTTGTTCAAATGGTTGTTTTGGACCATAGTAACTCTGCTTTGAAATAATAGGCTTTTTGGACAACGTTAACCCTTGCCGACACGAGGTTAAAAATTCCTCCAATGAAATTTTCGAAAATTCCTCACTCTAAAATCGTGTATGTGTTTAAATAATGAACAATTACAAATTTATACAAAGTTTTCTTGAAGGACATCTTTAACCCTTGTTAAACGAACGCCCAAAAAAACAGCTGTTTATTTGCTCATAGTCAAAATGGACTTTTTTGACATATTAAATAATATGTTTTTCACTTTTAGCTTTACACAGTAAAAACGACGAAGACGTAATGAAATTTCGGATGCCATTTTTTTTATTTTATTTAGTTTTAAACACTTTCCGCTTAAGTGCGCTTACTTTAAAACGTTAATTTAAATGCGATCGTTTAAATGCATTCCCCGCTCAAACGATTCACTCGCAGATGTACATATCTTTCATTTTATAATCATAGTCAAAATGGACTTTTTAACTTACTAAATAAGTTTTTCAGTCTTAGCTTAACCCAGGAACAACGACGAGGACGTGGTGAAATTTCTGAATGCATTTAAACGATCGCATTTTAATTAACGTTTTAAAGTAAGCGCACTTAAGCAGAAAGTGTTTATCCGAAATTTCATTACGTCTTCGTCGTTTTTACTGTGTAAAGCTAAAAGTGAAAAACTTATTATTTAATATGTCAAAAAAGTCCATTTTGACTATGAGCAAAAAAACAGCTGTTTTTTGGGCGTTCGATCAACAAGGGTTAAAGATGTCCTTCAAGAAAACTTTGTATAAATTTGTAATTGTACATTATTTAAACACATACACGATTTTAGAGTGCGGAATTTTCGAAAATTTCGTTGGAGGAATTTTTAACCTCGTGCCGGCAAGGGTTAACGTTGTCCAAAAAGCCTATTATTTCAAAGCAGGGTTACTATGGTCCAAAACAACCATTTGAACAAAAAAGTTGGTTAATTTAAGTAAAATGTTGCTAACAACTACAAATTAGTCAAAAGTGTCGATAAAAACACATGTTCTGGAAATCCGCTAAATTCAAATCGCTCCACACACCAACTGGACGAAGGAATTTAACTATGAATTTTTTTCTACAATCCCTGAGATGTATTCAATGATATCAAGTGGATAAAGTAATATATTTAAAAATTTTGTTTCACTAAATTTTTAAAATAGTGAAAAAGTAGTTTTGAGCTCCATATTAAAAATGTGACTTTTTTTTGGCCTCACGTTTGGGTGGGTTATCGATATCCGAAAAAAACAAACTAAATTTTTTTAAATATCTTTGAATTAATGCGATACAAAAAAAAATTTTTTTTTTTAATAATTTTTTTTTTAAATATTTAATTTTTTTTTTTAAATTATGTCCATTTTTTCAAAAACCGCAATTTTGACCCGCGATGCGAGAACGGAAGCCATGGACCGATTTTGTTCATTTTGGTTTTAAATTGCTTGTATTACATTGTACCAACTTTTTTTCACTATTAATAGTTGATCTGAGCACTTTGTTGGAATACGACCCAGCCTACTGTAATATCTAGTAGGCCGAAAAGGGTCGTTAAAAAACAACTTCCCAACAAGAAATTCAGAATCAACTTCGCCCTTAATAATCTTCAAAAAAAACACAGTATTTAACATAATACGTCTACTCTTCAGAGTAGGAAGTTTTATCAACGCCAATCTTGCATTATATGATGGAAGATTGCTATAGTCCGGACCCCAGTTGAGGTTCCTAAGACAAAAAAGTAAAAATTGTTTCTGTACGGATTCAATCATATCACTATGAACTGCATAATATGGATCCCAAACAATACAACCAAATTCCAAAATTGGTCTTACCAATGAAGTAAATAATTGCCTCGTTATATAGGGGTCAGAAAATTCCTTCGCCCAGCGTTTCATGAATCCAAGAACACCATAGGCCTTATTTACCATAGTCTCCACATGCGCATTAAAAGTCAACTTTCTATCTAAAAGAATACCAAGATCCAAAATAGAATCAACCGATTCCAAAATTGAACCATTTAATAAGTACTGAGAAGTCTAAAACTTCGTGCTTACACTTTTTCAAGTTCAGCTCCATGAGATTACAATCGCACCAATTGTAAAATCTATTCAAGTCATGCTGCAGCAATACCTGTCCAACAGGAGAACTGTAAGACAGAAAAAGCTTAACATCATCAGCAAACATCAAAATATTAGAATGAATAATAGAAGATGGGAGATCATTTATAAACAACAAGAATAGGATAGGACCGAGATGACTACCCTGTGGGACACCAGAAGCAACACTTATAAATCTAGAATGTGTCTGCCTAAAAAGGACGCATTGCTCACGATTTCTCAAATATGAAGACAACCATTGCAAAACGATACCATTAAATCCAATTACACTCAACTTATATAGCAAAAGATTATGGTTGACCTTATCAAATGCTTTACTGAAGTCAGTATAAATCGCATCAGTCTGTAGACCCGAAGTAAAACCACTAATGATATTAGTAGAAAATTGAAGCAAATTAGTATTAGTCGATCGACCCTTACGAAAACCATGTTGACATGCCACTAAAATTGAAGATACATGGTAGGACACAATATCAGTGACAAGTTTCTCAAATAGTTTAGGAATTGCACTCAATTTAGGAATTCCCCGATAATTCGAAACGTTCACAACACTTCCAGATTTATGCAGCGGAATTAAAAAGGATTTCTTCCAAAATGAAGGAAAGTAACCCATTTTCAATGAAGAGTTAAACAAAAAGGTCAATGGGGCTGACAGAGTCCCCGAGCAAAATTTTAAAACAGAAGCCGGAACCCCATCGGGACCAGCGCTATACGTAATCCTTTAAAAGAATTACACAAAATAAACAATTTTAATTTTATATATTTTATTTTCAATTATATCGTTGTTGTATAAATAAACAATTTAATTGTATAGCCAAAGAAAATAACTAATAGCTTATTTAACAAGACAATTTGTCAATACAATTAAATTGTTTGCTTAAACAACAACGATTTAATTGAATATGTGCCTACAATACATTTTTTCTACATATGTGCCTACAATACATTTTCATAATTAACCCGTTAACGGCAGAACCTTATGATATTTTTTAGGTATGAGTACCTTCCCATCGCGATAATTATACCAAATGTTTCATTTATTTAACAAAACTACAAAAAAACATGTCAAAAGTGTATTTTTTCAGAGGATGGTTCAGTTCTTCAATGGGGAACTTTTTTTCCCCTAGTTCGATTTTGCCCATTACCGAACTTAAACGGCCTAGGACCATAAGACATATTCATGCCAAATTTCAGGAGGATAGCTCTTTTATTTTGGACTGCATACAGACAGACGGATGGACGGACAGACGGACATTCACAGAATGTCTTAGAATCGATCATGGATCAATAATATATATGGGGCATTCCATGTCAAATCGGACACTATGAAATTTTTTTTTTTTTTAGATTTTCCCAATTTGCTTACAGTTTTTAGAACCCTTCAGAAAGTTTTTCGTAGTAAATTTTCAGATTTTTTTGATGACCCGTTCAAAAGATATCGAAGTTTTAAAAATTGGTACACTAAAAAAAAAAACTGTAATGTTAGCAAAAAAAAGCTTGTAAACCTACAAGAAAATTATCTGATTTTGAACCCACAATTTTTTTGGCAAAGTTAGCAAAACTGTTTTGCCAAAAATTAGTTAACTGAAATTTTTTTTATTTCGACTTAGTTCATACACATTTGAGGACCCCATTGGGCTCGGACCCGATAGGTCCAGACCCCGATGGGCCTGGACCTAGTTGGGTTCCTTAAAAATCGTCATAGTTTTTGATCCAAAATTTTTGTCCGTTTCGCTCTATCTTGCTTAGTTTTTGAGATACGTGATTTTAGGGGACCACTGTGGTTTTGAGAATTAAAAAACTCGATAACTTCAAAAATATTACTCGGAGAGCTTTTTGTTATTTTGTGGTCGTGTTCTACGTGTTGAGGGCTACAAAAATGCTTTGGATCTTTTTATCGTGTCGGCAATATTTACCGAGATATGAGCATTTTAAAATTTTCGGGAATGCTAACTTTTTTGGATCCAAAGCTAGGACCCATTTGGGTTCACACATGTGAAGAGGACCGGCGGTACTAGCTCGAGAACCAAAAATGGCCTCCGTTTTGCTCTATTTGGCTTAGTTTCCGAGATAGCGATATTTTATGTTTTCTAAAAAAAAAAAAAATTTACCATTTATTTTTGCTAATATTAGTAAAAAAGCTTAAAAAAATTTGGTCAACTCAGTTTTAAATTTAGCAAAAAATATTAGTTAAAATTTTGTTTAAAATTGCTAATGCGCTAGATGAAGTTTACTAGATATTTTTGCTAACATGCTAATCTCAACTAAAAATTTGCTAAAGGTTAGCTTACTAGCATTAGCAAAAAAAAATTATTAAATCTACTAATGTAATATTTTGAGTGTAGTTTGTTCCTTTACTTAAACTTCTTTTACTCATAGAGCTAAAACACCTCAATTCAACCGAGGAGTTGACCGCACCCCCTCAAAATTTAATGAAATTAAGTACTGATGTTAACTTTAACAAAAAAGAAATTTTGCCAATTTTTCAGGCTTCTGGTCATTCCAGTATTCGAGATATGGGGTCTTGAAAATTGGCAAAATCGTATATATTTGACAAAAGTGTTCTGAGATAAATAAAGATAACTCGAAAAGTAATTACAATACACGTCTCAGTCAGGTCGCAAATAATAGATAATAAGACAGCCTTTAAAATGGCATTCCAGAAGATTTTTTTGGAAAAAGGTCAAAGGTCATTGGTTTTAACCTTAATTTTTGGAGAGCTATATCTCAAAAAACGATATTTTTAAAATTTTGGAAAAAATATATGTGATTAAGAATCATCTATACTACTTAAGTTTAAATTTTCAGGATGGAGACTTCATTGGAACTTTTTATATTAATAGAAACGTTGTGACAGGAAAGAAAAAGCGGTGTAAAAAAAAAATATTTTTTTTTTTGTCTTTGAAATTCTGGTACCAAAGTTCATTTTTCTGAATGTTTTTGACGTGCTGAGTCCAAATATGACCTTTGAACTGGCCTATCGCTATTACTTTTCAAGATATATGCACCTAAATTTTCAAAAATAACACAGCAATAGCATTTTAGCAATTTTCACATATTTATGTGCAGATATCTCGAAAACTAATAGCGAGAGGCCAGTTCAAAGGTCATATTTGGACTCAGCACGTCAAAAAGATTCAGAAAAATAAATTTTGTACCAGAATTTCAAAGACAAAAAAAAAATATTTTTTTTCTAAGGGAAATTACACCGCTTTTTCTTTCCTGTCACAACGTTTCTATTAATATAAAAAGTTCCAATGAAGTCTCCATCCTGAAAATTTAAACTTAAGTAGTATAGATGATTTTTAATCACATATATTTTTTCCAAAATTTTAAAAATATCGTTTTTTGAGATACAGCTCTCCAAAAATTAAGGTTAAAACCAATGACCTTTGACCTTTTTCAAAAAAAATCTTGGGGAATGCCATTTTAAAGGCTGTCTTATTACCTATTATTTGCGATCTGACTGAGACGTATATTATAATTAATTTTCGAGTTATCTTTATTTATCTCAGAACACTTTTCTCAAATATATACGATTTTGCCAATTTTCAGGACCCCATATCTCGGGAAGAAAAAGTACCAGAAGTCCAAAATTTTGGCACTATGATTTTTATGTAAGGGCCCAACAATATTCCAAGTTTCATCAAATTCGAAAGGGGTAAGGTCAAAAATTCTACTTTTTTCTGTTGAATTGAGGTGTTTTAACTCCATAACTTCTTCAATAATGGTCCAAATTACAATTTTTTTTTTTGATTTTGTTTTTTTACGTAAAAAATCCCAAAAAATTATTAAAAGCGCTCTAGTGTGCGATTTTTAAGTTTTAAAATTTAAATCTCATATTTGAAAATCTTTGTACTCTTCGATTTTTTTTTAATTTTTTTGTGTAAAACTTCTATCGATTCTACTAATTTTTTGCCCAGGAGGATCGTGCACTCAGAAAAAAAACTAACTAAAAAATGGGAAAACTAACTAAATCCAAGGAAAATTGATAATGATTTAGCTCCATTGCCATGTATTCCTACTTTTTAGTCCATATTTTTCTTTAAAAGAAGGACACATTTGAACTAGAAAATGGGAAAAAATTTTCCATTTTTTGGTTAAAAAAACATTTCTGATTAGGAAATTTTTCCTAAAAATTATTTAATTTTATATATTTTTAATGGTATATTTATAGAATAGCATGTGAATACACACATAATTCTCATTGGGTACATATTTTATTAGAAATATAAAGAAAGGTTTGTTTCTTAAAGACAAGTAATAAATTTAATTCGTTTTTTTAGTTAAATTACAACAACAACTTTGTACTTGACGTTTGTTCCCAGACTATGGGAAAACACGACAAAGCCAAGGTCTTTGTTGTGATTAAAATATTATGTTTTTTTTGTAACACATACATGTGTAGAAAAAAATGTAAATATTAAATTTATTACTTGTTATACAAGATCAAACCTTTTGTATTCATGTACTACAAATAATAAACGAAATGTGAACTACAAGCAAGCATGAAAAAAAAAATAAATCAACAAAACAATTTCAAGTTATGAAAAATTTACTAAACTTGTGGAAAAAACTTCCTCAAATTAAAGAAGATAAATATGATGAACTAACTGGTAGTAAAATACGTCCTAAAACAGAATTTTTTGAACTAAATTTTGTTTTAAGAAATATGTCTTAAAAATAAAGATTTTTTTTCAATTATTTAGGGAACATTTTTTTGGCGGTAAGAATTTCTTCCACGTATTAGGGAATTCTATTTAAGGAAAATTATGGCCTATTTAACAGTCCATGAACTAAAATATTTTCCTAAAAGTTAGGAAAATTTCCCAACTTTTAGTTAATTTTACCTTAATTGTGGGAAAATTTATAAACTATTTTGAAGAAAAATTTTCCAAAGTTTAAGTTTCTCCTTTTTTTTGAGTGTGGGATAACGATTATTACTATTTTTTAAATAAAAAAAAAAAAAAATATTGTAATTTTCCAATCTTCATAGAGGACTTAGGGAGTGAAGATAGGGCGTAGATATGTTTTAAAAAAATGTTGTAGGGTAAAAATAGATGGGGGTCGGTCTCTCTAATGACCCCTCTCGGACGCAGCATTGGACCGGTAGAAGCTGATTAAATTAAACAAATTTACAAAAACTAAAAAAAAAAATGTATGGGGACCGCCTTAACAGTTAAAGATAGAGGGTAGGTGTGTTCAGAGAAAATGTTTGGACTAAAAAAAATATTGTGGGTCGGTCATACATTTTGTTGCTCTAAGGGCACTATTAGGGCAGTTATAGCGGTTGGAGCAAATTTTAAAAAATGTCGTTTTGTGTGGGAGCCCTCTTATAAATTCGAGATAAGGTATTAGTTTGTTCCAAAGAAATGTTAAGACGTAAAAATTAATGGGGGTCGGTCTTATAAATGACCCCTCAAAGACGCACCATTGGAGCAGTAGAAATAATTTTAAGATTGGAAAATTACAATAAATTTTTTTCAAAAAATTTAAAAAAAATAGTAATAATCGTTATCCCACGATCCTCCTGGACAAAAAGTTTGTAGAATCGATAGAAGTTTTACACAAAAAAATTTCAAAAAAAAATCGAAAAGTACAAACATTTTCAAAAATGAGATGTAAATTTTAAAATTGTAAAATCGCATACTAAAGCGCTCTTAAGAATTTTTGGGATTTTTTTTTTTAAAGTACGTAAAAAAACAAAAAGTTTTAAAAAAAAAATTGAAATTTGGACCATTATTGAAGAAGTTATGAGTAAAAGAAGTTTGAGTAAAGGAACAAACTACCAATTTTTAAAAATTCGATATCTTTTGAACGGGTCATCAAAAAAATCTGAAAATTTACCACGAAGGAGTTTTCGAAAAAAATTTCAAAGTTTCCGATTTGACATGGAATGCCCCATATACTTTATTGGGTCCTCGACCGATATTTGAATGCGTAACACACGGAATGACACAGTGAGTATTACTGTAGTTGGAGGCTATAAAAACTCAAAATAACCGGTTATTAAATGCAGCTGCATTTTATTTCGTTTTTAATTCAACATCACTAAATAATCTCAACTATCTATTTGCATACAAAAACATAGCAACGATAGCAACAACAAAAAATCTACAAAAATTTTGTTGGCATGTGCCATTTGTGGCATTGTTCCAACAAAGCAAACGTTCCATACTTCGTACAAGCTACACAACTGACATTAAGACCAGAATCTATGAAAAAAAATTATACACACACATACACAAACAAGGTATAAAAAGAGGAGTATAAGGAATAAAAACAAGTAAAAAGGTAAATTCGGCCTTGCCGAATGTATTGATACCCTCCACAATGTAAAAAGGATTATTGAAAAAAAACATTATTTGAAAAAAAAATTTCCAAAAAGGAATTAATATAGAAACAACAAATTCCGCAAAAAAAGTTAGCGAAAAAAATTCCGGGATAAAATTTTGGTTTGTTAAAATACCTTACGGTATCCAATTCTGTTCATATATGTCAACCAGAAGCCGAATGTAGGCATTTTGTATTTTTAGGTTATGTAGAATATACCCAAATTTTCGATATCTCTCAAATGCAATCCCAAACTTTTCAAACCAACATCAAGTAACTATGCTAAGTTACAGTCAAATGTGGGTATTATTTTGGACGTTATTACCATATCCATCGATAAACGAATATCTCTACAATGTTTTAGAGTTGATCACTAATCAATAATATACACCTTATGCGCTCCCAGACCGATATTTCGATGAATTACAAACGGAATGACAAACTTATATATACCCTTTACCACCAACAATAAGTGGAGGGTATTAAAAAAATATAAGTTGTAAGCAACGAATGGAAAACAATACCAACATTAGTTAACCTAGCAAGCACACTGATTCATTCATGCTGCATACCAAACTAAGGACAATCGTCATCATCATATTCATCCCTTAACAAGGGGCAGGGTACAATATCGAAACAAGCGATAAAAGACACAATGTTAAATCTGGCACAGCATAAACTACAAAACAGTGATGGCAAATTAGATTCGTTGTATTGTACCAATGAGGACATAAAAATTTACTTCACCAAATCATATTTTTTTTTTGTAATCTTTTTGTTCTCAAAAGATATCTCAGCAGGGAATATGCTGAGAAATTAGCTGGAGTAATTTGATCAGAAGAAACTTCTGAAAAGGGATCGCCTTGATACTACGCATGTTAGGAACTTCCTCATTTAAAATAAAATAATATTTGCTACGGTACTTTTGAAGATAAAATTGTACCAAAATTAAGTACAATTGTACAAACCAATTCATCCCTGGATCAAAATAAATAAAACAAAAAACGGTTGTAGAAAAAGAAACGACATCAGTAACGCCATCGTAAAACGATTAGATTCAGTTACAATGAACAGAAATTGAAAAGTGAAAAAAGAATGGGAGGCGAAGGTAGCAACAAATCAAATGAGAGTGTTTTTAACGATACTATGGAATTTAATGTACTCTACATAACTAACAACGGAAATCTCCGTTCGGATTTTGCTGAAACTAAAGATACATATTAAGTGTCGAGGAAAATGGTAGTTCTTTTATTGCGACTCTTTTAACAGACGATGAAATGTTTACAGAAGAGAAGGTTCGTTTATCAGTCGGACTCGCTATGTGTGAAATCAACTCCCCACAGAAGTCTTTCCAGTTTCTTTCAATGTGAATAAATTGAAATGAAAATGGCGACGGGCCTGTGACTCTTTTAAGTTGCCACCCTGCGCAAGATTAGTCTTGGATCGTAGGTCAGACCACACCTGTCTCACCTCCGGTTTTGATGTACATACGATGCTAGCATGGTTGGGGTGCTCGGTCATATAGCACCCAAGCACAAATTGACAAGTGAGAAGGGAGCATGGCTCCGAACCAGAATTTTTGTATCCTCATGTAGGAGGTCTTCGAATGCCATAGAATGATACCCTGTTACCACCCTGAGGGTCGCGTTCTGCAGCGTTTGGAGATTTCTCCATTGTGTGTCGCTAACGGAGGTCGACCATACCGACGAGGCATAGTTGATAAGGGGACGACCTGGCTTTGTATGTAGTCAAAATAATCTCCTTATCATTCTCCCAGGTGTTGCCCGTTAGCACTTTCGAAATGGAGTTTATTGATTTCAATCGTCTGATCACCTCTTCAAAATGCCTCGCGAACATAAAGAGGCTATCGAAGTGATAGCAGCCATGCAGTTCGCCAACAATCTTTTGTGGACATTAGGGAGAGAAGAGTCATATAGTCTTGCAGAAGCTGCGTGTGGAATCTGGAATCTCCAAGGAGTTAACACACAGGCTAAATGTTTTTGTCATGTGTGTCAACCCTTTCTCCCCCACGTGTTTAAGCATAATCACCATCTGAACCTATTGCCGTGGAGGCTCTACATCTTCTGTGTGAGGTAGAGATCTGATATTCCTTCGGATGCCTATGTGGTCCCTGTTGGGTCTAGATGGATGCTCTACAAACTGTCGGTTTAAGGCAGCACAGCACCTTTGGGGGTCAAGCGGCGTGCCACTCTCAAAAGTGAGAGTGGGTCTTCCGCTTCTACGGGGATTTAAAAGGTTCCTTATCGCCGACGAGAGAAGCTTAGAACCTTTATCCGACTCTTTAAGGTGCCGTAACCACAGGTCTTTGCAGTGAGCAGAGACTAGAGCATCAATCTCGGCGCTTAGTTGCCTTAAACGAGGGTCCGCTGCATTTTCTCTCAGGATGGCATCTCGTCTATGTGTTAGGCCACATGCTTCCTGCGGAAAATTTGGGCGCATTTTTCCTATGCTTCCAGCCGGGATGCAGCGGTTTTCGCATCGACCAAGATTTGTCTTATGCTACGTTCTCCCTCCGATGTTGTTGAGGAAGAAGTCAGATGGCCGAATTGTAATTCCGTCATCTCCTCAAATCTGGCCCAATTCTTCAGCTGATATGAATTCCGGACTTTTTGCGATCTTGACGGTAATTGGGATGAGGTCAGAGTTGAGGGTGATGTCGGCATGCCAGGTGTTGAAGGCCACAAGGTCAGGGTTGACTATCGAAAGATCTGGTGAGCTACGACAGTTTGCGGTGATGCGAGTGGGTGCCTCTTGCTGACAACACAGTAATTTGCAATATCAATTTCATCAGCGAAGAGGTTACCTCTCGCATCGTTTTCCAGCTCAGAATGCCAGCTATCATGGTGAGCGCTTAGGTCACCGAGTATGACTCTGTTATCGCCTTGCATTAAAAATGCTGTTGGAAAGATGTAGACGTTCACAATTTCAATCTCATCGAACGGCTATCCCCTGGAGTTCCAGGTGATCGTCGTTCAATGTGATGGACAGCGGTCGGAAGTTACCAGAATCATGATCGAGAAAGGCAAAGCCTCCGCCCTTATCCCTTTCACGGTCCTGCCTTATTATACTATAGCTGGACGGGCAGGAGATTGGATTCCTGCTCGTCAGCTTAGTTTTTTGAAAGGCCGCGATAGGGATGTGTCTCTTGTCCATGAAGTCCGTAACCTTCTTAATCTTCCTGATCAGCCCGTTGCATTTCCACTGTAATGCCTTGAAGTCAAGACCTGGTGAAGGTTCCAACGGGCTGGCCCTTATGGTTTGTTGTTCGTCGGTAGATTCGGACGAGTGTTGTCCTGCTTTGACACCAGGTGTGGCTAATCGATGTGGTGCCTTACCCCCAGGTGTGCTACGCGTGTTGGCAGCTTGACGCCTTCTACAGCAGGGACCGATGAAGTCCGGTCTATATAGATCGGCATTCCTGTTACCGCACGCAGCACATCTGATTGGTTTGGCCGGACCATTAAAGAACATTCCACGCCTGTTACATATGTTGGTCATTGGACCAGGGTTCTGTTCTATGTCACCGGATAGGAAATTTAGTAGTCTGAACAGGCATGCCGGAGTTGTCTGTTCAGTAGGGAAAAGTGGGGGGATTTGGGGGTTCCTTGTACCTACATGCTGGACTCTAGTGTCCGAGGTTTGCATTCCTTGGGCGGGATTGATATTTCCGCGTCGATTTCGGGTGTAGACCCAACTGCTGTGAGGACCGGCTGGGTTGTTGTAATTACGTCCACTGGAGTTTTCACATATAAGTACAAAAGAGAGTTAGTAGTTATTTATTTAATATATTTAAAGTTTTAGGGATTATTTATTCAGTTGGTAAAAATGGAGTATTTAAAAATTTATCCCAGTTATCATTGCTGACACTAGACGTAGCAAACTTTATGATAAATTTAACTTTATGTTAGTATAAATTTACAATTTTACAAAAAAAATTTTAAATCAAAAATAAAAACATTACAATACTTACTAACGATAACAGCATTTGTAACAAAAATCATATTAAGATTAAGAGACCTGTATAACTTCGCTACGATTTCAATTGAGTGCTGAGTCACTCGTATTGAAGTGTTTTGTGTGGTATGGGTGGTGATATTGTTGATTTATATATTCTTAACAATACATACACTAGTACAACTTACACACCAACACATCTTTATCAAAATATAGATACAAAAAGCATTATGATTTCTTTGTGTTTGTGTAGTTATACAAACACACGCACACACTTGCAGAGACATACAAATGGAGAACAAACACTTGAATCACTTAAATAACTTACAGTTATAATCATTTATGGCACGACGAAGATTAACAACAACACAAACATACAGCATTTAACTAGGCACAGGGTACGGCAATTTTCTGAATTTTTAATAGTGTCAAAAGCACGTATTCTACTAGGATCCAGGTATGCTCTAAGAGCTCCTTTCACAAATTTAAGTATTCGAAATTTTATTATGCTTTACTAATGTATTTAATTACACCGACCTTCAAATTCATTTCGTACAATGGAAGTGTCACTGAATCATTCCAATAAGATTAGATCCGAGCCCTGATATTTTATAACAATAATCATTGTTGGTTAACGAATGAAAGCAACAAAAAAAAAATCCCAAAATGGAAAACACGAGCAAATAAGTACTATAACCGAAAGTTTATACAACAATGCATAAAGTATTTATAACACACAGCCACTCTCACCCGCAAGCACACAGACATTCAGTCCTTCACAACAGATATACATGCCACTCGAATTAAGCCACCGCCAATCACTTTTTAAACTGTTCCAAATTATAACGCGTAAACTGAAAAACAAAAATATTTATTAAAAGATGGGAAAATTAAGGTGCTCGATTCGGGAGGGCATTCAAAAGAAAAGTGAACTAAAATCTGGGAAAATTAACTAAATTAATCGTTCAACTGTTGACAAGTGTGGACGTGTTTTAATTTAACTCCGTGCTATTAATTGAATTACTGAAATTGTTCGTAATAGGTTTGTTCGTAAAAGTTATTTTTGTGATATTTTCATTACCACATCAAGGAAAATGAAAATATGGACACAAATGATACCGCTTTAATTCAGGGCTCTGCCTCACCGACTGGTGCTGGTTTAGCGCTGGTCTTAGGGCTGCGACCTTGAAGTCCGGCCTTGATTCTGGTAGGGGGTGCTCAGCCTAATATTGGTGGTAAAAAGAAAAACAAACTTAAGCCATCAAAGGTCAGGCACAACCAGAGAAGGCTTTGTTTGAAAATAATTAACAGACTAAGCCAACTCGATGGAACGAAGCTCTCCGAACGCGAGAGGGCGTCGCTATTATGGGCGAAAGGAGTCATTGAAGAACAGGACAAACTTTCGGCAATGCAGCATCTGACAAACAGAGCGCTGTTTCGGCCTCGTCATCGAAGTCCGGTAAAAGGTTGCGCTCGCCCGACGAGAAACCTTTACCTAAGAGATCTAAGGTGACCGGCAACGTCTGGACTCAGTCTTTTAGTGAAGTGGTGAAAGGTAAATTGGTTAGGGCTGTGATAAACAGGAAAAATGGGTATTGTAGTATTCCAAAGGACAAGTGGAGTTTAGTTGAAACAAAATTAAATGAAATCTACTTTAGGCTCCTTGAGAGTATGCCTGATTTTCTGCCTACCACTTTCAACGCAGGTTGGTATCAGGGGCGAGTAAAACTCGTTGCTTTTGGGAACGAAAGATCCGCAGCCGTGTTTAAGGTTGCCATTAGCCAAGTGGGAGAGTTATGGCCTGGAGCCAGACTAGACGTTATGGAAAACATGATACCCCTCGCAACCCAGGGCTCATGCATGGATTCCAATGGCTACAAGTGACACTGAGGTTTTTCTAAAGATGATAAAAGTCTGCAATCCTGACCATCCAACTCAGAATTAGCAAATTGTGAGATTGGGTGAGATGGAGGGCCATCGTTGTCAAACAGTGGTCTTGGTTAATGAGGAATCGCTTCTGCTTTTAGCCAGGATTGGCGGCATTATTACATTTGGCTATTTTCATATAAGAGTCAATGTCTACAAGGGCGACCAAAAGCCTATTTTGGACGCAGCCAAGCCAGTGGCAGAGTCGGCTGGGGAGGAGAATCTGGAAAAGGTTCATATTCAGCTGGGCGATTCTAGGCTGATGGGAGATGCATCTGGCATTTTCGAAACCGAATCTGGTAACGAATGCGACCTCTGTGATGGCACTGAGGATGAAGCCAATAACACGGTGGTGGAAAAAAGCAAGATGCAACATCTTCCCATCTTCTGTGGTTCCTACAAATAAACAGCCTCAGTTGCACTCTTGCTGCGCCTGACAACAGGAGCAGTTGACTTGGTTTTTATCCAAGAGCTCTTGGTGCGGGGTGGCAGGGTTTGCGGATTGAAGACCCCTGGGTTTAAGTTGATGGTTGCCAAAGGTGAGGGCCCACCAAGAGCCTGCATCTTGGCGAAAAATTGCTTAAACATATTCTTTTTATCAAATTTTAGTGATTTGGATGTTACAGCGGCTAGCTTAGAACTTCATGGGAAGTCTATTTGGCTCGCCTCTTCGTATTTTCCTAATCCGGGGCCAATACCCCCGGAGAAGGTTGGCGGTCTGATTCGGAATCTAGGGGACACCAGTTAGTAGTGTGCTGTGATGCTTATGCACATCATTCGATATGGGGAAGTACAGACACAAGTGATAGAGGCGAATCACTTTTGGAGTTTTTGTTAAGCACTAACCTGTGTATTTGTAACAAGGGTAGTGAACCAATTTTCGTTACAAGTACGTGGCAAGATGTTCTTGACGTAACATTTGTATCAGATACATTGTCTGATAGAATAGATGACTTTAGAGTTTTAGAAGACCATTCTTTCTCAGATCGTCGCTACATTGAGTTTTTACTCAGGGAGCGTGCCCCGGTTGAGACAGTCTCTAGAAATCTGAGGAAAACAAACTGGTTGAAATATAGGGAGACTTTTTCTTTGCTTTTGGGTGAAGTACCCATATCTGAACCGCATAGTTTGGCGGAAATTGATTGTCTGGTTGACCATATAACAAATGTTTGTAATAGGTGCCTGGAATCGCCTTGCCCTTCTGCAAGGACTAGAGGAAAAAAAAGCCACCTTAGTGGTCAAATGAGTTGCAGACGAGCAGAGATTCCTGCAGAAAGCTCTTTAATAAGGCTAAATTTTCAAGAGCGGGCGAGGACTGGTCTACATACAGGCTGCAACTTAAGAGTTATAAGAAGATGATCAGAAATGCAAAATGTGATTCTTGGAAAAACTTCTGTGGAAACATAGAAGACGTTTCTGAGGCATCCAGGCTGCGCAAGGTTCTGGCTTCTTCTCCTTGCACCCTGGGATACCTGAAGGATCCTAATGGGTTGTTCTCTTCCTCCTCTGGAGGGTCGATGGATCTCCTTCTAAATACGCATTTTTCAGGCAATTCCATGACGCCGTTTCAAGCTTTGTAACGTTCTGACACCCAAGCATCTGAAATTTCTTCAGAAATAATAAATATGTCAATATTAATCTGGGCGATTAAAAGCTTCAGGGCTTTTAAATCCCCGGGACCTGATGGTATAATCCCGGCTGAGACTCAGCAAATGTCGGACTATATATCCCCTTGACTGTATAATCTATACACAGCATGCATCAACTGGTCGTATATTCCTTTAAAATTGAGTGATACCAGAGTCGTCTTTATCACGAAGGCTGGGAAAAGTTTCCAAACAGCTCCGAAGAATTTCAGACCAATTAATCTGTCTTCTTTTTTGTTAAAGACAATGGAACAAATGATAGAGTCATATTTGCGTAGAGTTATTGACCCGAAGTTGCTTTCGACAAAGCAACATGCATACAGCAAGGGCAGATCAACGACAACAGTTCTTCATGAGCTCGTTGGTACCATCGAGAAATCGCTTTCGGTGAAGGAGTACACTATGGTGTCCTCTCTTGATATAGAGGGGATCTTTAATTATATCATCCCAGACTCGATAATTCTGCCATTGTCTGGGACTAAAGCGTGGGATCGTTTTAATGGTGGAAAATCTACTTGCTAATAGACGTATAACGTCTGAACTGGGAGCGTCCGTCATATCTCGATTTGTCAATAGGGGCACACCACAGGGAGGTGTTCTTTCGCCGCTTCTTTGGAACCTGGCACTAAATTTAATGCTGCACTCAAAACATTATGTAGGTAAATTCCAGTGAACATTCACTTAAAACAAAAGTCGAATGACTTTTGCCGGAGTTGCATGGATGAAGAGGAGTTGGAAATTATCGAACACTTTATCTGCCATTGCCCGGCACTTTTCGGGCAGAGACCTGCTTCACTGGGATTTAGGGAGCTGTACGATCTTTCTGATTTGTCGGATGTCAAAATTCAATATCTAAGAAGTTTCATAAAAAGCTCAAATTGGTTTAACGACAGGGTCTAGTAGGGAAGCCTATTACCGTCCCGTGTTATAACAATGGACCTCAGAGACTACGTGTGTTGACATAAAACGTCAGCAGCCACTTACAACCTAACCAACAAGCTAACCTTACCTATGGCAGACGCTTTAGAAGCTAAGTTCTCAAATATTTTGGTGGTTACTAGATTTTTCTGCCGCCTGGAGCTATATATATGCGGCTTGCATCTCTGCAACACACTACACCACTACAAACACATTTCATCCTAGTTAACTTTGCAAATACATACATATAAAATATCAAAATATTAAATAAAACGATTTTTTTTATAGAAATGAAAACAATAAGAAGAAAAAAAAAATCATGTAAAATCAGGATTCAGGATACCACAAAAGAGTGGTCGTAATAGTGGTGGCTTTTTTGTTGTATTGTGTGTAAATGGTTTAGTTGGATGGCAGGCTGAATGGCTGGATGGTTGGTTGTTGTATGGCTGGCTGGTGTTTTGTTTGCGTTTGGTTAGTGTTTGTCGCCATCACTGGTGTTGATGTTGTTGTTATCGTTAGTAGTGCTCTGTATTAGTTAGTAATTTTAAGTTTTTTTCTCATGTTGTTGACATTGTATGACGACGGCGACGACGAAGACAACAACTAAATATTAAAGCTGCCAGTACCACCACACGCGTCTATTGCTGCTGCTGCTGCTGATGCTGGTGTATTGTGTGTAATGATGGCATAATAACAGACTAAAACAAGGACAAAAATGAATACTTAATAACAAACGCCGCCGGTGTTAATGGAGTTTTGTAATCATACCATAAACTATGCATGAGCAGAAATTGAAAAATACAAAAAAAAAAAATATACGAGTAAATAATTAAATGGAGTGTGTGTTAAATATTTTGTGGTTTTTGTGTGTTTTAAATGGAAAAGAAAAATAAATAAATTATTTAAACAAAAATCAAAAGTTTTTAAATAACAACTAATAACAAATAATTCAATAAATAAATAAAAATTTAATAAAAAAGGATATTCAAGGAATCAATTACAAAAAGGATATTTATTGCAAAATAAAAAAGGTAAATATTGTAAAAAATTAAGTTCAATTTTAAATATTTTTTGCTTTAATTATTTAAAACCGAAACATTTTGTTTTAAGTTTTTTAAAATATTTAACATTTTTTTCCTATACTTTTTTTTGCATTTACATCATACCCATTTATATATTCTCCCTTCTCCATCCCCCTTTAACATTTTGTTGTTTACATCGTACATTTTATTACTCATATACTGCCATCTGATTGAGTTTTACTATCACTGACATATTTTTACTATTTCACACAAGATGTCGCTTTATCTTTTTTTAAACTTATGTTAACATTTTTATGTTATAAGGGTTTATTTATAATGCAGCAGCAAGCAGCAAACGTTTTAAGTGCGGCATTGCATTACACTCAAAATATTTTGTAGGCAAAACTAAATGAAAAACACATTTAAAACCAGTGAATAAACAATTGAAAACCATCCCAGTAATTATTCATTTGTTTTAACAAATACCAACATTTATATTTTACTGCTGACAAAATTTTATAAAATAAATAACATTAAGCATTAAAAAATTAAGTTTTTTTCATTCTCTTTACCAACAAATTCGAAAAAAATAACCTACAAAAACATTAAAAATTAATGATAGTTCAGTTATTTTTACCAATAAATTCCGAAAAAATAACCTACGCATAATGAGCCTCAGCAATGTTTACACTGATAGAAATTTGTACATGACAATAATGAAAATCTACATTAATGTTATGAAAAATAGCGTTTAAAAGGAACCTATGTAGGGTTTCATTGAATTAATGAAATAGGTATCATAAAATGTAATTGCAAGAACAAGTTTCATTAAATTAATGAAAATTGTTCACACAAAATATAAATTGTATTTATGAAAATTTTTCATTTCTTTAATGAAAACAAGTAAAAAAGTTAAATTCGGCCTTGCCGAATGTAGTGATACCCTCCACAGTTTCAAAAAGATTATTGCTTTATTTAAAAGGAAATAACTTTTGAAAAAAAAATTTTGGTAAAAAAATCTTTCTTTCTTTTTTTGTCAAAAAATATGTTCGTACTTGTTTAAATACCAGTTGGTGTTCAATTATGTTCACATATGTCAACCAGAAGCCGAATTAATGCATTTTGTATTTTTAGGTTATGTTGAATGTACTGAAATTTTAGAGGTGTGCTTACATTTTCGTTCATAACTTTTGAACCGCTGAACCGATATCGCTCAAATGCAATACCAAACTTCTCGGGAGAACTTCCAATAAATATGTTAAGTTTCAGCCATCTCTGTGCAATATTTTGTCCGTGACAGCATTTTCCACAGACAGACAGACGGACAGACGGACATCGCTAGAATGTCTTAAAATCGATCGGGCATCACGAATATATATACTTTATGGGTTCCCAGATCGATATTTCGATGAGTTACAAACGGAATGACAAACTTATATATACCCTCTATCACTAACAAGGGAAGTATCTCAACCCTTATGAACCGATTTGCCTGAAACTTGAAATATATATCAAAGAGACAATTCTAAGGTTGGGGTGTCTCGGCTTATCGGCCATATCAGGGATTTAGGGGTTCAAAACATGGGTCAAGAAATGGCGAAAAAATCGTTTTTTGGATTTTTCAGCCATTTCTTTTTAAGAAACTATATGATGTTTTCATATGAGAATAAAGGGTTTTTAATGCCTATCCAATGGTGGCATAACCTTGTAAAAATTCGGCTTCTTTAAATATTTTTTTCAGGAAAATGTGTAAATTTTGGGGGGTACTTATGTGAAGACATTGACCTACGATATCCATATGGATAAGAAATAATCTTTATTTAATTTAAGTCGACCCGTATTTTCGCCCTTGATGATATTCCTGTTAGTTCGGAAGTTATCAAAATTTTCCCGAAGGTCCAAATGGTTTCATAAGGGGACAACGAAATTTTTAAACACCGATATGGCCGATAAGCCGAGACACCCCAACCTTAAAATCGTCTCTTTAGTATATATTTTAAGTTTCAGGCAAAAGGGTTGAGATACTTCCCTTGTAAGTGGAGGGTATAAAAAGTAGTTAATTCTTATGAAATACTTTCATTGAATAAATCTTTTTATTTTGAAATGAAATACTTTCATTCAATAAATGCTACTTTTATTATACCCTCCAACTACAGTATGGGGGTATACTCACTTTGTCATTCCGTGTGTAACGCATCGAAATATCGGTCTAGGACCCCATAAAGTATATATATTATTGATCAGTGATCTATTCTAAGACATTCTAGCGATGTCCGTCTGTCCGTCCGTCCGTCCGTCCGTCTGTCCGTCTGTCCGTCTGTCCGTCCGTCTGTGGAAGACACGATACAGTCCAAAATAATAGTGATAGACTCCTGAAATTTGGCATATATATGTCTTATATTCATAGGCTGGTTAAGTTCGGAGATGGGCAAAATCGAACCAGGGGGGAAAAAGTTCCCCTTGAAGAACTAAACTAACCTCTGAAAAATATCATATTTTTACATGATTTTTTTTGTTTTTGTTTGACAAATCCAACATTTTTATGCTACAAGAAGTTCAAGGTCCTGCATTTGGATCCACAGAATTAGAAAAGATCGTTTTACGGTCCGCCCCCCCCCCCTTTATGGGCGTGGAATAATTTTTTTTTTATAAAATGATAAATTTGAATTTCTTTAGTGCAAAAAGCACAAGAATTATTTTTTTTTAACACGTATTCGAGAGGAATTGTGCCCCCAATTACCACTACCGACCCCCCCCCCCAAAAATAGAAGACGCCCCTGCAATTTTTTTTTTTTTATTTATTTGCATGTTGGAGGGTATAAAAGATTCGGCACAGCCGAATTTAACACTCTTACTTGTTTTTAAAATGAAATATATTTATGAAATTGTAACGATCTTTTTATAAAATTAAAAATAATAAAAATGGTTTTTACTTTGTTTTCTCGCACAAAATTTTACTCCAACCTTAAATTGTAATACGTAATTAAGGCGGGTTTATAAAAAATAAATTGGAAAAATTTTATGGCATTTTTGAAAATTGTGCGAAATTTGCAAATCTGTTTGCCATTCTGAGCGGAAAGCGCGATGATTTTATCTAAACCTGTTTTGATCTGGCACATCCAAGGCTTTACACGAAATCGAATGAATTTTTTTTTAAATGAAAGCCCACTTAATGTGTCATCATAAAATCAGAGGCGTGTTTAAAAATTTTGATGATTATAGATTTTTTGGACCATATTAAATTTTCTGGTTATAAAAAAGCATCACCGATTTCTTTTAAACTACTGGTACAATGATGCAATTTTCCGTGATTTTTTTCAGTAATACCAACGCGCATTGCCTAAATATGTTATAAAAAATTGTGAAACTTTTCTTTAACCGCGAATTAATCGCGATTTTTGGTACTTAGATATTTTTTTTTAAATCGTTTGGTCATTAAGGGGTTAAATTTATATCATATATTTTAGAAGAAATGGTATATCCTAGCATGTTTTAATAACGCATGCAACAAATGTGTAAAAAAAATCTTTAAAATATTTTTAAGATTTTTAAAACCGCTAAATCTTAAAATCGTCATAGCTTTTGACCACCTTGGGCGATTTAATTGACGCGAGCGAATTTTTTATTCTTAAATAGCTTCTAATATTTATGCCAACTTTCATCGATGTGCCATCAAAACAAAAATCACATCTTTTTTACCTCAAAATTTAAGTCTTAGACGGAACTCCTCATATAAGACTTTTTGTTTTGCCACTACACTCAAAAAAAACCTTGTAAAGTTACAAGAAAAGTTTATAAAATTTTTTTTGCTACCTACTATTTGACAAGAGTTCCTTGTTATTTTACAAGCTTTTTATCAAAAAACTTGTAAATTTAAAATTTTTTTTTACTTACAAAAATTTACGAGAACCTAGTAAAAAATACGAACTTTTTCGTTATTTCACAAGAATTTTACAAATAAAATTGTAAATTTACAACTTTTTTGGAAAAATAAAACTTACAAGAAATTCTCGTAAATTTACAAAATTTTTTTTTGTAAAAAATCTTGAAAATTTGTAAAATTACAAGAAAAATTGTAAACTTTAAAAAAAAAAAATGTAAATTTCGAATGAAAATTATTTGTTAAAAAACAAGGAAAACTGTCAAATATTGGTAAAATGGGATTACGAGACTTTTTCTAGTAACTTGACAAGGTTTTTTTGAGTGTAGCAATTGTCTGTTTGCTAGTTGCTCTTGGCAATATCCTGATGAGATCGAAACACGTTTCTAGTAAGTCTTGAAAAATGATAAAACCAATCAATTTAAAACAAATAACTTTTTAAATAGTAATGATTAGTAAAGAAATGTGACCTCGAGCTGGGGCAAAAACAGTTTTTAAATCAGACTATTAGCTCGAAGATTTTTAACTTTTATGCCAAAAGTGGGCAAACTAAGGGTGAACTTTTTACTAAACTTCTAAACTCTGCGGTTTGCTGCTTGCTGCTGAATTATAACTAAAGACGTCATTTTGACATTTTTCTGCTTGCTGCTACATCGTGAAGAAGCACTTACATATGTTATAGTTTTGCAAAAGGGGTTGTTTTTTTCTGTTCAGTTTAATTTAAAATCATAACAGTTGTTTGCTTATTTTTTTGAAAATAAAAATTAATAATCCGTAAACAAGTGTTTGAGTTTTAAAGAGTTCATAAATTTAACAATCGTTTATTTAACATATGAAATCTGTATTAAATAAGTTCATCTTTAATATTTTACGAGGGATGTTTTCATTTATGTATATGAATTTAATTTTTAATAGTTTTATGTATTTGTGTGAGAGTTTTTGAGGATTTATAAGTATTACAAGGATAATTTAAAAATAATATTAAATATGTCATTTAGTTTTAATGGATTAATTAACGCGTTTGGTGTTCGTGTTGTAATCGAGTGAGAAAAAAAAATAAACTTTATGTTAAAAAAGTGGTAAATATTAATTTCTGTCTTGTCAAATTACTAGAAAAAGTCTCGTAATCCCATTTTACCAATATTTGACTGTTTTCCTTGTTTTTTAACAAAAAATTTTCGATCGAAATTTACATTTTTTTTTGTAATTTTACAATTTTTTTTGTAATTTTACAATTTTAATGGTAAAAATCTTGTAAAATAACAAAAAAGCTTGTAATTTTTACGAGCAATTCTCGAAAAATAGGAGGTGGCAAAAAATCTAAAAAAGTCAGTTTTTTTGTGTCAAAAGTAAGTTTTTTTGTGACAAAAAAAATGTAAATTTACAATTTTATTGGTAAAAAGATTGTAAAATTACAAAGTTTTTTGTAAAAGCTTTTAAAATTAGAAGGAATTCTTGTCAAAAGGAGGTAGCAAAAAAAAGTTAAAACTTTTAATGTCATTTTACAAGGTTTGTTTTAGTGTATATTTATTTATATTTAAGTGTATCTGATTGTATATTATTATATCTGAAATGGTAAAAATCTTGATCAAATTAAGTCTCGGATTTCGTCAACATTGGTACAGATTTGACATTTAATTATATCTACACTCAAAAGAAAAACTCTTTCAAAAAATCTGTGAACTGACTTTCAATTAAAATTAGTAAACTTTTAGCAGACTTTTCTGCTGAAATGGATAATTTTTTTAGTTAATTCTCTGTCAATTAGTTTTAGAAAATAAGAGACATTTTCTGCAATTTATCTAATTATATTTGCTGAATTTAAAAAAAATTGTGCAAATTTTCAGCAGATTATTTTGGTCTTTTACAGAAATAGCCCGTTGGATTTTTTTTTCAAAATTTCTTTAATATAATTTGTATTATCCGAAATGATATAGACCGATTTTGCCGGCAATATTTGCTTAATATTGGCCGTGATCGTTATTATTTACCTTATTTTGCAAAACACAAAAACCGGTTTTTTAAATGCAAATTTTTTAACTATTCCAAAACCGGTTTTTGTAAAAAGTCGAATATTCGATTACCTAATGGAGACCTTTCAAAATATAAACTGATTACTGCAATAAACTTAATTTTAAAAAAATTTTTGTGAAAAAAATATTCCGCGAAAAAATGTTTGGGGTAGAAGAATTGGTAAAAGGAGATCAATTTTGAGAAATTTTGACATTTGAAACTTACCCACGATCACATCTCTATTTTAAATGTTTTTTAAGAGTTAATATTACTCATTCGCATATGTAATATACCCCATTATTGTAAATTATTAGCATAGTGCAATGTTCAACATTTTTTTTCTCGAAAACAAGGAAAAAAGCATCTCTGAAAATTTCAGAACAGATAGATATACACCTTAACTATTTTTTAAACATGTAAAAAAAAAATAAAATTGTGGCATGTTTTTTGATATAAAAAGTTTTAATTTAAATTTAAAATATTCAGAACTTCTTCTTCCAATTTTTATTTTTTTAATCGATAGCCCATACAAAAATCTTTAAAAACCATTTATTTTAAAGACATCACTGTGTTTCATTTTATTGGCATAAATATTGAAATAAAGATACTTTGGCAAAAAATGCTGAAATTTCCAATTTTTGACAATGCCTCCAAGGCCCACTTTTTGAAAAATCTTAAATTTTATTTTTGTTATTTAATAGTGCCTTAAGGGCGAATACTTTGCAAATGTTATCCTATTGAAACCACCATGGTTTTTCTGTAGTGGAACAGTTGGTGTGGAATGACTCATATGTATGTCAACCAGCAGCCGAATTAAAGCAATATGTATTTTTAGGCTATGTAGAAATGTAAAATTTTATTTTTTGTAAATTATGAATTTAATTTTTTGTAAATTAATGAATTTCAATTGTGATTTCTAAATTTCAATTGTGATTTCTGAATTTCAATTGTGATTTCTGAATTTCAATTGTTATTTCTGAATTTCAATTGTGCTTTTCTGAATTTCAATTGTGATTTTCTGAATTTCAATTGTGATTTTCTGAATTTCAATTGTGATTTTCTGAATTTCAATTGATCTTTTCTGAATTTCAATTGTGCTTCTCTGAATTTTATTTGGGCTTTTCTGAATTTCAATTGGGCTTTTCTTATTTTCAATTACAATTTCTGAATTTCAATTGTGCTTTTCTGAATTTCAATTGCGATTTTCTGAATTTAATTTGGGCTTTTCTGAATTTCAATTATGCTTTTCTGAATTTCAATTGAGCTTTTCTGAATTTTAATTGTGCTTTTATGAGTTTCAATTGGGCTTTTCTGAATTTCAATTGTGATTTTTTGAATTTCAATTGATTTTTTCTGAATTTCAATTTGGCTTTTCTGAATTTCAATTGTGTTTTTTTGAATTTCAATTGTGCTTTTCTGAATTTCAATTGTGATTTCTGACTTTCAATTGGGCTTTTCTGAATTTCAATTATGATTTCTGAATTTCAATTGGGCTATTCTGAATTTCAATTTTGATTTCTGAATTTCATTTGAGATTTCTGAATTACAATTGATCTTTTCTGAATTTTAATTGGAAAAGGTGTAGTTCGTGTTCATAATTTATTTTAGCAACAACTTTATTATTTGTTCGTGGGACTAAATTATGAGCATGAACACTTTAAGAAGAAGTTTTTTTATGGAGAATTAGCAATATGGAAGGAAACCGGTTTGTAATGGCAAACTACGATTAGACACAGGCTTCATGTTATTGTTGACATTGTTAATGAACGAACAGAACAAGTACGGCACGGGGACAATTGCCGTTATCAAGGAGAATAGGCAAAAACCAATGACGGCAAACATATAGTGGTGCAAAGTTTTGATAAAATAAACGTAAAAATATGGTAATTAAGTTGGCAATACTATACGTTGGAACAAATCACATTATATGGGCAGAAAACAAGTTAAAGATTTATCCTAAAAACTAACTTTGACTTATTTTAGTATTTTATGGCTCTATGCTCCTTTGGGAGCAACGGGAAGGTATATGTATATATCTTTTAGAATGATTCCTTAAACATTTGGGTTCTAGCGCTAAAGTCCCGTGAGCTGGACCGCATTAAAAAAGGCTGCAAAAATGGTATTTTATATTAATAGAAAATCTGTAATGTTTTTTTTTGCTAAATGAATGACAACATTTAATAAAGATTTAGGAATTATTCTATTCTGTTTTCACAAATATTTGTATACCCTCCACTCTAGTGATAGAGGGTATATATAAGTTTGTCATTCCGTTTGTAACACCCCGAAATATTGGTCTAGGACCCCATAAAGTATATATATTCATAACACTCGATCGATTCCAAGACGATCTAGCAATGTCCGTCCGTCCGTCTGTCTATATGTTGAAAACACACTAACTTTTGAAAGACTTTACGGAGGCTCCTGAAGTTTGGCATATATGTTGGGCATTAACCTAGTCAGGTTGGTATTGCAACCCAGCGAAATCGGTCCAGTGGTTCAAAAGTTATAAGCATAATACTGAATTTCGGCAATGGGTTTTCGTGAATTTACGAGATAAAAAACACGCTAACTTTCGAAAAGCAATTCTGAGGATGCTGACGCAAGGCATATATATTTGCCGTTCCCCTAGCCTGATTCGTATTGAATTTCAGCCACATCGATCAAGTGTTTCAAAAGTTATTAGCAAAACTGTGAATTTCAGATTAGTTTCACCTTAAATTCACGCGTTGCAAAGCCGTTAAACATGTTTTAAAAACATTGGTAAGTCACAAAAATATTTTAAAATATATTTTGGTCACTCAAAAATATTTTTACACTTAAAAAAAGACAAATCACTCGAAAATAATTTTACACTCAAAAAATTTTACACTCAAAAAAAAATTTAGTAAATTATTTTTTTTTTTTTTTTAAAGTACTAAAAAAAGTTTTTTACGCAAAATAAAATATTTCCAATCAAAAATTGAATTTTTTTACGTTAGAAGATTTTCTATCACTAAAAAAGGGCATTGTGGAGGGTATTCATTGATTCGGCCAAGACGAAATTAACTTTTCTACTTGTTTAACTTTTTAACGGATTTTTGTATTTTTTTATATCAGGCGTTCATTATATTGAGCGGAACATATTGTAAACGTTAAATTTTTACAAACTTTTTTTTATTGCTGATGGTGTCCATACATTCGGTAATCCCGAGTAAAAATTTTTATATGATGCAATACATAATGATATATAACACAATATATATTTATACGCAATTTAATCCGAATAATGGTGGATGTTTTTGCATTAAAAAAGATCAACTTGTATAAAATATGATTCGATTTCATCCGAGTTTTGACCAGACATTGCCATATTTCATTGGATCCAATTAGATCTAATTGCATAAAAACAGAAAAAATCTTGGTATGTTTTGGTTTGGGTGAGTTACACCACAGGTCAACGATACATTCACCAAACATATAATTTTCTAAAACAAAAAAAATGTTTGGGTACGCTTCGAACCAGATAGGTGATATACATAACCCTAACAAGGAAATGTTTAGGAACATTTTAAAAAAAATTTTAAAAGGTTCTTTTACTTTTCTTAAAAACTTAGAACATTTTTGGTTAATTGGAAACATTTATATATGGAACAGAATAAGCTATATATAATTTTATATTAAATTATACAGAAAAACAAATTTTGTATTGGCCCTAATATTATTTCATATATTTATATCAACCGTATACCTTTTAATCCGAATCGTGATTAAATTATATATTACAACATATGACTGCATTTAAAAAAATTAGAAAATACCTCACGGGATGTATAATCATATATGATTTATTATGTTTGTATCAAGTTATATATTGTTATATATGTTTATTTTTACTCGGGATGACAAATTTTACGTTTTTTCTTATTATTTACTGTTTTTATATTGTTTGTTAAATTATACCTTCAATACTCTGATTTTTGTTTGTGTTTTTATGTGTATATGCAATGCGCAGTGTAATAAAGCCATAAGCAATAACGCCATATGGTCTTATTTCACATCACATTCAGTGTTGCCAGATAAGGGTATTTGCACCTAAAATGGGGGGTTTCTACATTGGTTTGAAAACAAATTTAGGGGATTTTGCGGAATTTTACTTATTTTTGGGGATCTCTATACAAAATATTAATTAGTTGAAAATTCGTATTTAAGAAGTTTTAATGCAATTTCTAAAATTTCTTAAAAAACTAACATATTACAAAACCACAGAATTCTACGAACATTGGAGTATATTTCCACGCAAAAGTGTTTGTTTTTAGAGTTAAAACTTCGTAAATTTGAAAAAAAACACTTTTTCGGTTGAAAGGATTTAAAAAAAAAAAATTTTTTTTCTAAAGTAAAATATTTGTAGAATCAACAAAAAAAATATTCTAATTATTCGACGGTGGAAATTTCCATGAAGTTTGGGCCACATGAGAAATTATCTGATTTCAAAAACTTCGTCGTCCACATACATATCTCACAATTCGTTCGACATTTTTTTTTTTTTGACGAGATTTAATACAAAACTATAATTATTTTTATCTAAAACAATAAAAATCATACAATTAGATTTTAAATATCAATTAAGTGCTTTATTTTCATTAATTTTTTGTTTAAATAATGAAAATTAAAACAGTTTTGAAAAACTGTATATTAGTTGGATTGATGACAAAAAATTTAAGAAATTTTGTTTGGGAATTTTTGGGGATTTTAATTTCAAAAATGGAGATATCAATAAATATTTTTCTGGCAACACTTATCACTAATGAGAAATAAGGCCACATGGCTTTATTTCCAAAACAAAGAGCCATATGGCTTTATTTCTCATTGGGTGACTCACAGTGTTTGCAACACTGTTACTCAGTATAGTTTTTGTTAAGCTGAATGGTGGTTGTGTTGAAACGGTGGTAAGTTTTATATATTTGTTTATAATGAATTTATTTATTTTACTTTTTACCTTTTTAATTTTTATAGAAATAAAACGCAAAATATCGTTTAAACGTTAATCAAAGAATAAAATGGCATCGGAACTAATGTTTGAATATGAAATAATACCTGGATTAAGAGCAAACAGCAAATTATTGTACATAAAATGTGAACAACAAATCTATAAATATAAATACACCAACCAAAATATTAAATACTATTATTGCTATCAAAAAAACTGTAAAGTTGGTGTAGCAGTAGAGCTAAATAACACTATATTTTGCCGCAAAAGTGGCAAATTTCATGATCACAATCATGAACGACAAGATGAGCTAATTGGAAAATTGCAAGTTATCAATGAAATTAAGAGTGAAGTTAAAAATGCACCAATTAAAAGATCAAGTGTACGTGATATTTTTGAACAAAAATGTAAAAAATTAAAAGCATCTTCCAAAACAATTGATTACGGAAAAATGCGTAGACAGCTATTCAATATAAGAGAACAAAAATTTCCTAAACCTCCAATGACTTTCGATGACATTGTTGATATATTTAAAAATGAAGAAGTTGTAAAACAATTTACCATGTCCAGATATGAAAAAGAAGAAAGATTTTATGCTGATACCATAATAACTGACAATTTCTCATACAGTCTGTTCGTTTCGCCTACAATTTTGAAAGCTATACAATCAATGAAAATATCTGAGCCACGTAATTATGTATTTGATGCAAGCTTCAATGTGGTTCCAATATCGAAAGAATTTCAACAATTGTTAATTATTCATATTGTTCATGAAGATCAGGTAAGTTTAAATAATGTAATTAAACAAAAAAAAATTAAGTAAATTTTTAATTAACTCAAAATAGAAGTATTTACCAATCAGCAGAAAAATCTGCTACACCCATTTTGAGCCATATGGGTTATCTACTGATTTTTGAAAATTCGGTTTGCTAAGTTTCTTTCTAAATAAATTTAATCAGCAAAAAAACCTGTTAAGACAGCAGCTGATGTCAGCTGAAATATCTGCTGATTTTTGCAGAAAAATCAGTTGATTTTGGCACAAAAATCAGTTCACTTCTTAACATTTAAATTTATTTAAAGAAAAAAGACTTATAACAGATAATTTATTTTTCTAAAACATATTAACTTAAAAAAAAATAATTTTTTCTCTGAAGAATTTTTAAATTTTTTCCGAGGCCAAAGTGACCGAGAAACATTAAAAAATCGATTTTTCGTATGAAATTTTTTTTTTAGATTTTTTTTTTTATTTTTTCAAAATCTTAAAGCAAACCAAAATACGTTTAAAAATATAAAATTAACTTAAAAAAAAAAAAATAATTTTTTCTCTGAAGAATTTTTCAATTTTTTCCAAGGCCAAAGTGACCAAAAAACATTAAAAAATCGATTTTTTGTGTGAACAATTTTTTTAGATTTTTTTTTTTTTTTAAATCTTAAAGCAAACCAAAATACGTTAAAAATATAAAATTAACTTTATAAAAAAAAAGTTTTTTCTCTGAAAAATTTTCCAATTTTTTCCAAGGCCAAAGTGACCAAAAAGTCATTAAAAAATCGATTTTTCGCACGAACATTTTTTTTTAGATTTTTTTTATCTGTTTCCAAATCTTAAAGCAAACCACAATACGTTTAAAAGTATAAAATTAACTTAAAAAACATAATTTTTTCTCTGAAGAATTCATTTTTTTCCGAGGCCAAAATGACCAAAAAAACATTAAAAAATCGATTTTTCGTGTGAGAATTTCTTTTTTTATTTTTTTCTAAATCTTAAAGCAAACCAAAATACATACGTTAAAAAAATAAAATTAGCTTAAAAAAAAAAAAAAAATTCTCTGAAGAATTTTTCAATTTTTTCCGAGGCCAAAGTGATTAAAAACATTAAAAAATCGATTTTTCGTATGAAATTTTTTTTAGATCTTTTTATTTATTTATTTTCTGAATCTTAAAGCAAACCAAAATACGTTAAAAATATAAAATTAACTTAAAAAAAAAAATATTTTTTTTTCTGAAGAATATTTTTATTTTTTCCGAGGCCAAAGTGACCAAAAAACATTCAAAAATCGATTTTTTGTATGAACAATTTTTTTAGAATTTTTTTTTTTTATTTTTTTTAAATCTTAAAGCAAACCAAAATACGTTAAAAAAATAAAATTAGCTTAAAAAAAAAAAAAATTCTCTGAAGAATTTTTAAATTTTTTCCGAGGCCAAAGTGACTAAAAACATTAAAAAATCGATTTTTCGTATGAAATTTTTTTTTTAGATCTTTTTATTTATTTTTTTTTCTGAATCTTAAAGCAAACCAAAATACGTTAAAAATATAAAATTAACTTAAAAAAAAATATTTTTTTTTCTGAAGAATTTTTTTATTTTTTCCGAGGCCAAAGTGACCAAAAAACATTAAAAAATCGATTTTTTGTATGAAATTTTTTTTTTAGATCTTTTTATTTATTTTTTTTCTGAATCTTAAAGCAAACCAAAATACGTTAAAAATATAAAATTAACTTAAAAAAAAATATTTTTTTTTCTGAAGAATTTTTTTATTTTTTCCGAGGCCAAAGTGACCAAAAAACATTAAAAAATCGATTTTTTGTATGAACAATTTTTTTAGAATTTTTTTTTTTATTTTTTTCTAAATCTTAAAGCAAACCAAAATACGTTAAAAAAAATAAAATTAACTTAGAAAAAAAAATATTTTTTTCTCTGAAGAATTTTTCAATTTTTTCCGAGGCCAAAGTGACCAAAAAAACATTAAAAAATCGATTTTTCGTGTGAGAATTTTTTATTAGATTTTTTTTTATTTTTTTCTAAATCTTAAAGCAAACCAAAATACGTTAAAAAAATAAAATTAGCTTTAAAAAAAAAATTTTTCTCTGAAGAATTTTTCAATTTTTTCCGAGGCCAAAGTGACTAAAAACATTAAAAAATCGATTTTTCGTATGATTTTTTTTTATACCCTCCACTCTAGTGATAGAGGGTATATATAAGTTTGTCATTCCGTTTGTAACACCTCGAAATATTGGTCTAGGACCCCATAAAGTATATATATTTATGATCCTCGATCGATTTTAAGTCGATCTAGCGATGTCCGTCCGTCTGTCTGTCTGTCCGTAGAAAACACGCTAACTTTTGAAAGACTTTATAGAGGCTACTGAAGTTTGGCATATATGTTTGTCATTTACCTGGTCAGGTTGGTATTGCAATCCAGCCAAATCGGTCCAGTGGTTCAAAAGTTATGAGCAAAAGAGTAAATTTCGGCAAGGGTGTTTCGCGAATTTACGAGATAAAAAACACGATAACTTTCGAAAGACAATAATGAGACTACTGAAGCTTGTCGTGTATCTTTGCACTCAAAAAAAAAAAACTGTAAAGTTAGCAAAAAATTTAGTTAAATTTAACTAAAAAAACACCTGATTTTGAACCTACTAAATTTCTAGTTAATTTAACAAAAAATATTTAGTTAACTTTTCGTAGAATGAATGTAGCAAAAAAACCGTAATTTTAACTAAAAATTCAGCTGAAAATTCGTAACATTTTTTTATAGTTGAATTCAGCTAAACTTTTTGTAAAAAAATTTAAGTTTATTTTATCTTTTTTTCACAGCATTAAGTTCAGCTTAAGTAGCACTTATGAGATTTGCATAGGAGGCTACAAAAGAAATGTTTAAAATTTTTCACTTGACAAAAATGTTACAAAAAATCAGCAAATTTATTAGTAAAAATTCGTAAACTCAGTTTTAAAGTCAACAAAAAAAATTAATTCAAAATTTGTACAAAACTAGTATTTTCGTAAATTAAACTTAACTAAAAAAAGTAGTTAAAACGCTGATTTTAACTAAAAATTTGCTAAAAAGCCAGTAAACTCGAGTTAACAAAAAAAAGTTTGTTAACTTTACAGTTTTATTTTTTTGAGTGTGCCGTTCCCCGGGTCTGTTTGGTATTAAATTTCAGCTCAATCGGTCCAGTGGTTCAAAAGTTATAAGCAAACCCCTGAATTTCAAATTAGTTTCATCTAAAATGCCACGTGTTTTTAACTAGTTTGAAAAGCATTGGTGGTAACTAAACAATGCTTTTCAAACTTGTTTAATTTAAAAGCAATGCTTTTTAAACTTGTTTAGTTCTAAAAGCATTGGTAACTTAAAAATTACACTCGAAAAAAATTTTACACTCAAAAAAAATTTTACACTCAAAAAAAATTTTACACTCAAAAAAAAATTACACAAAAAAAATTTAGTTTTTTTTTTTACAAAAATTACAATATTTTGTGTACATACGTACGTGCATTCACTCAGAGATATTTTTACAGTAAAAAAAACATTACACTCGAAAAAAATTTTACACTCAAAAAAAAAATAGTAATTTTTCTTTAAAAAAAAAAAATAGGCAAAAAAAGAGTTTTTTACTCAAAATAAAATATTTTACACTTACAAAAAATTTTACACTCAAAAAAAAAATTACACAAAAAAAAATTTTGTTTTTATTTTTTTTACAAAAATGACAATATTTTGTGTACATACGTACGTGAATTCATTCAGAAATATTTTTACAGTAAAAAAAAACATTAAACTCGAAAAAAAATTTACACTCAAAAAAAAATTAGTAATTTTTTTTTTTTTTTTTTTTTAAAGGCAAAAAAAGAGTTTTTTACTCAAAATAAAATATTTCTAATCAAAATTGTTAATTTTTCACGTTAAAAAATGTACTACCCTTTAAAAAAAATGCATTGTGGAGGGTATTCATAGATTCGGCAAAGTCGAATTTAACTTTTCTACTTGTTTTTAGATCTTTTTATTTATTTTTTTTCTGAATCTTAAAGCAAACCAAAATACGTTAAAAATATAAAATTAACTTAAAAAAAAAATATTTTTTTTCTGAAGAATTTTTTAATTTTTTCCGAGGCCAAAGTGACCAAAAAACATTAAAAAAAAATCGATTTTTTGTATGAACAATTTTTTTTAGAATTTTTTTTTATTTTTTTCTAAATCTTACAGCAAACCAAAATACGTTAAAAATATAAAATTAACTTAAAAAAAAAAAAAATTTCTCTGAAGAATTTTTCAATTTTTTCCGAGGCCAAAGTGACCAAAAACATTAAAAAATCGATTTTTCGTATGAAATTTTTTATTTAGAATTTTTTTTTAAATTTTTTTCTAAATATTGAAGCAAACCAAAATACATTAAAAAAATAAAATTAGCTTAAAAAAAAAAATAATTTTTTCTCTGAAGAATTTTTCAATTTTTTCCGAGGCCAAAGTGACTAAAAACATTTAAAAATCGATTTTTCGTATGAAATTTTCTTTTTAGATCTTTTTATTTATTTTTTTCTGAATCTTAAAGCAAACAAAATACGTTAAAAATATAAAATTAACTTAAAAAAAAATTATTTTTTCTTTGAAGAATTTTTCAATTTTTTCCGAGGCCAAAGTGACCAAAAAACATTAAAAAATCGATTTTTCGTGTGAGAAATTTTTTTTGGAATTTATTTTTATTTTTTTCTAAATCTTAAAGCAAACCAAAATAAGATAAAAATATAAAATTGACTTAAAAAAAAATCAATTATTTTTTTTTTTTAATTTTTCATCAGAAAAAGATGAAAAACCGCTATTTTTTGTTGGAACTAGCAATCGTTTCAATTAGAAATTTGGTACAATAAGAGATTTAGCATTGTTAAGTTAATTTTTCATGAGATTTTCAATAAGTATTTAACAGGGAATTTTGGAAAACCTTTAAACTTTAACAACGATTTACTCGAAATATTGTGAGCGGGATTTGGTCACATTGGCTTCTGAAAAGCTCATATATCGAAAAAAAGAGTGGATGGACAACTTTTCTTACCGTAAAAACCTTATTTGAATTTAACCAGCTCGGTCCATCATTCTTTCTTCTTACAAGGGAAGTATCTCAACCCTTATGAACCGATTTGCATGAAACGTAAAATATGTATAAAAGAGAGAAATCTAAGGTTGGGGTATCTCGGCTTATCGGCCATATCGGGGATTTAGGGGTTCAAAACATGGGTCAAAAAATTATGTTTACATATGAGAAGGAATGTTTTTTTAATGCCTATCCGACGGTGGCATAACCGTGTAAAAGTTTCGCTTCGTTAAATACTTTTTTCATGAAAATGTGTAAATTTTGGGCGGTATTTATATAAAGACCTAGACCTACGATGCTCTTATGAATACGAAATAATCTTTATTAAATTTAAGTCCACACGTATTTTTTCTCTAGAGGATAATCCTGTTAGTTCGGCAGTTAACGAAATTTTACCGGAGGTCCACGTTGTTTCATAAGGGGACAATATAATTTTAAAACACTGATGTGGCCGAAAAGCCGAGACACCCCAACCTTAAAATCGTCTCATTTATATATATTTTAGGTTTCAGGTCCATCGGCCCATAAGGGTTGAGATACTTCCCTAGTTAGCTGGACTATGACGAATATTAAAAACAAAATAAGACATGTTATATATGGTTTGAATTGAGAAAGGTGTGAAAGAAAAATGTATTTTTCTAAAAATTTTAAGACATCCTGGTTCGGTTTTTACTAGTTTCATATAATCCAGTTATTATAATCATCAGAAAAACTTTTAACGTCAAATTTATTCAGTTAATAGTCAATTATATTCTATATGTGAAAATTATTAACAGATCGCAGCCGCCACACATTGGGAACTTTGTGTGGAAAAGGCGCGCATCGACGTTTTTTTATTATAACTCTTAAACGGATAGGAATTTCCCGACATTCTTTACCATTATAAAAACTGGAGACCTTAAGGAACTCACTCATGTGGATTGGACATTTTTCGCATTAGTACCCTACTTGTAAATTTAAGGCAAAGTTGGTTAATTTATTCATATAAAAAAATAAAAGTAGGGTCAATTATTTAAAACAATTACGGATTTTAAGTGACAATATAACAGCTTACCATTCATTACAACGTGTTTTCTTTCATATTTTTCTAAAGTATACACCCTACACTAAAATAACGTGCAATATTAACTGTTTTCTATCTATTATCATTTTCGATTTTTTAAACAAAAATAATGCGGAAAAATATCATACAAAGAAGTAACACACGGTAAATAAGTATTATTTGCAATAATTGTTAAGTTTTTTGGTAAAAAAAAATTATTAAAAAAACATAACTCTATAATCGGTACTTCCAACTTTTCTGTCTGTCTTATTATGGATATATTTGGATCGGACTCAATCATAAAGATTCTAAAAACATCTTGCAGGTTGTTTGTTTTTGAGTTTTCTCTGTTAAAAGTTTCTTTTATAATTTTTAAAATGTGATTTTAGAGCCTGCTTCGATAATTGTCATAAAAGAAGGCAAATATTTTTTAAATGTTACTTAATTAGTTAAGGATAATTTTAATGCCAACAGCCAATCACAATTTTTGTATAAATAATTTTTGTATAAATAATGTCATGAGCAAGAATTGTATGCATAGTGGTACTCATGGGTCACCAACCATACTTTTCAACTGATAATATTTCAGTTCCATGTATGTGTTTTCTAAATTTAACTGAATTAATTTTTTCATTTGCGTTGATACACAGAGGTATTATATCAACCCGTTTTATAATATCTTCTTCTATTCCAGTTATTTTGGCCGTAACTGCGGCCAAAAAAAGCCTTTAAGTTACAAGCAATAGGTGAAACTCATTTTGCCTTAAAAAAGTGAGGTAGGGTATCAAAATCAATAATTATTGGAAACCGCGGTTTTCTGTTAACAATAAAGATAATTAAAGTAAAATTGTGTAATAAAACGATTAATAGTAAATTGTTTTAGAAAATATTCACTTTAAAATATTTATTTTTCGTTAATAGACCCCACTTTAAACCTCATTTCAGGGCGCAGCTGCAAATGGCTGCACAAGTTTCTACCCCAGGAGTATTAAGTAATACTTCTAGTTTATTGTACAAAAAGAATCGACATTCCCTTTCGTTCCCCACAAAAGTTGCAATCCAAAATATAAACTGTTTTTTTCTAATTTTTCAAAAATTGACACTTTTTGATGGCCTGTATTTCCTACTTAAAAAGAGTAATATTAAAAACCATAAAATGGGTAACAAAGGTACTAGTTATAGCTACAATCTTCACTTAATTTCAGGAAAATCGCATTATTAGAAGTAGTTTTAAAAAATAAAATAAAAAAAAGTCTTAAAAAAAATATTTTTTTTTCAAATTTATGCCAAAAGTCCTTACTTTGAATTTATGTCCTGGCTAAACTAAGCGATGGATTTTCTTTCTATGAACGGTTTTCTTTCTCCTAGGGTGTCTACTTAGCGAATACGAGCATTAATTGTAAATAACTAAACATTTGTTTGGCTCTCGAATGCGCATCTAGGATCCAATGTGCGCCAAGGATTGAACCCATGATCTGTAATGTTTTTGCTATTAACTGCCTCTTAGATACGATCACTCTAGACCGATACGCTACGTCGGCTGTAAAGTAAGTATCAACTAAATCATGGTTTTTTTCAATTCTTGTTTTTGTTGCTGTTCTTTTTTCCCAAATAAGACAAATTGATAAAGTTCCATGATATAAAATTTATATGTCGGGAAAAGTGAGCGTAAAAGTAGGCTTGGACAATTTTTCCTTCCTCAAAAATCTTTTGCGGACTATAACCAAATCGGTCTAGGCTTTATAGTTCTTTCGATACATAGAAAAAATTGGGCGTGGGAAATTTTACTATCCGTAAAAATTTTAGTTAAATTATGACGAACATGTTCATCAAAAATTAGCCAAAGTGGGCGTAGTCAATTTCTTTTTTTGTAAAAATCAAATTCGGAAAATGATTAAAATTCATTTAAAAAAAATTTAGTCAAATCGATCCAGCCACTCTCAGGTTTTAGATAAATTGAAAAAGTGGGCGTAAAAGTGGGCGTGGTCGATTTTTCTTTCAGTAAAAACTTATATTGGATTACTACGAACCTTTAAACAAAAAATTACCCAAATCGGTGAAGCCGTTTTCCGATTTTAGATAAATTGTGAAAAATGGGGGTAAAAGTGGGCGTGGTCAAAAATTGTCCAAATCGGTCCAGCCGTTCTCAACTGATTCGGTTACCAACGAACGACAATTGATTTTTATTTATATATAGAAAACTTCGTAAAATTTAATTATTATTATTTGCCACAAAATTTGGACATTTTCATGACGAAAATATTTACCGAAGACGATTTTTTCCTCCGTTGGAAAGGCATTAAAAAGGCATTCTCATTCTTAAAATATCATTTAGTTTTTTAGAAAGAAATGCCTGAAAAATCCAAAAAAAAGATTTTTCTTTATTTTTTGAAGACCTAAATTCCTGAAATGGCCGATAATGCTGATCTTAACCGACTACAATTTTCGTACTTGTTCGAAATAAAATTGATTTTTTTACAATTGGAACCTTCGAATTACAAATGAAATTTTCGAACTACAAATAGAATCTTCGAATAACAAGTAAAATCCTCCAATTGCAATAGATTATTTTCGACTTACATCTGTAAATGGTATAGGAAACAAATTAATATATAGTATTGAGTACATTTTTTTCAACTTTCCCAAAGTACTATGTTTAGCAAAATTTACTAAAAATTTAATTAACACAATTAAAAATTTACTTAAATTAATAAAAAACATCAATAAAACAACAACTATTTTTTGTATATTTTTTTCTATGGAAAAATAAATTAATAAATTTCTGCTTTCAGGCGTTTCCATTAATATATGTTTTGATGTCAGAGAAAACCGAGGAAGCATATACCCACATGTTGGAATATTTAAAGTCAAATATATTAGATTTACAACCACAAAAAGTAATAACAGATTATGAAAATGATTTGCATAATGCCGTTAAAAAGTTATACCCAACAGTAAAAATCGTTGGTTGTTGGTTTCATTACATAAATGTATTACGGCGAAAGGCATTGGAAATTCCTGAATTCTTAAATCAATTAAATATGAATAATCAGGCTAAAGTATTTTTTAATAAATTCTTTTATTTGCCATTGTTGAAACCAAACGATATAACAGCAGCATACCAGATTTTGAAAGCAGATGCAATGGATGCCAAATATTTTACAGAAAACATGTCAGAAAGCTTTTTTCAACCTTTCATAAATTATTTTGACTCCTACTGGATGGAAAAAGTAATTAAATAATTTTATAGTTTAATGTGATTTTTAATAATAATTATTTTCTTTTTTAGGAATTACCTACAAATTTCTCTGTCTACAAACAGCCGATTCGAACAAACAACACCCCAGAAAGCTTCTATAGCCAACTTAATGTAAAGCTTCCAAAGCTCAGCAATTTTTATAGATTTCTAGATTTCCTATGTGATTTAGATGCGGCTAAGTCAAGTGATTTTTTAAAATCCCTATCCGGATGCAAAAATGTATACACAAAGGAAAACAGTTCCCATGAAAAGCAAAATAAATTTATTCAAACCCAGTATCAGCTACTTAAAGAGAAGAAAATAACACTAAATAATTCACTAGCAGAGTTCTCGAAAATTAAGAACTTTATGGTTGAGGAAAGTGTTATTATTACAATTGACAGCAATGATGATGATAGATCGGATAGATCAGATAGATCGGATAGATCAGATAGATCGGATAAATCACATAGATCGGATAGATCAGATGCAAATAGCTGCGAAGAAGAAGATTGCGCTGTCACTGAAATACAAGAACCCCATAATCTGTCATTTATTATTTGTTGTGAAAGGGACAACCAAATAATGTTGGATCACAGCAAACATTACAAACTTTGTCTACCATGCTACAAAAATATAAAAGAAAGGGCTGACGAAAACGGTACCCAAACAATATGCCCAATTTGTCCTGCCATCGCCAAAAATGATCCATTAATCTAATGTTAGTTATTAAAAATGTAAAAACATTTCATTTGTTAACTTAAGTAATTTATTTGTAAATAAAAAAATTTAAATACACAATACATTTAAATATTACAAAACAGATTACTCTAGCTCAAGGTAATATTTTTTACCAATCATTACGATGATATGGTCAAAGTATCAATTTTCAAACTATTTATAGTTTTTTTTTTAATTCTATATTAATAGACAAGCTCGAGGCTATTAATATAGAATTGAAGATATAAAGGTCGAATAAACATAATAAGATTTTTAACATAATAAGGTTTTTTTTTAATTTTGCAAGACCGATCTTGTTGGGATCTTGTTATGAGTATTTAGCAAACTGAATATCATTGATGGCAAAAACACAAAGACTTACAAGACTTACATATATTCGTTTAAAAGTAGAAAAATAATCGTACAAGGAACTGTATTACAAACCATATGCACATTGTTACACTCAAAAAAAAAAAACTGTAAAGTTGGCAAAAAATTTAGTTAAATTTAACTAAAAAAACATCTGATTTTGAACCTACTAAATTTCTAGTTAATTTAACAAAAAATATTTAGTTAACTTTTCGTAGAATGAATGTAGCAAAAAAACAGTAATTTTAACTAAAAATTCAGCTGAAAATTTCATAACATTTTTTATTAGGTGAATTCAGCTAACCTTTTTTTTTTAAATAAAAAAAAAAAAAATATTTTTCACAGCGTTAAGTTCAGCTTAAGTAGGACTAATGAGATTTGCATAGGAGGCTACACAAGAAATGTTTAAAATTTTCGACTTGACAAAAATGTTACAAAAAATCAGCAAATTAATTAGTAAAAATTCGTAAACTCAGTTTTAAAGTCAACAAAAGAAATTAATTCCAAATTTGTACAAAACTAGTATTTTCGTAAATCGAACTTAACTAAAAAAAGTAGTTAAAACGCTGATTTTAACTAAAAATTTGCTAAAAAGCCAGTAAACTCGAGTTAACAAAAAAAAGTTTGTTAACTTTACAGTTTTATTTTTTTGAGTGTAGTTCTCTTACGAGAGTAATATATTCATTGGTCGGACATTTCTGTTTTAAATTTTTTATCTGTATTATGTGTTATTTAGGATAATTCTCATTATGTTTACTAACATACGAATAAAAATACGAATAAGAGGCTTTCTGCTTTGTCACCAACGATTACTTATTTGCTAAATACTCTGTACAGGATCGAGGTCGAGTAAATCTTGCAAAATGACTAAAAATAGCTTTTTAAAAGTATAATCGTAATGTTTCGAAAAGAAATGAACCTCGAGTAAAACTTCTGAATTTCGGTCTTATTGTTCTTTAATATTCTTAAATGGACAAAATCTGCCCAGGGGATAAAAAGTTTCGTCTTGAAGAACTAAACCAACCCACCGTGGAACAGTTTTTGATCAATAATACAGACCTTATTGGCCAAAAACTGTTCCACGGTGGGTTGGTTTAGTGCTTCAAGGCGAAACTTTTTATCCCCTGGGCAGATTTTGTCCATTTAAGAATATTAAAGGACAATAAGACCGAAATTCAGGAGTTTTACTCTAGCTCGAGGTTCATTTCTTTTCGAAACATTAAGATGATATTTTCAAGAAGCTATTTAAGAAGTTTTTAAAAAATATTTTTTTAGATTGTCGACATGTTGAATTTTGTCCCCCTTTAATATCTTTGTATTGCAGCTTAAAGTTTTTTTTTCATGATGTTTGAGATTTTTTTTATTATGCAAAGTTTGAGATTTTTTTTATGCAAAGTTTAAGATTTTTTTTTATTTTTAATTTATGAAACAAATTATTTTTTTTTTTGTACTCCCACAAATTATTTTTTAAAATTTTCTGTGAAGTTCTTCTAAAGCCATACCTGTTTTTCCAACACATGAGATAAACTGCCAAAAAATAAGCTATAAGTATAGTTATTTTTTTTAATAAATTATGGAAATTCATTCTTTTGTTGAAATCCGACTTTTTTTAACACCAAAGTCCAAAAAAGTCCAAACGATATTGACAAACCTCGAATTATAATCTGTCTGACATATTTTTGCGACCCTGTGCTACCGTTAATAAACTTTTGACATTGAGACAATAAACCAAAATATGACGTTTAGAAATGCCATAAAATGGAACTTTAAAATTTTTTTGATATTTTTATACCCTCCACTTAGTGATAGAGGGTATATATAAGTTTGTCATTCCGTTTGTAACTCATCGAAATATCGGTCTGAGACCCCATATAGTATATATATTAGTGATCTGTGGTCGATTTTTAGACATTTCAGCGATGCCCGTCTGTCAGTCTGTGGAAATGGTGATCACGGCCAAAGTATTAAACATATATCACTTAGACTTACCACATTTACTTGTTGTTGTCCTAAGTTGTTCGGTATTGCATTTGAGCGAAATCGGTTTAGCGGTTCAGAAGTAATGAACGAAAATGTAAGAACACCTCGAAAATTTTAGTACCCCGAGTAAAAAAATTGATATGACACAATATATAATTTAATATGGGTTCGTGTCTATTTTGATATAATCTTATACGAAAAATGGTTTCATAAGATTTGATCGAATAATATCTAATAATATCAGTTTATATAACTTTATATCGACTTTGATACGAGTTTTGGTCTAATCCAATGATATAAAATTATATCCAATTATATTAAAATTTATACAATTTAATAAACCGGATGTTTTTTTAGTTTTTAATAAAAAGTTGAAAAATTAAAATAATAAAAATAAATTGTTCTTGAAAAAAACTTAAAAAAATTTCAAAAAATGGAGTCATGTTAAATTTTATATAAAACACTTAGAAAATATTTTCAAAAAAATTGTCCTTGAAAAAACTTAGAAAAATTTAAAAAAATGGAGTCATATAAAATTTTATATAAAACACTTAGAAAATATTTGCGATAAAAAAAATGTTCCTTGAAAAAAAACTTAGAAAAAATTTAAAAGATGGAGTCATATAAAATTTTATATAAAACACTTAGAAAATATTCGTGATAAAAAAGTGGTGCTTGGAAAAATCTTAAAAAAATAAAAAAATATGAAGTCATATGAAATTTTATATAAAACACGTTGCAAATATTTGCGATAAAAATATGTTCTTCGAAAAAACTTAGAAAAATTAAAAAATAATGGAGGCATATAAAATTTTATATAAAACACTTAGAAATTTGGAATGATGCATGGGACCAGATGTTACAACATATAGTTATGTATGGCGATATCTTAAAAAAATCCCACATCAAAATTTATTATATAAATATATCTTGCAATACATAGTGTCACACATGATCATATATGAAATAATATGACTATATAAAAGTATATAAGATGATATTAAATTATTTTTACTCGGGACGTTCTACATAACCTAAAAATACAAAATGCTTTAAATTGGCTGCTGGTTGGCATATGGGAACAGAATTGGGCACAGCGTGTTATTTTTATAAGTACAAACCTATTACAAAAAAAAAATCGCAGAATTTTTTTTCACCAAAAAATTTTTTCCGCTATTTTTTTTTTTTTTTCAAAAGTTTTTTTTCGCAAAAAATCTTTTTTAGTTTGTGGAGGATATCTGTACATTCGTCAAGGGCGAATTTAACTTTTTTACTTGTTTTTTATTGATATCTAATACAAAATGTCCCACTTTGACAACATTGGCGTGATAACTGGAGATAGGCACGTGAGTGAATTTTGACTCCCGTTAACTCACGCAAAAACAAATATAATTTTCTCAATCGCTTTTTTTTTTTGTCAATTTAATCACTATTTACGTGAGTGAACAAAACACCACTTACGTGTGACTCACACTCGCGCGTTACTTACGCTTAACATTTAAAACACGGAAAAAATTGTTAAAACTTTAAAAAAACCTGAACAAATACAATTAAATTATTTTGACACAAGTAAAAAAATGGCACTCACTACGAATCACTCAAAAATGTCTCACTCACGAACAAAAAATTTGAATCACGCTTACTTTTGATCACGCCTAATTAACGTGACCAACGTCCATCTTTAGTGCTAAACATTAAGTCTGGGAACGCATTTAAGCGGGCACATTTTGGCGATAGCATTTTGAATAGTTTGTACGAAATTGTTAGCTCATAGCAATATTTGGGAAATATTTCATTAAAATCTTCTGGTAAAATCAAAATGAGGAATTTATAAAAACTTAGAAATGTAAACATTGGACATTTTTTAAACAAGCTGTGCCCTTCATTTTGGATCCGCCATTTTTATTTAAAAACATCTGAGTTCGTAATCGTGATTAACGTTGCGCAATCATTTCCTAGTCATAGTTTGAAACATTAATCAATCATTTAAATATTTTGTCCACCATATTGGATCCGCTATTTTAAATTTCGAATATTTGATTTTAAAATCAGATTTGGCATCCGAAAACCCATCAAAATCAAAGTTTTTGTCCAAAACAGACAACACAGAAAAAAACTTAATATATTATTTGTAGCCATATTGGATCCGCCATTTTGAATTTAAAAAATCTGAGCTCATATTTGTAATTACTAGGGATGAGATTTCCATGCAAATGCATGTTTTTTGTCGATAGTCTAAAAACGATATCGTCCAATTATCTTTCCGAATCACGAAATTTACGTTAAAATGGCATCGATTTGTTTTTGCATATTTTTGCATATTTTGGTGAAAATGCATACTTTTGCATATTTTGGTTTAAAATGCATATTTTGTGCATATTTCCAACTTTTAAGTGCATATTTTGGCATAAATTATCATGTCACATCGACATTACATTACATGTTTCGACATTATCATGTTAATCGAGATTTTGCAAATTTTGCTAAACTTGAACTGAAAAACAGAATGCTTGGTTAAACTTGGTTTTATTTTAATAAAGTTTAATAAAACTCCAGGTTAAACTAAGTTAAAGCGATATGTCAAAAACGCAGCCTTAGGCTGAGTTTTTGAGTTGTAAAATTTATTGGTTTTAGGTTTAAACTGAATTAAACCCACAAATTTTGTTTCTGAGATGTGGTTTATTTTTAGTTTAACTCACCAATAAGGGAGAGTTTAACTCTAAGGTATAAAAATGTCAAAAAAAACACATCTGATTTTCAAATATACTGGTTAGTGTTGCCATGTTGTGGTATTTTAATGGAAAAAATGTACGATGATGGTAACTATTCTAATTGGAAATTCGATATTTGGTATGGCAATACTGCGTTTAAACTAAGTTAAAGCGATATGTCAAAAGCTCAGCCTTACTGTTTTACATGATTTTTTGTGTTTTTGTTAAAAAAATTTAATATTTTTATGCTAGAAGAAGTTCAAAGTCATGCTTTGGACTGGTGGACAAGAAAATTTATTTTTTTTCGGCCCGCCTACTTTGGAGGGAGTGGTTATAAAAAAAATAGTTTAAATGCGTAAACATTTTTTTTTTAATTTTTTTAACATATTGGAGGGTATAAAGGATTCGGCACAGCACTCATTTTTTAATTATTTTTTTTTTTCATTAAAAGATCCGGCACAGCCAAATTTCACATTCCCATTTGTTTTTTCTTTTTTGAAAATTCTTAAAATTTGTTCCTCAATTTAATAGTATGTGTGTCTTTTATTTTAGATAAAACAAAATGGATCATCCAAATCTACCCTTTGCATTCTCCCTACCCGGGCACACACATCCACCAATACCACAAACTGCTAATATGATGGGACCGCATCCATCAACCGGTCCCCCAGGGCCAACAGCAAGTCCACCACAAAGTGTGCCTGGTAGGCGGACACCTTTAGGCTCAGTAGGTATAGGCGGATTTTATGCTCAAAGTCTTGGAATGCTACCACCAGGAGATGAAAATAGGCCTGATTCGGGAGCTGGAACAAGTACGGAAAAAACTTTAACAAGTTTAATGCTAGTGCCCACAACAAGTGGTAGTGGCACGGGACCTAGTTCTTCAATAACAGGATCAAGTAGTGGCGGTGGTAGTGGTAGTAGTGGAGGTGGCAGTGGTGGTGGAAAACAAAAGAATCGTCAAGGAAAAACTGTGAGATTGAATATAAATGCAAGGTAAGTTATAAATTTTGATGTTTTAAAATCTCGCGTTAAAATAAAAAGGATCAGTACTGATCCGAAAAATGGATCGCTACGATTAGATCAGTTTTAATCGGATATATACAATTTCATATATAAACTCATTTTTCGGAGGAAATGAATACGTCCGATAAAAACTGATCTAATCTTAGCGATCCATTTTTTGGATCAGTAATGATCTTTTAAATCTCGGATCAGTACTGATCTTACTCGGATTAGTACTGATCTTACTCGGATCAGTTCTAATCTTTCAAATCTCGAATAAGATGTGATATATACGAATATATATAAACAATTTTATTCGGGATCAGATTATTTTCATTTTTCAAATTCTTTTTTAGAGAACGTCGTAGAATGCATGATTTAAATGATGCATTGGATGAATTACGTAATGTGATACCCTATGCTCACTCTCCATCAGTTAGAAAGCTTTCAAAAATTGCTACCCTCTTATTAGCCAAAAATTATATACTTATGCAACAAAATGCTATAGAAGAATTAAGAAGGTAAGTAGCTGTTGCAAATATATAGCGAAGATTTGAAATTAATATTGATTTTTTTTTCATAGACTACTGGCCTATATTCAAAGCACTACAGGAGCAGCTCCCTTGGATTTGGCTTCATTCCCAGCGGCTGCAAAACTACAAGCTCTGCTACAGAGCGCAGGCAATGAATTTACAGAATTTAACGATCCTGGTAGTAATTTAGATTGATAGCGCGATTTAAAAATTCATGGCAGCATAAAACAAAAGTGATTTTAAAAAAATAAGTTTTCAATCATTTCAATCCAAATTTTTAAGTCATAATAACGATAGAAAAGATTTTAAGAATATGATTTAAAAAAAAAAAAAGGTACAAGATGTTAAAATACTAGAAAATTCAAGTTCGCGTATAGAAACTTTTTTGGTCTGCTAATATCTGTTAATATATGGTTGCATTTCATTATATATGTTTATGTAAATTTATCTAATCAGATCTAAATAGATCTTGAATTTGTCACCCAGGCTGAACAAAATCGAAATGTAACAAGATCAAAAGTTTATAAAATCTAAGAAACTAAATTTCTTATACCATTGAGTCGAATGATTTTTAATCATTTTTAAATTGTTTTTTTTTTAAGCCTAAAAGTATGCATTAAAGCCTATAATTTTTTTACAAAAAACATCTTAAGACAATAATTACAATTGGAGCGGCAAGCGGCTTTCCGCAATTGTTCTCATAAAAATAGAATTGAATCTAGTTTGGCGGAAAAACGCGGCGGAATTTTGTATTCATATAAAATGTATTTGAACAGTTGCGGAAAAACGCTTCCCGCTCCAATTGTGATTATTCTCAAAGCCGTTTGACTCAGTGGTACAGCGACAATTGGCCTTTTTTTTTTGCCGCAGACTTGATCAACACCGCTATGTCGGGTCATTTTAGAGTTTCTTTCTTTACCACTGAGATATTAAACCGTATAGCAATTTAAGTGTCAATTTTATGTGCCGGAGTAAAAATGAATTTGGTCACATATATTTAATTTGACAACAACGTATTATGACAACATGTATTATTAGAGTGGCATTTTTTCTTCAACATTTTATTTTCGCAAGTGTCCGACAAATTTTTATCTACTAGACCTAAAAATTATGTGGTACAAATTTGAGGCCAATCGGGTTAAAGTAACCCGTGGCTCGCGGCAATCAAAGTTTTGAATAAAATTAAAAGAACAAGTAAAAAGTTAAATTCGGCTTTGCCGATTGTATTGATACCCTCCACAATTTCAAAAAGATTATTGCAAAAAACTTCATTTAAAAGGAAATTACTTTTGAAAAAAAAAAAAATTAAAAAAAAAATTTCCGCGAAAAAAAAATTTTAATAAAAAAAAAATCCGCGATTTTTTTCTTTTTTTGTTAAAAAAATATGTTCGTACTTGTTAAAATACCATTTGGTGTTGAATTATAATCACATATGTCAACCAGCAGTCGAATTAAAGAATTTTGTATTTTAAGGTTATGTTGAATTTACCAACATTTTTGAGGTATTCTTACATTTTCGTTCATAACTTTTGAACTGCTGAACTGATATCGCTCAAATGCAATACTAAACTGCTCGGGAGAACTTCCAATAAATATGTTAAGTTTCAGTCATCCTCGTGTAATATTTCGGCAGTGATCACCATTTCCACAGACATACGGACATTGCTAGAATGTCTTAAAATCGATCATTGATCAATTATATATATACTTTATGGGGTCCCAGACCGATATATCGATGAGTTACATACGGAATGACAAACTTATATATACCCTCTATCACTAAGTGGAGATTATAAAAACAAGTAAGAAAACTACAGTCGGTCAAGACCGGCCATATAATACCCACAAAGGTGTTTTCCTGAAAATGGGCCCAAGTTCAAACATGGACCTATTGGATCGACAAAAGCATTTACAATTTAAATTTGTGTGAAATAGGCTTCTAATTGTGTCCAATAAACCGCTTTAACTAAATATCGGGTGAAGTTTTTATATGTGGACTAACAAGGGAAGTCTCCCTAGTGTCACCCGCGGATCTTTACGGAATTGGTTTTATTTTGTAGATCAGAAAAAATAAAGGGACACGTATTTTTTTATAGCGGCGCAAATTCACATTTAGGGGGTGCAAATGAGGGGGGAAGAAACGCAAATTTTTCAGTTTTTTGCGTTTATCTCCTATATAATACAAACAAACCTAGTTACATGTTACATACCAAATAAAAGGTCTTTGGAAAACCTATCTTCGTGTGCAAACAGCGTGTCCAAACATGCACAACTTTTCGTCATATTAAGTAAAATGCCAAAATTTTAGGACAATTTTGTTAAAAAGTCAAAAAATATTTACTTTTTGGGCACATTATTAGCATCACGAGATAGGTATTTTAAATACCTTTAATCTGATACCAAATATGCCTATATTAATTTTGAGCCAATAGGCGTAAATCGTAAAAAACTGAAAAAGGTCAATTTCCCCCATACAAATCGACGCCACCTAAAAATGAGTTTGGGCCGCTAAAAAAAAATACGTGTCGAACGAATTTTCGTTCTGAACAACATATGCAAATTTCATGAAAATCGGAGAGACCAGGGAGACTCTCCTTGTAAGTCCTAAAATGGTCCGCTTATAATCAGATTTGATTAGGTTATTAAAGTAAGCGTTAAATACATACAAACAAAGTAAGGGGAGAATTTCGGAAATGGGAACTCAAATCCTGATTATTTAATTATCGGTAGTTAATGTAACGTAGTACCGAGCAATCGGACTAGTTTACATTATACATGTGCACGAATGCATTTAAAAGTCGTTTAGAGACATTCTAAAAATGTAGAATGAAAAACATTATTCTATTCTTTCAGTTCAAAACGAATGAATAATGTAGTCTACACAGAAAAAAATAAAAAAAATATTTGAGTAAATTTTTAATACTATTGAGTAAAAAATAACTCAATTTTGCACCAGTAAACGATTTAATAGTATTGAGTAAATTTTTAATAAAAATTTATTAAATGTTTGAAAAAAAAATTGAGTAAATTTTTAATTGACACAATTAAAAATTTACTCAAAACTTATCTATTTATTTTTTTTTAAAGTTTAAAAAAGTTTTAAATTTTTTTACAAAAAAAAACAAAAAACTTGTTTTTTCAAACTTTACCAAATATATTTATGTCTCAAAAACATAGGAAAATTTTATAAAGACGATTACAACCTTTCATATATATATACAAAAAACTATAAACTAACCGAGAATTCAAAAAACTATGAGAGTTAAAAAAAAAAATAAAAAAACTATTAAATTTTTATTAAATTATTTACTTAAATTGCTTTTAAAATTTTTGAGTAAATTTTTAATTGCGTCAATTAAAAAATTACTCAATTTTTGTTTTTAAATTTAAACAAGTGATTACTCAAATTTGTTTCCTTCATATTTTTTTCTGTGTATGCTTGCAATATAAAGGAACAAAAAAAAAAAAAAAAAACAAGTGAGAGTGTTACATTCGGCTGTGCCGAATCTGTTATACCCTCCAAAATGTAAAAAACAATATAAAAAAAAAATCAGGAGCGTCTTTTTTTTTGGGGGGGGGGAGGTTGGTGGGAGACGTTAGTGGGCACCTTTTCCTTGCGATTTTGAACTTCTTCTGAGATAAGAAAGTTGCATTTTCTTAGCAAAAGTACAAAAAACCCTGCAAAAAATGCGGTTTTTCTTAGGTTGGTTTAGTTCCCCAAAGGGGAACTTTTTTCCCTTTTCCGATTTTGCCTATTTCCGAACTTAACCTGCCTAGGAATATAAGACATATTCGTGCAAATCTTCGGAAGTCTAGCAATTTTATTTTGGACTGTATCGTGTCCTCTACAGACGGACGGACAGACAGACGGACGGACGGATATCGGTATAATGTCTTAGAATCGATCACTGATCAATAAAATATATTTTTTATGGGGTCCTAGACCGATATTTCGATGCGTTACACACAGAATGACAAAGTGAGCATACCCCCATACTGTGGTTGGAGGGTATAAAAACAGTACAGTAATTTAGAATTAGAAATATTCTAAAATACTGTACTCTGAAGCGAATAAATCAAATGATTTTTTCATGAAAAAAATTTTTATTTTTTTATTTTTTAAAAATATTTTTTGGACATTTTTTTTTTTACAATTCTTTTTTATCTCATATTTTTACTCACTCACCGAATGAAAATTTTCATTTTCAAAAATTTCGTTCGTTCACTGCATAACAAAAATATTAAGTATTAATAATTTAATATGCTAATATCTCGAAAACTGAGTAAGATAGAGCAAAACTCCTAATTTTGAATTTGAATTTTAAAATCCTCATATCTCTGTAACTACCGCCGGCACGACGAAAAGTTGTAAAGCAACTGTGTAGCTCTTGGATCGTAGAACAAGACCACCGAACACCCGAAAGATACCCTATAAGAAAGTTGACCTCTTCATATGTGTGGACACCATCGGGTCCTAACTTTGAATAAAAAATTCCAATTCCCGGAAAAAAACTAAAAAATAAAAAAAAGGTCTCGAGCTCGAGTATTTTCATTTCTTAATATTATATAAAAGGTCGAATAAAATTTAAAATTTTATTTATTTTCGGAAATTTAAAATGCTTATATCGCTCCAACACAACCAAAAATTGCAAAGCAATTTTGTTGCTCTTGAATCGTAGAAGAAGACAACCGAACACCCCAAAGCATTTCGAGCAATAGGTTTTGAGTTATTTCAGTTTTTAGGGCCCAATAGGTTAAACACATTTAAAACTATAATAACCCAAAAACTATTGCTCGGATTGCTCTCGGGTATTCGGTGGTCTTATTCTACGATCCAATAGCTACAAAATGGCTCACTACTTTTTGTCGTGTCGGCAGTTGTTACCGAGATATGCACATTTTAAAATTTCCGGAAATTCGAATTTTTTGATTCAAAGTTAGGATCCAATAGGGTCCAGACAGGTAAAGAGATTTTGATTTTGATACGAAATTCTGCTACGCTTTGCACTACTAATTTTTTTTTTTGCCTGTACTGATTTTTGATCACGTTTACTGATCAGAGAACGCTGTACTGATTTGTACTGATTTTTTGAAATTTGTACTGGTTTTTAAACTTTTCTATATAAAAAATAATTTCATTCGAAAATTCTATACGAAAGTTGAATTTTCATAAAATAAGTCGTCAATAAAGTTTTTTATAACTTAAGTCTGATAATAACAAAATTTAGCTGAATGCACAATGACGGACTACTCTCTGCCAGAGAGTGGATTTTGTTCCTTTCTTTTTCGCACTTACACATTTTTTGTATGATGAGTCTCTATTTTTAGAGATGGTACTCTGTAGTACATAGTACTCCGACATTGTGTCGGAGCCTTTATAATGAATTATTTTCAAGAAGATTAGAGTTTATGAATCAATAGTTTCCTAAACACAAAAAAATGTAGCCGAGCACAAGATTATTTTGATCTTCATAAATTTATATGAAAAGACGCACAGAATCTTTGAAGTTGTCTATAACGAAAACTCCACGTGATGATGGATTTTCTAAATTTTTAGAAACATATTTTAATTGCATGAGTCCAAATGATTCTGAGATGTTCGGTGAGATAATATCATCAGAATTTATTGAAAAAGTGCTTAGAACACCAGAGTTATCTAAAAAAAACCTGTGTTTATTAACAAGGTAGTTTTCTAAAAGGATAATTTATCAATACTTAAGGAAAAAAATCATCAGAATCTTTTGGTTTTTCTTGTTTTTGAAACCTGTGTGTTTTTGTAATATTTTCTGCACTGAAACGATCAAAACATTCAAATTAAGTTGTTTGAAGTCAACTAAATTTGCTGAAAAATAACAATAACAGTTTATGACAGTTATTTTTAACAGTTGTTTTTTCTAAAATACTAATTGACCCCAAGTTAGTTAGTTTAACCAAATTTTTTTGAGTGTTTAAGAAATCATCAGTGTTTTTGCATGGAAAAGAGTTTTCAGAAAGTTATTTCTAAAAAACAAACATAAAAACTTTGCCGTACTTATTTGAATTCAGAAAAAAATGGTCACTCTATACATACAGTCACATAAACCACAAATTTTAAACAAAAATTGTGTCACAAAACGCATTGGTAAATCAATTCATTTTTACTCGGGTATAGATTTTAAATTATTAAGTACATAACTCTTATCTAGTCAGTTTTAAATAAAAAAAAAATTATAAACAATTCTTAAGTGATATTTTTATTTATACAAAAAAAAACAAAGATATATAATTAAAATTATTAATTTAGTTTTTAAGTTAATTTTTGTGTGTGTATCTACATATTTAAGAAAAGAAAACATTAAAAAGTTTTTAAATGATATTATAAATACATGTATTTAAGTATAGATGATGAAAATTAAGCAATAAATATTATAGAATTTTAAAAAAAATAATCATAATTTTGTTTCTTCTGTCAAAAGGTTGTCAATTTAAATAAATGATCGCTTGAAAAGACATTTAAAAAGATTTAAATTTAGAATAATAGGATTGTTTTTTTGCACTTTTGGATTATCTTAATCCATATTTTTAGTTCATTACGTTGATTGATGACTACACTCAAAAAATTATGTTAGTAAAAGCAACTGAAAATGTAAGTTAAAATAACTACTTTGTAAGTTGTTTTGGGGTCAACTACTTTTTCAGTTAAATCAACTAACAATGTTAGTTATTTTAACTGACAAAAAACAACTAACTTATATACTAAAAACTACTTACATTTATAGTCAAAACATTTAAAATGTAGTAAAAATAAAATAATCAATATAGAAATTTTTTTTTCAAAAAATTGTTCAAAAAAAATTGAAGATCAAATTTTTTCCAAGTTTTTTCTTTTAAAAAAAAACTTGTGAAAAATAAAAAAAAACGAACATTTATTTTTATTTTTGGAAAAAAACTTTGTAAATTTTTCAGATATAAAAAAACAAAATTAACTACTTTAAATAACTGTTACTCACATACTTTTTTGTTAGTTGTTCAAAAAACGACTTAAAATAACTAACAGAAATAGTTGTTTGATATTTTTCATGCAAAAACAACTGACTTTGTAGTTGAAAACAACTCACTACTGTAAAATATGCAAACAACTAACATGTAGTAACTTACATAATTTTCTGAGTGTACTTAAATGTATACGACTTTTAACACACCCTTCATTTTAACGTGCAATTTGTGAATGAACGGACATTCCGTGTGTTGAAGTTTCTCTCGACCTTTTTCTCACTTAGAATCCTGACACATATGAAATTGAGCTACTTGCCCCTCTGGGAAACGCGGATCATAACCTCATTTCTGCATCCTTTTCCTTTTGCTTTAAAACAAGCGACGAATCGCAAACGTGCAAAAAACACACTTAATATTGAAATTTAAATCTTTAATACAAAAACTGACCATCAGAAAATCTACATAAATGCAGTTTCTTTCTGCTTGGTAGATTTAACATTATTGACGATCTTGAACTTGAAAAAATATAACCTTAAATAGCAAACGTTTTATACACTAAAAAAAATTGAGAAAACAAATCCCGTAGTTTTAACTAGGAAGGAGGTAACAAAATATTTTTTTTTTTTTATTGAAAAATACTTAAAAAAAAGTTGACAAAATTTTGAAAAATTTATTACGAGGATTCTAGTTAATTTACACAAAAAAACAGTTATTTTACAAAACTGATTTTATTACGAGGATTTATGTTGTTTAACAAAATTTTTTTTTTTTTAATTTACCATTTTGGTTTGTAAATTTACCATTTTTTAACATATTTACCATTTTTTCTTGTAAGTTTACCAGTTTTTTTTTTTTTATTTTTCCGGTTCTAAAACAACATTTTTACCAATAAAATTGTTTATTTTACCAATTTTTGGCGCATTCCAAATTACGAGGAAATCCTCGTAATTTTGCGAGAATTTTACCTACCTCCTATTTTGCGAGAATAGCGTCGTAAAATCACGAGATTTTTTGGTAACTTTACAAGAATGTTTTTTGAGTGTAAGATTTACCACGTCAAAAAGTTATAATTTTTGTACGCGATTGGCCGAAAATATTTAAGAAAAAATTATATATCTATAAGAAAAAACTTATATATCTATAAGAAAAAAAAAAATTATATATCTATAAGAAAAAAACGATAATGTTCGCACTTAATCTTGGGATCCCATCCTCACCGCTGAAGTTTCAACTTTTTTAAGCCAAAGAGCATTTAAAAAAATGTAAAAAATTCAAATTTGATCAGATATTCTTAATTTTGGATTTTATGAGGTCAAGTTAATCACATCTTTTTAGATATTAAATATCAACTATTTAGGATATTGCTTACCTCTAAAAACCAGAGGTGGAAAAATATACGTACATTTTGGATTAATCCGAAAATAAACTTTTTACCATAATATAAAACAAATTACGTTAAAATTCAAAAATATGATTGTTTTTTCCTGACTAGGAAAATAGTGTACCCTTGGATACCAAAACCATTTCTGAAAAAAAAAATCTTAAAAAAAATCGATTTTTGAAACTAATTGGTTGAAATTATCGCGAATTCAGATCTGTTCTTGAGTAGTACATTTTCGAAGTCGGGAAGAAAAAAATCATATTTTGCAATTTTAATACGATTTTTTGACATTACTGCAAAAAGTTGGTTTTCGGGTTTCTCCAAAATGTATAAATTTTTCCACCTCAGGTTTGTAATATGACAAGAAAAATTTGGTAGATTTTTTTGCTACCTCTTACCTACTTTCCTAGTACAAATTATGAGCTTTTTTGAAATTTTATAAGATTTTTACAAATAAAATTGTAAATTTTCAAATTTTTTGATGCGATAAAACTTACAGGATATTCTAGTAACTTTACTTTATTTTTTTTGTAAAATTACCTTGGATATTTGGACATTTATAAGAAAAGTTGTAAAATTACAAAAAAAAAAAAAAAATTTTGATCGAAAATTTGTTGTTAAAAAACAAGGAAAACTGTAAAATATTGTTAAAATGAGATAACGAGACTTTTTCTAGTAATTTGACAATGTTTTTTAAAATGAAAATGTTTTAAGGCTGTTGTCTAATTTTAAAAATGATGCATGACGCCACCTCAGTTTGACTACAAAAAAGAAAATAAGAATTAATGTATTCATTTTTTTAAAACCGAAAAGGTTTGTAACTTCTATTTGAAATTTGGATAATAGTTCACCTGCTGGTGAATAAAACCTTTTCTCACCAGCTGGTGAATTAAATATAACATAATTATTTTTAACAAAAAAATTTTTTTTGTTCACCAAATTTTTTTTTTATAAATTTTTTTTCGTTTCATCAAAATTTTTTTTTTTGTTATAATTTTTTTTCACAAAATTTTTTGTTTTTCATCAAATCTTTTTTTCCAATTTTTTTTTTGTTGATCCAAATTTTTTATAATTTTTTTTTTTCTTTTCATCAAAATTTTTTTTATAAATTTATTTTTTTCATAAATTTTTTTTTTTTAATTTTTTATTATTACATAAAATTTTTGTAAAATTACAAAAAAACAAGTAGAAACGTTAAATTCGACTTGGCCAAATCTATGAATACCCTCCACAATGCCTTTTTTAAGTAATAGTAAATTTTCTAACGCGAAAAAAATAACTTTTTTGTTTAGAAATATTTTATTTTGTTTTAAAAAAACTTTTTTTAACTAATTTTTGAAAAAAAAAAATAAAATAATTTACTAAATTTTGTTTTTTTAGTGTAAAATTTTTTTTTGAGTGCAAAATTTTTTTCGAGTGTATTTTTTTTTTAGTGTAAAAATATGTTTCAGTAACAAAAATACATTGTAAAATATTTTTGTGACTTACCAATGTTTTTAAAACATATTAAACGGGTTTTCAACTCATGAATTTAAGGTGAAGCTAATCTGAAATTCATGGTTTTGCTAATAACTTTTGAACCACAGGACCGATTTGGCTGAAATTCAATACGAACTAGACTAGAGGAACGACAAATGTATTTGCCCAGCTTCAGCATCGTCAGAGTCGCGTTTCGAAAGTTATAGTGATTTTTATCTCGTAAATTCACGAAAAACACTTGCCGAAATTCAGTCTTTTGCTCATTACTTTTGAACCACTGGACCGCTTTTTCTGGATTGCAATACCAACCTGACCAGGTAAATGCCCACATATATACGCAAATTCTTAAAGAGCCTTCGTAAAGTCTTTCAAAAGTTAGCGTGTTTTTTAATCAGACAGACGGACGGACGGAGAATATATGAATATATATTCTTTATGGGGTCCTATACTAATATTTCGAGGTGTAACAAACGGAATGACAAACTTATATATACCCTATATCACTAGAGTGGAGGGTATAAAAAATAATGGTGGTTGCACTTGTAGAATACATCTGGTTCAGACTAGCCGTGCATACCAAGAGCCATGGTTAGGTTAGCTTGTGAAAGGTGACGTCGGTTTACACAAAACCAAACGTCCATAGATGCCTTGATGTTGTTAATTATGATACCTTTAACGATCACGATCGAAACCTTCTCTCTTCGATTTTATTACTCGCATTGTTTCCAATTACACAGCTCAACAAGAAAATGCGTATTGGATTCTGGTTAGTGATTTGGATAGTGTCTGTTGCGCAGATTCCAAATCCGGAGCCCAAATTTGTCAATCACATCAGGATTTTGAGTAATTCGCGGTTAAAGTGCCGAAAAAGGGAATTTTTTACCCTTTTTAAAAGCTTATAAAATAAGATCCTGACATGCAAATGACTTGGTATCAAGCTCATTCGAAAGCCTGTAATTTTCTCTTAAAGATAAGATAAAATGTTATAAAAATTTAATTTTCTAAAATGGTAAAAAAATCATTACCAAAAAACCTTCCATTTTTTCAATATTTAGTTTATTAACACAGTGTTTTTTAACAGATTTCCATACAAATTCATACGTAAATTTTAGATTTAAAGCACATGTGGCTAATAATTCTTTTACCATTTTAGAAAATTAAATTTCAAGAGGATTTGATCTTGTCTGAAAGAGAAAATTACACACTTTCAAATGAGCTTGATACCAAGTCATTTGCATGCCAGGATCTTATTTTATAGGGGTTCAAAAATGGTCAAAATGGGACTTTTTTGACATTTTAACCGCGATTTTGTCAAAATTGTGACGTGATAGAAAAATTTGAGTGACCGTTTTGGAATCGGGGCACCAAACCCTATTAACTTTTTTTGATTTCATCCAAAACGCAGCGACAAACCTCAGATTTGTAGAGCGGTGTTATTCACCCCATTTTGAAGTTTTTAAAAAAGCAAGTAGGGTCTTTCAGAACTTTTTGGAAATTCGAAGCGAAAATCCATGGACCCTACGAAAACCTTTAGAGTAAAATAGAATACCCAGAACTTCAAGTTTGTGAAATTCAATTGGTCCATCTCGTTCAACTCGCTTTTAGAAAATTTTCAAAAAAAATTTCGGAACTTAGAAAATTTTTCAATTTTTTTTTCCGAATAGCATTTTTAATGAAATTTGTTGCTCCAAAACGCCAAAAAAAAATGTAAATTTTTTTTTGACCAGTTCTTTTTTTTGAGTGTATCAGGTGGTTGGTTGCATAAAGAAATATTTTCTCGACCCACCCTATTAAACAATAAAATTTAAGAATCTTATATTTTATACATTTTGTAATTTTATAGGTTTTGCTCCATTTACGATAAAAATACTATAGATTTTTAATAAACTGAACAAATTACGTTTGTGTTAAAAAGTAATAACTAAACAACTAACAAACTGTTATTAAAAACCGCAAAGTGTTAAATTTGTTAACTAAAAAAAAACACATACGTAATAAATACTACAATTAACTAATTAATAAACAAAAATAAATAGTAGTACTACGTTTTTTGTAGACAAAATAATTACTACGAAATAAAAATTTTTCATTAATAACAAATATTACGTTTTTGTCAATATAAATAAAAATCGTAACACTTATAGTCTTAGTGCTACCCAGCAAACAATTTTGTTACATAATACAGTTTTTTAATATATATTGTTTAAAAATATAAAACTCTTAAGATTTTGAATAGAAAAGTTTTTAGAAATTAGATTAAAAAACCACGTTGTTCAAAATCTTTCATCTCTTCTCGAAATGTTTGCTAGGTAAGCTTGTTTAAAAAAACACGCTTCACATTTATAAACAAAATTTCATCATGCATTATAACGAAAAAAGGTCAAGGATTTTAATTTGAAAAAAAAAAAAAAAATATTCTAAAAACTTATAGACCTGCACTTTTTGATAACCCACTTTAAAAATACATCTACACAAATCGAATATATCATACTGCACGGTTCGGCTAAAAGATGTTCAGGGATTATGATGATTATTTTTTGGTTATTTTTGCATTTTTAGTGAAAATTATAATTATTATACAAATAATAATTATAACACCGTCCGACAAAAAGAAAAAAAGTAGTTGAACACGAACTGGATAATATGTGGGGCATTCCATGTCAAATCGGACACTTTGAATAATTTTTTTTTTTAGATTTTCCCAATTTGTTGACAGTTTTTAGTACCCTTCGAAAACTCCTTCGTACACTGAGGGAAAAAATCGTCGTCAAATCAAAAATTTTCGGACTCATTTTTAAAATTCTCAAATTTTTGAAAGAAATTTTAATAATGAAATGAAATTTTATAAAATTAAATATGTTTCGGTCTTGATTTTAAAAGTATATTTTTTGAATTAAATATAAAAAAACTCCTTTTTATTTCATAATGCTGCCATGATGAAAATAATCATTTTCATAATCATTTTTTAATCAACTTTAAATCATTTTTTAATCAACTTTAAAAACGACGCCTCATAAATGACGCAATTATTTTAGAAAAGTTTCGTGGCGTATCATAAGTGAAAACTTTTCAATTTCCATAAAAATTAAATAAACGAAAAATAATAAATATTTTCTTAAAGTAAAACAATGAACTAAATTTTTGTAATAAGTGACAAAAGTCAAAAGTAAATACATATGTATTGACATAAATAAAAAAAACGGTGTGGAAATTAATGTGGAGTTTGCGGAAATTAATGTGGAGTACCTATAATCCAGAAGAAAATTAACATTTTATGACAGCAATCCCGGAATTTTTGTGTTATTTGATGTCTATTTTATCGTCGGTGCTCTGACAAAAAAACCTACGTGTATTTCTTGAGAGACTAGTTAATTTGTGAACTTTTGCGTTGAATTTTAAGGTAATCTTAATGGAAAAAGTAGATTTGCAATATTATTTAAATATGTATGTAAGAGGTGTAACTTTAAAACAACGTGAAAGGACACAATTAATCTAATTCGTAGACGTCTTCAACAATTTTTGAAAATCACATGGGTGTTTTCGTCGGAGCAGCGACGATATATTATTTTATTTCTATATATAGAAAATTGCATCTTTCTAACTTTTCTGTGGTATATATATAATCCTTGAGAATTCCTAAGAGGAACATAGGGCCACAACAAATTTCTTCCATTCAACCTTATCTTCGGCCAGGCGTTTGATCTGGCTCCAGGAATACCCAGCATCACGGATTTCCTTTTCTGTGTTACGTCTCCAGGTGTTATTTGGTCGACCTCTTCTTCTGCTGCCTTGAGGGTTGAATTCCAGCGCCTTTCTTGTAATGTTGGTCATTGGTTTGCGAAGAGTATGACCAAGCCATCGATATTTACGTGTTTTGATGGTTTCAATTATTAATGGTTGGCTAGTTCTTATCCAGAGCTCATCATTGGAGATAGTGTTCGGCCAAAAAACTTTAATAATGCGCCGAAGGCATCTATTGACAAAAGCTTGAATTCGTTTGGCATCAAGTATTGAGAGATTCCATGTTTCGCATCCATACAATAGAGCTGACTTTACGTTAGAATTAAAAATTTTGATTTTTGTTTGCACTGAAATGTTGGATGTTTTCCAGACTTTGGTAAGAGTTCCAAAGGTTTGTCTCGCTTTGTTAATGCGGTATTGAATGTCGGCCGAACTTCCTCCGGATTTATCGATTAGCGATCCCAAGTAGAGGTATTCATTAACATCATCTAAGCGTTGGTCAAGGAGAGAGAATTGACGGGTATTTTCGGTATTAAGCCTCAGCGATTTGGTTTTGTTGGTGTTTAATTGAAGACCTACTTTTTCTGCATTGGCGCTTACTAAGTCAAGTTTTTGTTGCATTTCACTAAAGTTATGCGAGATTAAGCAAATATCATTGGCATAGTCGAGATCATTTAGTTTGGCAGTGAAATCAAGATTGATGCCGCTGGTAGTGGGAATAGATTGTGCCATGACTAGGTCGAGTACAATATTGAAGAGTAAGGGTGATAGAATACAACCTTGTCTGACACCAACGTTGATATCAATGAGGTTGCTTTTGAGACCTTCATGAAGAACTAGACAGCGAGCATTGTTGTAAAGTGCTTTAATTAGCCGGATTATCTTAGATGGAACTCCCTTACAAGCCAAGGCCTGCCAAATAGCAGATTGATGTATAGAGTCAAAGGCACGTTTAAAATCAATAAAGATTAGATATAGAGGGGCTCTCAGTTCCACAGATTGCTCTACTATTATACGTAAACTATTGATGTGGTCTACGCAAGACCTGTTTGGACGGAAACCTGCTTGCTCTGGGCGCAAGTTTATATCTAGGGCATCGAAGATGCGATGGTGTAAAATTTTAGCAATGATTTTGTTTATTGTATTGAGTAGTGTTATTCCCCTCCAGTTAGAGCACTCCATTAGGTTCCCTTTTTTTGCAAGTTTAATGATGAGGCCTTCTTTAATATTATCAGGTAGATTTTCAGTATCCCAGAATAATTTAATGATTGGTTGGATGATTGATGCGGTCATTGGGCTGTTAATTTTAAACAGTTCAGAGGGAAGGTCATCCGAGCCGCTCGCCTTATTATTTTTGAGCGCACAAATGGCATTATTAATTTCATCTATGTCCGGAACGTCCACGTGAATAGAAAGAGGCAAGGGGTGGGTGATGCAGTTGCAGATGGGTTGGCTGTTATCGGCAGTTACGGTTAGTAGGTTTTTGTAGTAGTTCTCCCACACTAGAACTTGATCCTGTTTCGAGTATTTGACATTCCCATTGATGTCTTTTACAGGTTTGTTATTGGCACGATTATTTCCTGACAAGAGTTTGGTTATTTTATATAGGTCACGGGAGCGATTAGTCTCGCTAGCGGCTTGCGCTTCATGTGCAAGATTGTCCATCCACTTTCTCTTATCCGTTCTGGCACTGCGTTTAACCTTTTTGTTAAGTGTGTTGTAGTGCAATTGCAAGTTTTGCTTAGTAATTTGGGTATCTGCGTTGTTCAGCTCATTTTTTTTACGTTTTCTTTCTTCGATGATTTCCCATGTTCTATCTGATAACCACGGATTGTTGTGTTTACCTTTGTAACCAGTACACCTTTCTGCCGTTTTTGTAAAAACGTTTTTTACATTATTCCAATATGACTCAATATTTGGTTCGTTGTAAATATGTTGCGTTAAATTTTCAATTTCATTGCAAAATTGCTGCTTAACAGCATCATTCTTAAGCTTGCTTAAGTCAAATTTCCTTCGTTTCATCCTGTTGTTGTAATATACAGATTTAAGTTTAAGTTGAAGTTCACCGATAATAAGGTGGTGATCACTTGCTATATCTGCACCCCTCTTATTGCGGACATCAAGCAACGAGTGCCGCCACATTTTGCTAATAGCAATGTGATCGATCTGATTTTGGGTTGTGTGATTCGGATGAATCCAGGTAACCTTGTGAATCTTTTTATGGGGAAAGATGGTGCCACCAACTACCATGTTGAAATTGCTGCATGTTTCCAGAAACCGTTCACCATTATCTGTCAATCTCCCAATTCCATGGTAAAGACTTTTCTGTGGTAAAGAAAAATAAATAAAATGTGTACATAAATACAAAAAATTCCAATTGTTTTATTTACATTAAAAATTTTAGGAAACAGAAAGAAAATTATATAAATAATTTTTAATATTTAATTTGATTATGTGCACTTTTGATTTGAATATAAAACATTCTCAAATCAACGTTGTTTCAGTTCATTTTGTTTGTTACTGAAGCCATATTAAAACTGTAGATAAACATTTTCAATTTGAGAAAAAACAAAGTTTGTTGACTTTTGTCACTGTTTTATTTTTAATTTGAGATTGTTTTTGCTTGATTTGAGAATTTTTTTTTCTTAGTGTAGTAAGTTTTCAGATTTTTTTGATAACCCGTTCAAAAGATATCGAATTTTATAAAAATTGGTAGTCTGTTCCTTTACTCAAACTTCTTTTACACTCAAAATATTAACTCTGTTAAATTACAGAAGAACTCTGCTAATTTAACAGAGTACACCATACTTTTCCAGCTAACAACATTTCTTTGTAATTTTACTAAAAAAACCATGTAAAATGATTTTGCCAAAAAAAAAACTGTTAATTTACAGAGTTTCTGGTAAAATATTTGTTAAATAAACCACCATTTAGCAAAAAAAAACTATGAAAATTTACATATATTTGTAAAATGCATTTGATGCAGAAAAAAATTTACAGAAAAAACTCTGTAAATTTACAGAGTTTAGTTAAATGCATGTTATTTTGTAAAATTTTTATAAGATGTCTGAAAAAAAAATTTGTAATTTTTTTTGCTACTTCTTTAACTTTTTCTCAAAAAAAAAAAAAAAAAAAAAAAATACAGATAAAATTTTGATGTTTGGTAACAAAACCTACTCAAAACAGAAAACTTTTTTGGTTATAAAAAAAACCAAGTATTTTGCTTAAATCTGTATTTTAGCAGAAAACTCTGTTAATTATCTGTAAAATTAAGATTACAAAAAAAAAGTAATATAACAGAGGAAACTTTGATTTTTTGTCACAACAAAATACAAAGTATTTTCTTTAAATCTGTATTTTGACAGAAAACTCTGTCAAATATCTGTTGAATTGAGATTACAGTCATTTTACAGAGTATTTTACAGAGTTATTATTTTGAGTTTACTCATAACTTCTTCAATAATGTCCAAATTGCAAAGATTTTTTTTTTTTCAAAATTTTTGTTTTTTTTCGTACATTTAAAAAAAATTCTTAAAAGTACTCTAGTATGCGATTTGTTTGGACTAAAAAAATATTGTGGGTCGGTCATACACTTGATTTCTCTAAGGGCACTATTAGGGCAGTTAGAGCGGTTGGAGCAAATTAAAAAAATTTTCATTTTGTGTGGAAGCCCCCTTAGTAATTGGAGAAAGGGTATTAGTTTGTTCCGAAGAAATGTTAAGACGTAAAAGTTAATGGGGGTCGGCTTTGAAAATGACCCCTCAATGACGCACCATTGGAGCAGTAAAAATGATTTAAGATTGGAAAATTACAATAAATTTTTATCAAAAAATTAAAAAAAAAAATAGTAATAATCGTTTGTAGAATCAATAGATGTTTTACAAAAAAAAAAATTAAAAAAATCAAAGAGTACATACATTTTCAAAAATGAGATTTAAATTTTAAAACTTAAAAATCGCATACAAGAGCACTTTTAAGATTTTTTTCGGATTTTTTTTTAAAAAGTAAAAACAAAAATTTTGAAAAAAAAAAAATTGAAATTTTGACCATTATCCCTTAATATACATATTTGAAAGGACGTAACTTACCTATTTTTTCTGATATGTAAAAATAATAAAATATGAAAATTAGGGGAGATCCCCCTTTCATTTTCTATCACTAGTGGCATCCTGCAACAAGTACAAATATTAAAAGAATATTTTATAAAATTCAAACCTCTAAAAGTTTAAAGTCCTTTTAAAAGGAAACGGGATCACGAAAAGAAAAACTGTACATCACTTTTTACTACATTTAGGCTCTAGTTTCAAACGTCTATTATTCAGTTCGTGTTTACCGACTTTTCTTCATTTTTGTCGGACGGTGTTATTGATCAATGGTCGATTCTAAGACATTCTAGCGATGTACATCTGTCGGTTGAAATGGTGATAACGGCCAAACTACTGCACAGATATGACTGAAACCAGTGGGTGTCAGATTATATGGGGCCGAAAAAATGCACTCTTTTTTACAAAGGAAAAAATGGTTCTCTTAATGTATGAAAATATCTGCAAATTTTTAAAAAATTCTGCAAAATTAGGGGAAAAAGTAGGGAAAATGTTCCAAAATCAGGGGAAAAAGTAGGGAATTTAGTTAATAGAGAATTTTAATAACAGAAATAGTGGTAATCCTCTCAATATAGATGAGCAATCCTCTCAATAATAGTGGTAAAATTTACTCATTTTCTAATTCTCTTTGATCTTTTTACAAAATTTTTAAATTTCTGCAATACATTAAGTTTACCAATTTTCATAAACTTGCAGACATACTTTGGGTTCTTTCAAACTCTCTTACTTTCCTTACTCTATGACTGAAACGTAACAGTTTTACTTGTTGTTATCCTGAGTAGTTTGGTATTGCATTTGAGCGAAAGCAGTTCAGCGGTTCAAAAGTAATGAACGAAAATGTAAGGACACCTCGAAAATTTTGGTACGTCCTACATAACCTAAAAATACAAAATGCCTTGTCTACGGCTGCTAGTTGACATGTTTGAACAGATTTCGATGCCTAATGGTATTTTAAAAAGATCAACATATTTTTGACAAAAAAAGTCGCGGATTTTTTTGACCAATTTTTTATTTTCGTGGAATTTTTTTTTCACTTTTTGTGCAAATAATCTTGTTTTTGTTTGTGGAGGATATCAATTTATTTGGCGCTGCCGAATTTAACTTTTTTACTTGTTTTTTAATAATTTTTTTTTTCATCAGAATTTTTTTTTTTTTTCTTCAAAAACTTTTTTTTCATCAAAAAATTATTTTTTTTCAACAAAATAGATTTTGATTCGAGGCCTTTTCATGTTCCCCATTATGAATTAACATAACAAGTACTTATGATAACTCTACTTTCTTTATTAGGATATTCTCCCATTAAATACTCATAGAGTTTCTTGCTTTCAAAAATTTGGCAATTTTCAGGAATGAATTGACGATCGTTTCGGGGGGTTCCAATTACCCCCCATTTGAAAGCAAGAAACTCTATGAGTATTTAATGGGAGAATATCCTAATAAAAAAAGTAGAGTTATCATAAGTACTTGTTATGTTAATTCATAATGGGAAACATGAAAAGGCCTCGAATCAGAATAAACTCTTTTTCATTGCACAATTAAAAGGTCGAATAAATAACTAATTTTTATTATTTAATAAAAATTAAAACAAACTCAAAATAGATTTTTTTATCAATTTTTTATTTCATTAAATTTTTTTTTCTTTAATTAATATTTTTGCAATGTTTTTATTAAAATTCCTACTATATATCAAAAAAAAATTATAATATTTTTTTTACAAAATTTTTTTTTTTTTATTTTTTTTTAATTTGTTTTTTACCAAAATTAGTTTTTAGTAAAAACTTCTTTAGTGAACTTCTTCTGACATGAAATGTTTCACTTGTTTTACAAAAGTAACAAGTAAGAAAGCTATATTCGGCTGTGCCGAATCTTTAAATACCCTCCACCAATGTGATGATTTAAAAAACAAAAAAGTTTAATTTATTTATACCTCAGGAAATAAAAAAGTACCAAAAAGTGTACTTTCGGTACCTTTAATAAAAGGTACTTTTTATTAAAGGTACTTTTTATAGAAGGTACTTTTTATAAAAGGTACTTTTTATTAAAGGTACTTTTTATAGAAGGTACTTTTTATAAAAGGTACTTTTTATAAAAGGTACTTTTTATAAAAGGTACTTTTTATAAAAGGTACTTTTTATAAAAGGTACTTTTTATAAAAGGTACTTTTTATAAAAGGTACTTTTTATAAAAGGTACTTTTTATAAAAGGTACTTTTTATGAAAGGTACTTTTTATAAAAGGTACTTTTTGTAAAAGGTACTTTTTATAAAAGGTACTTTTTATAAAAGGTACTTTTTATAAAAGGTACTTTTTATAAAAGGTACTTTTTATAAAAGGAACTTTTTGTAAAAGATACTTTTTATAAAAGGTACTTTTTATAAAAGGTGCTTTTTATAAAGGAACCTATTATAAAAGGTACTTTTTGAAAACGGTACAGAATTTTCGGAAAGTACTTGTTCCAGAATGTTTTATTTCAGGATCCTACATTCTAAATTTCAAGTTTGAATAAAATTTCAGTAAATAAAAAAATAGTACCAAAAGTACTTTTTTACCCATTTTACCTCAGTAGAATCAACATTGGCAAAACCCGAGCCTTAGTGAATCTTTTTTCCGGAAGGTGAACCGACATTGCAAATTTCCATTTTCTAGTACCATTATTTAAGGAAATATAAAATGTAACAAAAGTACATATTTTTACCCTTTTTACCCTATTAGAAAAATCATTGGCAAAAACCCAGCCTTAGGGGATCTATATTCCGGGAGGTGAACATACATTCCAAATTTCAAGTCTATGTGACAATTTTTTAAGGAAATATAAAAGGTGCCAAAAGTACAGATTTTTTTCCCTTTTTACCCTCTTAGAATCAACATTGGCAATAATCCAGCCGTACTGGATCTAAATTCTAGGATGTGAACATACTGTCCCAATTTCAAGTTTTTATGACTATTATTTCAGGAGATATAAAAAGCACCAAAAGTACAGTTTTTTACCCTTTTGACCCCCTTAGAATTAACAGTGGCAAAAATCCAGCCTTAATGGATCTATATTCCGGGAGGTGAACATACAGTCCAAATTTCAAGTCTCTATTATCATTATATCAGAAGATTTAAAAAGTACCAAAAGTACAGTTTTTTACCATTTTTACCCCCTTACCATTGGCTAAACTCCAGCCATAGTGGATCTATATTGCGGGAGGGTAACATACAGTCCAAATTTCAAGTCTCTATGACCATTATATCGGGAGATATAAAAATTACCAAAAGTACAGTTGTTTACCCTTTTTACCCCCTTAGAATCAACATTGGCAAAAATCCAGCCTTAGTGGATCTTTATTCCGGAAGGTCAAACTACAGTCCAAATTTCAAGTCTCTAACTTCAGCGGTTTGGGCTGGGCGATGATGAATGAGTATGTCAGTCAGTCATATTACTCTTTTATATATATAAATAAATTTTCCGGATTTGGGCGATTTTTGCCATAAAGTTTATTTCTGTCTTTTATTATTTAACAAAATTTATTTTTTTAAATGAAAATATTTTTTAAGAAATCTGAACAAAATTGAATTTTGGCGATATTTTACATCCGATTTGGTGACAACCCCGTTAATATGACGAAGCAAAAAATGGACACACACACACACATGCTATATAAAAATAACTATTAATTTTTTTATTATTACTTAACGAACTTCTTTTTAATTAAATTTAGATTTTGTTTTACATATTTTAAAGCTTTTTTGTAAAGATTTCTTTCCTTTTTCTCAGTTTTTTTTTTTTTTTCATTTCCGTTTTCTTTCTTATGTATCACACAAAATATGAGTTAATTTAGGGTTATGTTGAAAAAAACTATGTGTTTTTTAGTAATTCGCTCATAACTTTTAAAATACTTAACCGATTTAAAAAAAAATACATCAGTTTTTGCCTGCGAAAATTACGCAACTTTTGGTACCCCAAGCGTTTAAATCGGTTTCGGAGTATTGCCAAAAACGTGATTTCAACAGACAGACAGACGGACAGACAGACAGACGGACGGACAGACAGACAGACAGACGGACGGACAGACAGACAGACGGACATCGCTAGATCGACTTAAAATCGATCAAGGATCATGAATATATATACTTTATGGGGTCCTAAACCAATATTTCAATGTGTTACATACGGAATGACAAACTTATATATACCCTCTATCACCAGAGTGGAGGGTATAAAAAGAGTACAAAATTCGCAGACATTTTTTTGATGGAGGGTACAATACATTTGGCACAGCCAAATTTAACACTATCACTTGTTATATATTGCTAGGTTCCTACTGTAACACTGTCCTGCAGCCATTATTAAACATAAACCGGATGATATACGTCTGTATGTAGAAGTCAAATGAAGTAAAACTGCGTTTACAGTTTTTGATTACGCGATCCTGTTTCCTTTTAAAAGGAATTCAAAGTTTTAGAAGACAACATTTTTGTAAAATATTTTTTAAATGCATATGTGTACTTGTCTTACAATTACACTGTTGATGGCAAACAAAAGATGAGTATCTTCGGTAATTTTTCCATTTTTTTTTATCTTGCCGTATCAGGAAAAAGGATGAATAAAGTCCTTTCGAAACCTTATAAAAAATATGTTGTTAAAAATTGTACATGATCTTTGAAGGATTAAGTTTTGAAATGTTCTTACTAACTTCCTTTTTCCTGATATGTCAAAATTATCCTTTTAAATGGAAACAGAATCGCGAAATAAAAAAACTGTAATTGCAGTTTTACTACATTTACAGTTATGACTGGTTATGACTAATTTTTTTTTTTTACAGGCCTATTCACAGTTATGACAAATTTTATTATTTTCAAACTTCATATTTATAAAAAGTCTCAAAATTAAAATTATTTTTCTATTTTGAGACGAACTGGGTAGCAGGTCTTTATTTTTTTGAAATTTTCAAACAAAATTTGAATTTTTTTTTTGATTTTTTACAGCAACCACATGGAAAAAATTGAGTTATGAATGAGTTATGACTATTTTCTGTGAATCGGCCCCTTAAACTTCATATTCGCTGTGTTTATTGTGTAAACACAATCATAAAAAGTCTCTAAATTCAAAATAATTTGCCAAATTTAAAGACCGTCTTGGTATCAGGTCTTTATTTTTTCGAAACTTTCAAACAAAATTCGAAATTTTTTATGATTGTTTACAATAACCACATGTAAAAAATCGACTTATGATTATTTCTATGACTATTTTCTACACTCAAAATAAATTCTCTGTCCAATCAGCAGAAAAATCTGCTGAAAATACACCCATTTTGAGCCATATGAGAAATCTGCTGATTTTAGCAGACACGGTTTGCTAAATATCTGTCATAAGAGGTGAATAAATATAACAAGAAAAAAAAAAAAAACATACGCCGCCTGCCAGAATCGAACTTGCCACCTTCCGATTTAAAAGTACACTTCTTAACCACTACGCTACGGAAGCTTATACTTTTATCTGGCGTTTTAACTATTAAACATGTGTGTTGTTCGACAGCAGAGAAATCTGATTTTAGCAGAAATATCTGCTGATTTTAGCAGAAAAATCTGCTGATTTTAGCAGAACAATCTGCTGATTTCAGCAGAATAATCTGCTGATTTCAGCAGAACAATCTGCTGATTTCAGCAGAGAAATCTGCTGACAATCTGTTCTGCTTTTTTTTTATATAAAAAAATTTCTTGAAAAAATAATGAAATTCAGCAAACAAAATCAGTATAAACATAGTAAAATGTCTGTTATTTTCTTAAACTGAATGACAGAGATTTTAGTAAAAATATCCTTCTCAGCAGAATAATCTGCTAAAAGATTGCTAATTCAAATTGAAAGTCGTTTTACAGATTTTTTGACAGAGTTTTTCTTTTGAGTGTATGAATCAGCCCCCTAGTTCAAGTTTCAAACGTATATTATCCAGTTCGTGTTTAATAACTTTTTTTCTTTTGCCGGACGGTCGGACGAAAATTTTTTAATTTTTATAAAATCTGAATATTTTTGAACCGAACCGTGAATGTTTTATTCAGCATTTTTAGCAATTATAGATTGACTTAGAATATTGAGCACGGTACATTTTTCCAAAGTCCTTAAGCAGAATGGTATTAAGTTGCTCAATATTCCAAGTCGCTGAGAATATTTTTGAAATTTCAAATTAAAATTATCATTTAGTTATAATTTTACAATAGCCAGATGTAAAACATTTAAAATTTTCAATAGAAAATGTTGTTCATAATCGAACTGGTTCAATTGAACGCCAAACATACAATAAATAAAACTACCCCGTAAACACAGATCTTTACAAAATATGACATAAACGAAAATAACCAAGTCAAAAAAGTGCATCTACATCTAACAAGAGTGCTTCAAAATTATGATAAACGTCAATTATATGTTAGAAAATATTAAATTATATCAAAGATACTACCAAATTTGATAAAACTGGATCTAGTTTTAACTAGGGAAATCAGATCATGCCCGAAATAATCACGGCGCATACCAATTTAAGTGCCAAAAACTGCTGATCGGTGCGGTTTTTTAAAAACCATTCAAAGTGCCGTTTCTGTTCTGGGCAAATTCTTATAAATTTTTTTTTTTTGATGATCATACGCAGTTAGTATATGTATTTAAAACCATCTCTGATAGTGTATCAAAATGTCGGTCATGGTTGTTTATAATTATACACGTTCCTTCTCTAAATTCATAGACACATACATTTCTTACTTAATATTTTTAAAATAAATTACGATTTTAAAAAATATTTCTTAGTAATTCAAGTTCAATAACGATTTCTTAATTAAAACGAAATGTAGTAATTATTTTTGTTCTTATATAAAGTAATTAATTTTAAAGAATTATCATTAAGTTTCCTTTCAATGTCAATGAGACTTGAGTATTGAGTTCAGAATTTGGTAATTTAAATTTCGTTATCTCTTAAATGCGACCTATTATTGTGTTTTTACGTATAATATTTGAATATTTTTTTTTAACGTGACGTTAAAGTGTTAAAAAAAAAAATAATATTGTTTTTTCCAAAAAATATCAATACGAAACACCCGACTTTTGTTTGTTTTTTTTTAATTATCAATTACAATTCTCACTTCTGATTCACATGTATTTACATCATTTATTTTAATATTTTTTTTTTGTATGTGTCAGCAAAGCGTGGTTCAATAATCTTATAAATCTTGTGTGAAAATAGATTATAATTCTGATCAAAAATATTTTTTGTTTGTTTATGTTTTAATATTTTTTAAAATGTTTAACAATGTAATATTTTCATTTTAGTCATAAGATTTTATGAGATAAGAACAAAAATATCAATAAATAAAGGGGATTTCATCTGAAGTGAACACACTTTTGAAACAGATATCATCTAATCGTTTTCAAATTTGCGTAATGTTGAAATCTATTGGGTAGAGTTACTACAACAAATCTCAACCGAATAATGACATTTTAGTCAATAAGCCCCTTTATTTGGGTCCATGTCACTTTTCAGCTATTGTATTTGGAAAAATTTACAGAAATCGTATTTGACGTATTTTTTTATATTTTTCGATTCGCCATTCGAGCCACAAAACTCCCGAGGGCCAACACGCTGTGCTTTTCGGCACTCACAATGATCTTACGCAACATGTGAATGAGCCAACACACAATACGTGTATTGAGGGGCAGTCGCGGAACACTCGCGACCTTTTCCTTACTTCCCACCCTAAAAAGTACGTAGTGAAAATACTTGAACCTCTCGTTAATTTGGATCACAGTACTATTTCTGAATATTTTTTATATTCTACTATTCGTAGCGTTTCTAACTTAGAGCCGAAACGCTCTATTTTCTTCTTTGAAAAAGCTCTTAGGGCCGAGTTCGATTACTTTCGGAATTTTATTTTAAATATTTATTTACTCGACGACAACGTCAATACTATTATGCTAAAAATGAAACTTTTTATTTCAAAGAATCATATTTATATTTCGGCTAAATTAAAACATAAGTGTTGGTTAAACCAGACGTCCAAAAATGCAGTCAGATCCAAAGCGTAAGCGTTCAGTAATTGGCGTTTGAATAAAAACGTCGTTACTGATCTGCATCGCAAAAAGGCTAGAACCGAGTGTACTTATTGTTAGGCGAAAAGGTTATACACGAACGGCGTCTACATGCGAAAATAATATAATAATTTACTACTAACATTTCTTGTATCTGCATGTGAACCTCCAGTGGACGTTACAACAACATGCGAAAGTTCATTCTGTTCCTGGGGGCAGTAAGACCTTTTGATCGCTCGTTAAAAGAGTCAAGGATAATGATAGTCCTTCTATTCCAACTCTTTTAAAGGACGATCAATCATTCATCGACCCGGTTGATAAGGCCAACCTCTTTGCTGAACTTTTTGAAAGAAATTCTTTCTTGCCGGAAAGCGATCAACAACTGCCCGTTCTCAAAAGGGTATCCTATAATATGCCATGCACGGTTACAAGGGGGGGGGGCGAATTCCTGTGTGGACAGACGGACGGACGGACGAACATCGCGAAATCGACTCAAAGAGTAATTCTGAGTCGATCAGTATACTTGAAGGTAGGTCTAGAACAATTATTTCGGGTAGTTACAAACATCAGCACAAACTCATTTTACTCTGTACCACAGAGTGGTGTACGGTATAACAAGTGAGAGTGTTAAATTCGGTTGTGCCGAATCTGTTATACCCTCCAACCAAGGTAGATTTATACAAGGTAAGATCCAATAACCTCACTTTTCCTCCATAGTAAGTTTTTTGACAAATTTAAAAACAATAATATTTACGAATTTTCAAAACGAAATACAAATATTTTGTTCGGCATAAATGACTTGAGGTTACACTACACTTTTTATGCTTAAAAATATTTTAATTTTTTTTTTTAATTTTTGTCGTGGAAAATAAATGAATTTCGTTTGAATTTCAATATTTTTTTATAATTTAGTTGTTTTCTAAAATTTGAAAGTCTTAAAAAGCGTTTAAATTGGTTAATGTGTGCACTGAATATTTAAGTCGTTTTTGCCGACTAAAATGATTTTGAAAGAAAATTGTTTTCATTTACGTCACTAAAATATTACCTTATATAAATCTACCTTGCCTCCAACATGCAAAACTTAAAAAAAAATGCAATGGCTTCTTTTCCACCTCGAAAAAATTCATTGTTATGGTTTTTTCTCAAAAGAAATACAAGTTTATCATTATTTAAATTTTTTTTTAATCCACGCCCACAAAGGGGAGTTGAAAAAAAAACTACATTTTCTATTCCCTTGGGTCCAAATGCAGGATTTTGAACTTCTTGTACCATAACAATGTTGCATTTGTTAATCAAAAACACAAAAAATCATGTAAAAACAAGTAAGAGTGTTAATGCGGCTATGCCGAGTTTTTTATACCCACCAACATGCATTTTTTTGAGGAGGGTGTCGGTATTGGTAATTGGGGGGGGGGGGGCAAATTTTCTCTCGAATATGTGCTGAAAAATTCATTCTTATGCTTTTTGCACTGAAGAAATACAAGTTTATCATTATTTAAAACAAATGTTTTATTCCACGCCCAAAGGGGGGAGGGGTGTGGCGGACCAAAAAACGACATTTTCTAATTCTCTGGGTCCAAACGCAGGACTTTGAACATGATTTAAAATGTTGCATTTGTTAAAAAAACACAAAAAATCATGTAAAAAATTTTATTTTTCAAAGGTTGGTTTAGTTCTTCAAGGGGGAACTTTTTCCCCCTAGTCCGATTTTACTCATTTACGAACTTAACCTGCCTATTAACATTTGTGCCAAATGTCGGAAGGGTTGCTCTTTTATTTTGGACTGCACCGTGTTAACTACAGACGGACGGACGGACATCGCTAGAAAGTCTTAAAATCAATCACTGATCATAAATATATGGGGCATTCCATGTGAAATCGGGCACTCTGAAAATTTTTTTTTTTAGCTTTTCCCAATTTGTTTACAGTTTTAAGTACCATTCGAAAACTCCTTCGTGGTAAATTTTCAGATTTTTTTGATGGCCCGTTCAAAAGATATCGAATTTTTAAAAATTGGTAGTTTGTTCCTTTACTCAAACTTCTTTTAGTCATAACTTCTTCAATAATGGTCCAAATTTCAATTTTTTTTTTTTTAATTTTTGTCTTTTTACGTACTTTAAAAAAAAAAATCCCAAAAAATTCTTAAAAGCGCTCTAGTATGCGATTTTTAAGTTTTAAAATTGTACTCTTCGATTTTTTTGAAATTTTTTTGTGTAAAACTTCTATCGATTCTACAAATTTTTTGCCCAGGAGGATCGTGGGATAACGATTATTACTGTTTTTTCAAATTTTTTTAAAAAATTTTATTGTAATTTTCCAATCTTAAAATCATTTCTACTGCTCGAATGGTGCGTCATAGAGGGATCCTTTATAAGACCGAGCCCCATTAATTTTTTCGTGTTAACATTTTCTTGGAACAAACTAATACCCTATCTCCAATTTCTAAGGGGGCTCCCACACAAAACGAAATTTTTTAAAATTTGCTCCAACCGCTCTAACTGCCCTAACTGCCCTAATAGTTCCCTTAAAGCAACAAAATGTATGACCGACCCACAATATTTTTATAGTCCAAATATTTTTTCTGAACTCACCTACCCTCTATCTTTAACTGTTAAGGCGGTCCCCATACAATTTTTTTTATTTTTTGTAAATTTGTTTTATTAAATCAGCTTCTACCGGTCCAATGCACTGTGGCCGAAATCACTGATCTAGCGGCGCTTAAGTCAAAATTAAAAAATTAGGATCGATAAATGTTTTTGCACAGCATCGTTTTCCTATATGTACTTTACAGAAAAAATTTACGTTTTTACTTTTGTTTTGCTTTCAATATTCGCTCAGCTGTAAGCTGTCAAATATGCATTTTCTGCAGCAAGTGTATTAATGGAATTTGGGGCATAATTACTCAGTGAGTTTTTCTTGACACTTTTAAGTCAATTGTTTATACATTTTGAGTCAAAAAGTTTTAATTGAAAGTAAAAGGTATGTTTTAACTAACAAATAAATGTTTGTGGCCTGTGTTTATCTAGTTTATTATTAGTGCATTATAGAAGTTGACATTTGTGATATAAACTATAGTTTCATGGACTGCAACTTTTGAAATTCGATCGTATTCGGTCCAATTCCTGTTTTGTTTATTATTTTGGGTTGTTTTTGTTGTGACGTTTCAGTATGGCGTGCTAGGTCGCGCAAGTTGTTCTGTTTTTAGGGTCCATCTGCCTGTCCAAATAAACAGAGTTTTATAATCACAAATATGCATTGGGCTTTATTATTTTACATTTCCGAATTAAGCGCCGCTAGATTGGATGTTTCGGCCACTGTGCAATGGTGCTTCCGAGAGGCGTCATTAGTGAGACCGACCCCCATTTATTTTTACCATACATTTTTTTTAAATATACCTACGCCCTATCTCCACTCCCTAAGTATGCTTCCATTCAAAAATTATATTTTTATAAAATTTGCTCCAACTGTTATTTGTATGGGAGACTACTTAGGGAGTGGAGATAGGGCGTAGGTATGTTTTAAAAAAATTTTGTAGGGTAAAAATAAAAAATTTTGTTTTCCTTATTTTTAAGAAAAATAAAAATCTTAAGCTCTTAATTACAACCATTTTTTCTCAAATTTAGATAATTTTTCTACATTTTTTTTTTTTTTTATTTTGAGCGTGGTCCAAAATGGATTAAGTTAAGAAAGACTCGTTCATTGAGGGCTAAACTAACAGGGAAGTTCTTTCACAGGGCACCCACCGATTGTCTTGAAACTTGAATATTGAATAAGGGGAGAAAAATAAGAGTTACCTGTTGTTTTTAACTGTCCATTCTCAAATTTAAAAAAGGGTTGCCACCTTATGAAAAAATGAGAGATTTCTGGAAAATCCGTATAAAAGCCGAACTAGTAAGAATTTCGCCAAAAGAAAAAATACGGGTCAGCTTAATTTAAATTATTTCATGTGATTTTAGCGGTCCTACATGTGTTTCTCTCCACATAAACTACCACTACGATTTTGCATTTTCGAAAATAGGAGCTTAACGAAGCCGAATTTGGAAACGGCCGATATGCCATTGGATAGGCGTTCAAAAAACCTTTCAAATTGTATAAAAATTTCATATAGTTTCTTCTGAAGAAATGTGAAAAATCGCCAAAAAAACAAAAAAAATACCGGTTTTCCCCCTTCCCTTTGACCCGCTAAATGTGAGATTGGACAGCTAAGAAAAAACAGGTGACTCTTATTTTCCTCCCCTCTTTCCCATATGAAAGTTTTAGGACAATCGGTGGGTGCCCTATGAAAGACCTTCCTTGTAAGTTAGATTGAACACGAAAACTCTTAACACCATTTTAGACATGTTGACATATGAATGTATAATGTACATTTTACATGTAATATGTATGTTCAGCTCTATTTACGCTCAAAATGCTACAAATTATTGTTTAACATATAGAATTACCCAGTATACAAAACTGATATCTAAACAACCAAAAAACAGTTATACAACCGCAAAGTGTTGAACGTTAGAATAATATTTGAAAAAAAACCGTAGTGGTTTTCAGGGTGATGCGTACCAGTCATGTTGCTAGAGCCCAATTCAATAAAAAAACTTCAAAAATTTTTTGAATAAGTTTTTCTTTTGTGATATTACCACACAGAAAAAATGTCAGGGAAAAACGTTTAATTAAAAATTTTAAAAAGTTTATTTTAGTTTTAAATAATTTTTTAATTGATATAATTAAATTTTTTAATTGATTTCACAAATTTCCGCGAATTAAGAATAAATGCATTTTTTCCTTATTAAACTTTTACATATTTTAGTAATTAATACTATCAGTTTCGTGATAGGTGCAAAATCAATTAAAATAGTAATTGATATAATAATTTTTGTGATTGAAACTCATTTTCATTCTTTTGTGTGCAAGGGTGACAGTAAGACTCTGAATACCGCTTACAAAGAAGAAAAAATGAAGAATTCATCCAGTCTGTAAAAAAATGTATAAAGTAAGATCCGGTTATTATAAAAAATCCAAATTTCATGAAAATCTCTGGTTGCTCAATTAAAGACTTCCCTTGTGCTTTTAAAAATTACCATATTTTGGCGATCATGCATGTATTGAACGATATTTTTTCTAATTAACTAATTTTTTTCTTTGTCATCCTCTTTATGATTAAATATAGAATATTTAAAAATTTTATTACCCCAAATACAGATTAGAATTTTAAATTATCATCATAATGTCCCATTTTCAAAACGCAAAAACAATTTCTTAAAAATGAAATTAAAATAGAATATTATATCACCACATAAATTTAATGTTTCCTACAATGTGATGCATACTACAACCACCAAAAAGTGAAATTAATTAAAATAAAATCTTCTGAAATTTGATAGCATTGTATAGAACACATAGACACGGCGGCATATAAGAGATAGGTAACTGAACAAGCCCTCTGTTTTAAATTGTATACGTAGAGAAATGTATACTTCGACGAGCATAAAATAAAATGTAAAACAGTTAAATTTTGTTGATCCCAGCAAAACTTATTTAACAATTAACACTGTGCAACACGATTTTATATCTTGGATGGGGCAAACAAAAAAAATTAAAGTATGCACATAGACAAAGAGGGTTAAAATGTTCTAAATCATTTTCTGCATCAAAATTTCACTTGGGGTTGTGTGAGGCCAAAAGTTCGTGCTAAAAGTGCAGAATGCTTAAAGAAGTAAAATTGTGAAGTATCTTGCTGAAACACAATTTAACAAATTATGATAATTTAAAATTTTTCTTTTTTTCGCACGAACTTTTGACCTTTGACAACCCTAGTAGCAGAAAATGTTTTTAGAACATTTTAACTCTTTAAATGCACTCCTTAGTGGTGTTCTATGAGGACATTTGAAAAAAGGACCAAAATGACCAATAACAATGGGAGATAGAGATAGACTATTTATATGTACTTAGAAAATACCTGCCATCAAATTTCACCGAACTCATTCTACTTTGGTACACATATTTCAACAGTATTTGATAATTTACAATTTTACTTTTTTAAGCATTTTGAACTGTTCGCACGAACTTTTGGCCTTTGGAAACCCCTAGTGAATTTTGATACAGAAAGACATTTTTTAACATTATTTGCTTCATAATTAGATTAAAAGCATTTGTATTCGAGTTATTCGAGATATTTCATAATCGCGATTACGATTAAAAAATTCGCCGTTATTCGCGATTATCGATTAGTCGAATTTTTAAATAAATTGAATTGAAATAGATTTAATAACAAAAATTTTTAAAAATTTACATTTCAAAACGTATGAAAATAAAATTTTTTAAGGAAAACATAAATTTATTTTTTCTTATATTTTTATATTTTAGAGCGTCTTTTTATGTTTAACTGCAAATTTGTATTCTTCTGGGCCTCAAAATTATGTGGTACAAGTTTAAGGCCAATCGAATTAAATTAATCCCTAGCGTCAACCAAAGTTTGGGATTTTAAAAACCAACTTTTTTTTAAATACGCCATGCGTAACATTGTACGTTTTTATTGAATTTGATGCGTTACTCGAATATTAAAAAAAATAATTTTTTTCGAACGGTTTTCGAAATATCGATATATAAAATTTGCGAAAATAGCGGTCTTTCCGAAGGTTCAAGATATTTTTTTTTAAAAAATAACCTTTTTTTTCTTTACCCTTTCATTGAACTTGAGACGAACTTTCATTTGAACTTAATTTGAGTCAAATCCGATCATTTAAACCTGCGGTGTCTTTTAATCAAAATTTTATATTTTTGGAAAACTTTTGGAAAATTTAAAATTTCGATTTAAAACCTGCACGGGTTTAAATTATCTGATTTGGGTCAAATTAAGTTTAAATAAAAGATTTTTTTCAAGCTGTATGAAAAACCATTTTTTTTTTTTTAAATTTCTTAAACGAAGGAAAAAACTGTTACGATTAAAAATTGTTTAATAAAATTTCCAAAAGTAACGGTTTGCAATTTAGTAATATTTCTAAGAATAAGAAATATGAAATTTAAATTCAAACCAAACCGACATTTTTCAAGAATTGAAAAGTCCTACTAAGGGTTCCAACTCTGGGGAAATCTACTACATTGTTAGAAATTACAACTGTATTAAGAAAAAGTTAAAAATAGATTGATGAAATGTAATATGATTACCGTTATCTTTTCTCCCTAAATGTACGTTTAAATAGCTAATTTGAATCTGATATAGTTACAGTGGTGACAATCGAAGAGTGCTGACGAAGGAAGGGTTGCTTTTTCCGAAAGCCGTCGACATCACCACTTAGTAGAGTTGTCAGTCGATTAAGAATAATTCGATTAATCGATCGAACAAAACCCAACTCTTGTTCGAATAATTAAAAAATGATGATTTTCAAATAACGAATAAATCGATTAATTAATGTCGATTAATCGAACAATTTTTTTTAATTAAAAAATTAAAAAAAAAATGCTTAGAATTTGATTTATTCTCATACATTTTGAAAGATTTTATACAAAATGTAAGAAAGTTAAAATATATTGTAGCCATAGCCCTGGATAGCACATCCATTATAGAATTAGAGGGAGTTATCAAATTTTTATTAAATAATTTAGAAAAAATTAATAATTCTTTTGCATCAGACTTACTAAAATGTTTAAAAATACAAATTAAGGAGAGACGTATAAAAGTGTTAAATACGTTAATATTTTTTGTAAATTCTGGAAATTTTTCGAACAATGAAAGATTCTTAAAATATTCTCCAAAAAGCGAAACAAAAGAATATGCAAATGAATTATACTCCAGATTATTTTATGTTGAAGTAATCACAATAATTCAGATAAAAGTATTGAAATAGAGGAAATTATTAGTAATAAAAATAATAATCTTTTATGCGAGTTAAATAATTCAATTCAAAGTATTAAAAATTCAGAAAATAAAAAGGAATTCAGCGATATATCAGACGATATGGTATATTTGGGAAAATCTGAAAAAGAACAGAAAAATTAGATAAACTTTTGTATGCTCTTCTTCCCAGCAAAAATAAATCGAGATTTTGGCGACACAGCATCTTTTTATAGCATACCGAAGCGCATCCAAAGAGCGCTCTTGAGGATGCAGTAAAAGTAAGGGGAAAAAATTAAAATTTTTTGTTAAGATTTTTTATATAAAACTCATAATATAAAATTATATTTTGATAAAATTTTATACATGCTTTCCTTTTGAATATATTTAACACTTTTTGAATAAAAAACCATAAGTTTTAGGCAAAGACACATGATTTCACTGCATCATTATTGCGCATTAATCAGCGCTGCAAAGAGTGCTTCAATCATAACACCTCACATTTTAAATAAAAAAAATTGAGTACACCATTTCCACTTTAGTTTCAGAAAATACAAATTATATTACAAAAAATGTCCAATCATATTTTAGAATCTCCAATTATATTTAAAAATGTCCAATTATATTTCAAAAATTTCCAATATAATTGAACATTTCTTAAATGTAATTAAAATTTTTTTGGTTATAAATGGTAATATCTGAAATATAAATGGAAGTTTCTGAAATATAATTTGAAAATTTCGAAATATAATTGGAAATTTTTTAGATGTAATTGGATCTCTTAGGCAATATTTCTTCCAAATGCTTGCAGGGAGTCAACTGATTTTTAGCATTAGTCAATTGTATTTAAGATTTTCCAATTGCATTCAGAACTAGTCAATTGTATTTCAGATTTTGTAATTTGTATTTCAGAAATAGTTAAATCAGCTCTAAAAATATACATGAATTCACTGCATCTTTATAGCGATTTTTCAGCGCTCTAAAGAGATGTGAATTCAGAGCATCTTAAGAGCGCTTTTTCGGTGTATCCAACTAGCGCTCTAAAGTGTGACATCGCCTTAGAGAATCATGCATGAATTCAGCACGTTTGGATGCGCTCCTTGACTCGAGTTTCCTTTCCAAAAGCTGCTGCCAGCTCAGCAAAATTTCTGTTTTCAAAATCTAATTTAATAAAAACAAAAAACAAAAATCATTTGAAAGCAAAAAAATTGAGTCAACTTTTATTTTTTAAAGATTATTTCTTAAGAACAAGTTAAATTGTCTTATTTGACAAAAATAAAAATCATTTATGATATATTTTGTCTGAATACTTCAAAAAATAATTTGTATTTGAATTATTTCTCAACAAGTATTAAAATCGACATCCATTAATTAAAAGTGATCTCAGTTATTCAATTTTTAAGTTTTTTTAACTTTTAGCTATTTTATTTTTAAGTTTTTTATGCATTTTTTCGTTAATAAAAATTTTAACTTTCTTATTTTAAGTTTTTTTATATGAATTCTTTATTTTTTTTGTTAATAAAAATATTTTTTAAAATATTTTTTTTATTCGTTATTCTCTTCGATTAATCGAATAAATTTTGATCTTTAATCGTTTGATCGAACGAAGAAAAACAATTATTTGAATTATTCGAACAAAGTTGAAAGTCGAATAATTGACAACTCTACCACTTAGCCTTTGTGTTTTTAGACTTTATCATTGTACAACAAAAACAATTTTTTCTCAGAAATAATTAATTCGGACTCAACCGAAATAAAATAAACTTCAGTTATAAAATTTTTACATTCGTATTATACATGCCAAAATAACTAAAAAATAATGTATCGCATGATATATATATTAGAGTGGCACTTAAAAATTAAATTTTCGAATTTCAAAATGCGCGGGTCGGAATATTGTGTAATTGTGTCTAAAAATGATTGTGTAAAAATTTCAGGAAAATCGAATAACTTTAACCCGTGCCGCTTTGAGGTCAAAGTTTCGGGTTTTGGGGGAAAAAGGACGATGATTTGAAAAAAAAAAATAAAAAAAATTTTTTAATGAAATTAATTAAAATAATTTTTTTTATTTAGCTTTTACTCAAAACTACTTGGAAAAAATTATGTCAACTTTGTATGACATCATTAACCCGTTAAAAATTTTAAGCTAAAAATTACCATGAATTTAGGGGGGTACTTCAAATGAGTATTTTCGATTTTTTAAAAATTTTATTAAACAAAATTTTTAAATTCAACATTTCTATACAAGTCACTTTTAAAAAACATCATAAAGATTAAATATTAAAAAAATTGGGGATATACACCGACTCAACTTGTTTTTGGAGCCGTTTGATTTTTGTGGATTTCAAGAAAATTAGAATTTTGTGTAAATTTTTTTTTATGAAAATCGATTTTCGAATAAACTGACCAAATTTAAATTTTTTGTTGCTTCTTTTGATCAAATTAATTCAGTTAAAAACTATTAACTTTATTAGACAACGTTAACCCATATTGGCAGGGGACATATGTGACCCAAGCAGCAAATTTAAAGTTTGTTTCTAGAATTTTAAGAATTTTATTGCTTCAAAATCATTTTGGTGGTCTATTACATACTAATTTATAGTGTCCTAACGAATATTTGGTTTCGGCATTGGCCAAAGAGCAGCACTCGGCCAGTATTCGGCTTCGGCGACATTTTTTTCCAAACATGGCCTTATACCGAATAATTATATAAAACTTGTACGAACGTGTTAAAAAATGTTTTTGTGGAAAAAACAAATACTAAAAAAAAGTCTTGCACTCAAAAAAAAATTTTTACTCAAAACAGGTTTTACACTCGAAAAAATGTGCACTCAAAAAAAAAAAATATTTTTTCAAAAATTACTAAAAAAAACATTTATGGATTCGGTCAAATTTAACTTTTTTATTTGTTTTTACTATTTAAATATATTTTGACCGAATCCATAAATGTTTTTTTTTATTTATTTTTGTGAAAATAATTTTTTTTGAGTGCACATTTTTTCGAGTGTAAAACCTGTTTTGAGTAAAAATTTTTTTTGAGTGCAAGACTTTTTTTTAGTGTTTGTTTTTTCCACAAAAAAATTTTTTAACACGTTCGTACAAGTTTTATATAATTATTCGGTATAAGGCCATATTTGGACAAAAAAGTCGCCGAAGCCGAATACTGGCCGAGTGCTGCTTTTTGGCCAATGCCGAAGCCAAATATTCGCTAGGAAACTATAAATTAGTATGTAATAGACCACCAAAATGATTTTGAAGCAATAAAATTCTTAAAATTCTAGAAACAAACTTTAAATTTGCTGCTTGGGTCACATTTGTTCCCTGCCAATATGGGTTAACGATGTCTAATAAAGTTAATAGTTCTTAACTGAATTAATTTGATCAAAAGAAGCAACATAAAATTTAAATTTGGTCAGTTTATTCGAAAATCGATTTTCATAAAAAAAAATTTATACAAAATTCTAATTTCCTTGAAATCCACAAAAATCAAACGGCTCCAAAAACAAATTGAGTCGGTGTATATCCCCAATTTTTTTAATATTTAATCTTTATGATGTTTTTTATAAGTGACTTGTATAGAAATGTTGAATTTAAAAATTTTGTTTAATAAAATTTTTTAAAAATCGAAAATACTCATTTGAAGTACCCCCCTAAATTCATGGTAATTTTTAGCTTAAAATTTTTAACGGGTTAATGATGTCATACAAAGTTGACATAATTTTTTCCAAGTAGTTTTGAGTAAAAGCTAAATAAAAAAAATTATTTTAATTAATTTCATTAAAATTTTTTTTTTATTTTTTTTTTCAATCATCGTCCTTTTTCCCCAAAAACCCGAAACTTTGACCTCAAAGCGGCACGGGTTAAAGTTATTCGATTTTCCTGAAATTTTTACACAATCATTTTTAGACGCAATTACACAATATTCCGACCCGCGCATTTTGAAATTCGAAAATTTAATTTTTAAGTGCCACTCTAATATATATATTAGGGTGGCAGCTATTTTGCAAATCTTCGAATTTGAAGGAGTGCACCCCTAATTTTTATTACGTTTGGTCTAAAAATGCTATGCTAAAAATTTCAGCCAAATCGGACAACGTTAACACGAGGCGCATCGAGGTCAAAGGTCAAAGGTAAAAAAATAGCCATATTTTGATGAAAATCATTAAATAAATGGTGTTATTTTTTGAATATATTGTTAAAAAGTGGTACACGAGTTGTTTTTAGTATAAGAAGATAAATTAAAAGTTTTTGGGTTTTCAAAAATTAACCCTTGTAAGTCTTTCGGGGTCAAAATGACCCAATTTTTACAAAATGACCCCTAAAACACGAAAATCAGCCCCAATTTTCTAAATTTATTGAAATAAACCAATGTAAACCCATATTTATATTCTATTCTATCATAAATACTCAGAAATGAAATACTGTCTTTCTAGGATGACATTCACCCGTTTCACGGTAAGACCAAAAATATGCATTTTATTTGGCGTGGTTCTCAAAACTGATATTTTGGTTTTTTCAAAATTTTCTTAAACAAAATTAGGAAAAATGCTGAAAAAACCACAGAATCTTATCAAATATATGTTAACATATAAAAAAAAAATTTTTTGGGGGATATCCCTCGGATAGTTTGGCGGGGGCATCGATTTAAACTCAGCGGATTTCGAGGAAAATTACTTTTTTGCCCACAATTTATTCAATATGGAAAAAATTTGGTAAATATTTTAAAATTTGACAAAGTCAGGGCCATAAATTATTAAAAACTATGTAAGACATTAACCCTAAACGTTTTAGGAAAATAAAATAATATTAACCCGGTTTTTATTCGGGTCAAAAGTCAAATTTAGGGATATTTGGATTTTTTTTGGAAAAAGGCATCTAAATATGAAATGTTTATTGCGATTTGTTATAAAACTTGGTATAATTATTGTACGAGCTCAGAAAAATAATTATTTAATTTTTTTAAAATTAACCCATAAATGAACATGGGGTCAAAATGGCCCAGCACATTAAAATTTCTTTGTATAGATTTTTATATTTTCTTTCGATTTTTATAAAACTTGTTATGATTATGTGCGAGGTCAGAAAACTAATTATTTGATTTTTTTAATTAACCCATAAATGAACATGGGGTCAAAATGGCCTAGCACGTTAAAAATTCTTAACATAGTTTTTTTTATTTTTTTTTTCTATTTCTATAAAACTTGTTATTATTTGTATGCGACGTCTGAAAAAATAATTATTTGAATTATAGAAAAAAAAAATAAAAAAAAACTATATTAAGAATTTTTAACGTGCTGGGCCATTTCGACCCCGTGTTCATTTATGGGTTAATTTAAACAAATCAAATATTTAGTTTTCTGACCTCGCACATAATCATAACAAGTTTTATAAAAATCGAAAGAAAATATAAAGATCTATATAAAGAAATTTTAATCTGCTGGGCCATTTTGACCCATGTTCATTTATGGGTTAATTTTAAAAAAATTAAATAATTATTTTTCTGAGCTCTTACAATAATTATACCAAGTTTTATAAAAATTCGCAATAAACATTTCATATTTAGATGCCTTTTTCCAAAAAAAAATCCAAATATCCCTAAATTTGACCTTTGACCCGAATAAAAACCGGGTTAATATTATTCTATTTTCCTAAAACGTTCAGGGTTATTGTCTAACATAGTTTTTAATATTTTATGGCCCTGACTTTGTCAAATTTTAAAATATATACCAAATTTTTTCCATATTGAATAAATTGTGGGCAAAAAAGTAATTTTCCTCGAAATCCGCTGAGTTTAAATCGATGCCCCCGCCAAACTATCCGAGGGATATCCCCCAAAAAATTTTTTTTTTATATGCTAACATATATTTTCTAAGATTCTGTGGTTTTTTCAGCATATTTCCTAATTTTGTTTAAGAAAATTTTGAAAAAAACAAAATATCAGTTTTGAGAACCACGCCAAATAAAATGCATATTTTTGGTCTTACCGTGAAACGGGTGAATGACATCCTAGAAAGACAGTATTTCATATCTGAGTATTTATGATAGAATAGAATATAAATATGGGTTTACATTGGTTTATTTCAATAAATTTAGAAAATTGGGGCTGATTTTCGTGTTTTAGGGGTCATTTTGTGAAAATTGGGTAATTTTGACCCCGAAAGACTTACAAGGGTTAATTTTTGAAATCCCAAAAATTTTTAATTTATCTTTTTATACTAAAAGCAACTTGTGTACCACTTTTTAACAATATATTCGAAAAACAACACCATTTATTTAATGATTTTCATCAAAATATGGCTATTTTTTGACCTTTGACCTCGATGAGCCTCGTGTTAACGTTGTCCGATTTGGTTGAAATTTTTAGCATAGCATTTTCAGACCAAATATAATAAAAATTTGGGGTGCACTCCTTCAAATTCGAAGTTTTGCAAAATAGCTGCCACCCTAATATATATCGGCCATTCCAGGAAAGACCGGCCAAAAATGGGCATTTTTTGACCTTGGGTCGTCTGAATATCACAAAACTTTTTTTGTAGGAACTCTAAGGAGCCATTAAGAGAATTCAGTTTTCAGTTTATAGAAATTTAAAAAACCCTCGATTTTATTCGCGTTTTTAATTTTTTGAAATATCAACAAATTGGAAAAAGTGGGTAACTTTGTAAATTAATATCTCAGCCAATTCTTTATGCATTTTTATAATTTTAAATGAGTTTAATTGCCAATATCGTCTACTCTTACAATATTATAGTAGAAAAAAAATGTTAAACTGCAGAATGCATTTTTTATGCAATTGCATTTTTAAAATGCATTTTTTAAGTCAAAGGGCCTCATCGATTTTTTTTATCTTTCATGTTAATCAAAATATAACATTTTTACTGAAGACCTGCATTTATAGTATTTTGGGTCTCGCAGTTAAAATATTTAAATTATTTTTTTTTTTAAATCACTTAATTTTTTTCCTTACAAAACTTGAAATTTGTTCACAATTTTTCGATTTTTTTTTTTTTTCATTGTTTTTAAATTGGATTGTATAAGTCGAAAATATACCAGCAAGGTAAACCAAATTCGAGTATGCTAAATTTAATAATTTGTTAGCCGCTTCGTGATATCCGCGACTTTTGCAATTTGTATGCTAATGTGCCATAAAAATGATATTTTTATACTTTTGGGATAATTTTTAAATTTAAATTTAAAAAACTCGAAGAAATATATTTAAAATTAAAAGATGCTGTATTTTTTTTTTTTTGAGAGAGAAAAAAAATATTTTCGAAAGTTTTTTTTCTGTCACCTTCCGTATTTAAGACATTTTCAAACATAAATATCAAAATTAAAAAATACAATAAAAAAATGTTGCTAAAAATCTGTTATTATACATTTAAAAAATGTAAAATGGTTCTGACTCAAAAACCAGATCCACTAATTTTTATATATTTTGACCTCCTGTATTCGCCATCAGAATTGAATTCTATCGTTGGGTTTTCCTGTAATTTACAAGGAAAGTCCGCAAAGTGTACCTACATAATTTGTAAATTTGACCAAGTTAAAAAATTTTTCGCGAATACGTAGTAATTTTGCTGGTAGATGTCGTAAATTTAAATAAAAAAACGTTCACATAAAAATATATTTTTCGCGAAAAAATTATTTCTGCAAGTGAAAATTACAGTGTTTTATTACACCGTCCGACACACTTTTGTACACATGGACCAGACCGAAAAATTCTGACAGTAGAGCTGAAAATAAAAATACACGTGTCTCCCAGTTTTTTTAGATCAATTCGCGTTTTCGCGAAAAACGCCAATAAATATATTTGTGTTTTTCCAAAGTAGTGTGAAATAAGTTGAAAAATTTATTAAATCTACTTGTGAGCTAAATAATGTTTAAACATGTCTTTAGTCAATTTTTTACAACAGATTTTTTTTTTTTTTGAAAATGCACGAAGAGTGCTATCTTTTGTAGCCAACTGTTTTTTTTTTTGTCCAAAATGGTTTTTGTTCTTTTTCCCGTAAAAGGGTCCTAAATCCCCATCATTTAGGGGGGCAAGCATTCAAATTCGAAAAAAAGCCGAATTCGGGACGCGCAAGTGTTCAGCTTGCTAAAAAAAGTTGAAAATTTACACACAGTGTTCATATAAAGCACTTTTTTTCGTTCTATGGCGTACTAATTCAATCAAACAAGGACCCAAAATAACTATTATGGACATTTTTGATTTCCAAAAAATTGCGCATTTTTAATAGTTATTTATAAAAATTGAAAATAATAATTATTAACAAAATAACTATTAAATAACTATTATTTTATAATAATTATTTTGTATCCTTTGTAGGTGCAAATGAAGTGATATCCTTTTTTGGAAGGATATTTTCTGAAACTAAATAATTCGTTAAAAAACTTACTTTTTTGCAAATAATAAAGTGACCATGGCCCGATTTATAAAAATTACTTAGGTCCATAACTATTATTTTACAATAAAAAAAATATTAATTAGGAATTAATAGTTATCCATAAGAAATAAAATAAAAATTGACCTATAATAGTTATGACATAAGTAATTCACCATAAAACTTATAATAGTTATGTCCTTGCAATCAAACTAAAAAATAACGAAAAAAAAGCAAAAAAATTAAAACTAATTTAAATATTTGTGTGAAAAAAATCTAAGCGTTTTCTTTAAAATTTTTTTTAAAATATAACAACTACGAGACCCAAAAAAGTATAAATACAGGTCTTTAGTAAAAATGACATATTTTATTAAATACAAAACAGAAAATAAATCGAAGAGGCCCTTTGACCTAAAAAATGCATTTAGAAAATGCAATTGCATACAAAATGCATTTTTGAATTTAAAATATTTTTTGTAAAACAATATTGTAAAATAAGACAATATTGCCTTTCAAACTCATTTTCAATAACAAAGATCCATTAAGAATTGCCCAAGATATGCATCTACAAAGTTGACCATTTTTTTAATTTTTTTGATTTTTCAAAATATGAAAATCGCGAATAAAATCGAATGTTTTCAGAGTTTTTCTAAACCGCAAACTAAAATCTCTTAAGGCCTCCTTAGAGTTCTTGAAAAAAAAGTTTTATAAAAATCGGATGACCCGAGGTCAAATTTTGGCCGTTCTTTCATGGAATGGCCGATATATATTTTTAAATTTTTTTTTCAAAATCCAAATTTTTTTGGTGAAAATTTTTCAAAGATTATATATTTTAAATTTGTTATCAAAACACTGAATTTCATAAAAAAATCGCATAATTTTTTTTTGTCGATTAAGATTACGATTAATTGGTGCGATTAATCGCGATTACGATTTTAATCGTTTTGCAAACTCTAATTTGTATGACTTATTATAATTCAAAACATTCAATTATACCAATCTGAGACTGCGGATTGTACCAATCTGAGACTCCGGGTTGCCAGTATCATGAAAGTATATGGTTTTGTCATCCAAATACCAACAAGCTTCATAACCTTGTGGAATCAGAGTAATTTCTACGAAGTTTACCTGAATCGCACCGATCTTCGCGTCTCGGAAAGTTTTCACTCAACAGCCTACTACCAAACTCTATGAAAAGCGTCATACTTTCTACGGGCATGACAAATATTATACAAAGTTCCGTATCCCTATTAGCCCGTAACCCCTGCACTGAAGTCTCTATGCCATGATCCACACACAAAATATTTTGTAAGTAAATTCAACTAAAAAAAGTTTAAGACAATCGTTTTTCCTTTTAAAAAACGGACTACTAATATTTCATTTGAAACAACATACTTTTTCAGTTATTTTTAAACGTTAATAAATGACACTGTGCTACAAAAAACACAAAATCCAATATACTTTTGAAATGAGGTTGTTAAGGTTGTAGGTCTCGTCGAAAAGATCACAAAAATGCCCACTTAACTTGCCAGACACCCTCAAATTTTAAAGTTGTTGTCAAAAAACGTTTTTTGGGACTTTTCTCACTAAACCACGTGTAACTTAAAAAGTTTTCAACCGATTTTCAATTTTTTTACTGTTTTGGATAGAAGAAGAATAAAATTTTTTATGTGTGTGAATTAGTCTATACAATAAGAAAGGTATGTATTGATTTTTCAACAATATCTAATTTTTTTGTTATTTTTTGAAAATTTTTTGAGTTTATCGATTTTTTTCTGCTATAGTTCGTTCAACAATATTTATATTTATAAACGTATTATTAAAGAAAATTTAATTGTGAATACGATGAGCTTTATGCCGGAAAAATCGAATAACAATTAACAGAGCTGGGATAATTCTTCTAAAAAAGAAAACTCAGATTTTGTATGAAATTGCAGTTGCGAATATACTGAGAGGTCGCGTATCATTATTTTTAAGGTTTTTGGCCCCCTGAATTCGAATTTGACCTTGAAATTCCGCTGTCTTATTAAGTTTTTGATATATCAATTTATGTTAAATGACGCGTGAGAGCAATTTAAAGGCCAGATTCGGATTCAGCGCGCCAAAAACCTTTAAAAATATTGTACATGACCTCTTATGATAAATTTTTTTTTTGCCTGGGTTATCTGAACGGCGATTTCCTGCAAAATCTTAATTTTCTTTTTTAGAAAATTTATCACAACTCTGTCAATGCTTATCTGATTTCTTCAGGATAAAGCTCATCGAATTCAGAATTAAATTTTCTTTAAAACTACGTTCATAAATATAAAGGTTGTTAAACGAACTATAGCAGAAAAAAATCGATAAACTCGAAAATTTTTCAAAAAATAACCAAAAAATTAGATATTATAGAAAAAATCAATAGATATCTTTATAATATGTGTAGACTAATTCACACACATGGAAAGCCCTATCCTTTCTCTATCCAAAACAGTTAAAAAATTTAAAATCGGTTGAAAATTTTCTCAATTACACAAGGTTTAGTGAACAAAGTCCCAAAAAAACGTTTTTTGACAATAACTCTAAAATTTGAGGGTGTCTGGCAAGTTTAATGGGCATTTTTGTGATCTACGCAACAAAACTAACAACCTATACCATGTCACATCAGAAGTATTTTTTCACTGTAGCACAGTGTGATTAGACATTCCGTAAATCAAATGATATTTCAGTTATTTGAACTGTTTACAATTTTTTATTTTGTAGAGTAAAAATATTTTTTTTTAATAACAAACTACAAAACCCGTACTTCTGCCAAATTATACGGTATAATCAGTCACAAATAATTTAACTGCACTGATAGAAAAACGCTAATGAATGGAATTCATTAACGTTGATTTATTACAACAATGAAATATTTCGTATGCTGAATGAAATTTCATACATATTGTGCAAGATTTTCTTTTATTTTTATTCATTAGATTTCGTAGTTACATTAAAAAGTTTCATTAAGTTTTGTTTACAAAATTTGCTGTTTAAGCGCACAAAAACAGCTGATTTCATTAAAAAATTTTCATTTAGTTTTGTTTACAAAATTTGCTTTGACACCTGTCGTTTCGCGTCTGTTTGGTCTGTTAGTTTAAGCGCACAAAAAACAGCTAATCAGAGCGTGATTTTTTTTTTTAGAATTTTTATACGAAATTTAAAATGAAATGTTGTTGATTAATTAAAAGTATTTATTAAACTCGCGTTGTTTTAATATATTTCGTAGTTTTACTTATGTATTAGAAGTAAATGTAATAGTAAAATTGTGTGTGAGAAAACTGAGTGAAATCTATAGATAAAATAAAAAAGTGTTTTTTTAACATTGTTATTTTGTGATTTTTCAGACTTTTTTTATGAAATTTGAAATAAAAAGTAAATTATTAATTTTATATTTACTAAAATTGTGCTGTTTTATATTGGTTCATGGTTTTAATTATGTATTACAATTTAACGTTGGAGTAAAATTTTGTACGAGAAAACTAAGTGAAACCCATTTTTTATTATTTTTAATTCTATAAAAAGATCTTTAGAATTTCATACATATATTTCATTTTAAAAATAAAAGTAACATTTATTCAATAAAAGTATTTCATTTCAAAAATAAAAAGCAGGATTTATTTAATGAAAGTATTTCATAAGAATTAAATCCTTTTTTCATTTAAGTAATGAAAAATTTTAATAAAATACAATTTATATTTTGTATGAGCAATTTTCATTAATTAAATGAAACTTGTTCTTGCAATTACATTTTATGATACCTATTTCATTAATTCAATGAAACCCTACATAGGTTCCTTTTTAACGTAATTTTTCATAACATTAATGTAGATTTTCATTATTGTCGTGTACAAATTTCTATGAGTGTGATAAAAATATTTTTCCGTACATTTTGTAGTTTATTGTTTTAACAACTGTATAAATCATTCAATATTTTAATTTCCTTGAAAAACAAACGATAAAACGTTTAAAATAACTTTTACTAAAAACTTTTTGAATAACCGTAAATAGTTACTGTAAAACTTTTCTGGGTGTATATTATAATAATGTGAATAAAAATAAAATTAGTGGAATCCGACAATAAATTTTTCTTTTTCGAATTTTACTTTTTTTTACTTGCTTGTATCAAAATCTTCTTCTTCCTCATTTTGCGGTTATTAAAAAATGTAAAAAAAATTCTATTAAAATCGTAATGAAATCGAATTTGAATTGTATTACGTGAAGTGGTAATCTTAAACCAGAGAAGAGATTAAAATACTATAATAACAAAAAAAATGTCTCTTATCAATTTAATTGTAATTTACAATTTAAGTGAAACTGGTTTTACATACAATTTTACAACAACATAAAAATGTGTGTATGTACTTACTAAGAAATAACATTACAATGCAAAGATGAGCTGAGATAATTTCAAAAGTATTTATGTCGTATGCATGAACGTGCTACAAATAGAGTTGCCAGAAAAGAGTATTTATTAAAAATAAACTGATTTGATTTGGGGAGAGTTTTTGAGTTATGAGTTAAAACTACAAATTCTGTTTTTGAAATGCTGTTTATTTTATGTTTAACTCATCAATGTTAGAGAGTTAAACTAAGGTACAAAAACGTTAAAAAAACACCTCTGATTTTTAACTGTTGCCATGTTGTGTTAATTTATTGGCAACTATTTTAATTTAATAGAGTTTAATAAAACTACCGTTTAAACTGAGTTTAAGCGATATGTTAAAAACTCAGCCTTAGTATATTTAAAATAATACCTTTGTCCAATCCATCCATATTGAGTTAAGATCTGTAATTTTTAATTGCGTCAATTAAAAAATTATCAATTCTTTTTGGAAATTTACACAAGTGATAACTCAAAATTTTTCCCCATATTTTTTTCTGTGAGGGAATAACAAAGTTAGCATACCCCCATACAGTAGTTGGAGGGTAAAAAAATATCAATTGAAACTTACAATTAGTTGATATTTTTAAAATTGAAATTTTCGAATTGACATTGGCAATTTTAGATAAGAATTTATCTTTTTTTATATACCCTTTAACCACAGTATGGAGTTGTACTCACTTTGTTCATTCATTTGTAAAGCACCGAAATATCGGTCGGAAACCCCTTAAATCGATTCTAAGACATTCTATGAATGTAAGTCCGTTTGTCCATCCTCCCTTCCGTCCGTTCGTATGTCTGTAGATAACACAATGCAGTCCAAAATAAAAGCGCTAGGATCTTGAAGTTTGGCACGAATATGTCTTATTGTCATAGGCAGGTTAAGTTCGTAAACAGGCAAAATCGAATCAGTGGGGAAAAAGCTCCCCTTAAAGAACTAAACCAATATCTGAAACACTTAATTCTTTTACATGTTTTTTTGTATTTTTGTTAAGCAAATGAATCATTTTTCTAAAAGAAGAAGTTTAAAGTCCTGTAGTTGGACCCAGCGGGCTCGAAAATGAAGATTTTTATGTGCCGTCCTCCCCTTTCGTGGGCGTGGATTTAAAAAAACCTTTAAAATTATGATAAAATTGCATTACTGTAGTGCAAAATGCCTAATAAATGAATTCGTAAAATTTGATCATGAGAGACACTGCATACCACAGCCCCCCTCCAAACCACCATAAGAAAAAGCAAGTTTAGGTTGTGCTAAAATGGTGACAAAATCGGCTAATGGCATTTCACTACTCTTTATGTTTAACATTGAAAATCGTTAACACGACAATCCTAGCTGATTCTCTTTTCGATTTATTGCAAAATAATTACACTGTTCGACAACAAAAGCCTCCCAGTTAAATATATAACTGATTCTTATAGATTTTGCTCTTCTGAATCCACTTTTTTTCTAGCACGTACCGTTTTTGAGATATTCGCTGTTAAAAAAATCAGAAAACCAACAATTTCGGACTTTTTGTTGTCCACTGTTATAGATTCATCCACAAATGAGACTTGACTTCATATAAAATCAACCTCCTTATTCCTAAACTGCAATCCAAATTTTTTTATCATGTTCCGTTTTCGAGATATTCGCGTTTGAACATTTTTCCACGCGAAATTCTCGAACGCCAATATCTCGAAAACGGAACATGCTAGAAAAATTTGGATTGCAGTTTAGGAGTCAGGTGGTCCTGTTTATATAATATCAAGTCCTATTTGTTGGATGCAACATAACAGTGGACCAACAAAAGTGCGAAATTATTAACAGCGAATATCTCAAAAACGGTATATGCTAGAAAAAAATTGGATGACAGATTTGGATTCAGGAGAGCAAAATCTATGAGAATCAGTTGGGTATTTTACTGGATCAGCTAGGATTTTTATGTTAACGATTTTTAAAGTTCAAAATATAGAGAAGTAAAATGCCATTAGCCGATTTTGTCACCATTTTAACACAACCTAAACTTGCTTAAAGAGGGAAAGAGGGGTGGAAAATAATAGTTACCTATTTTTTCTTAGCTGCCCAATATCACATTGAGCGGGTCAAAGGGGAGGGGAAAAACGTATTTTTTTTAGTTTTTTCTATTTTCCGAAGTGTCCGGGCAAATTTTTATTGTCCTAGGTCTAAAACTTATGTGGTACAAATTTGAGGTCAATCGGATTAAATTAACCCGTGACGCCCAGCGGTCAAAGTTTTGGATTTTTGAAAAATTTATATTTATCTTTCGACACATCATATTTGTTAATTTCGATGCGCTGAGCACGAATATAAAAAAAAAAATAAAATCGCTCGATCGGTTTTCGAGATATCGCCATTTCAAATTTGTAAAAAATGGCGGTTTTTCCCAACGTTCAAGAAATTTTTTAAAAAAAGTCTCAAAATTTCATTCCGCCGACCCTTTTGTAGAGCTTGAGACAATCTTTCATTTAGAACTAATTTGAGAAAAATCCGATCATTTTAAGTTGTGGCGCCCGTCGATCAAAGTTTTGGCTTTTTAGAAACTTTTTACCTAAAACCCTAAACTTTGATCGAAGGGTGCCACGGGTTTGAGTGATCGGATTTGGCTCAAATTAAGCTTAAATGAAAGATTGTATCAAACTCTATGAAAGGGTTAAAATAAAGAAATTTTTTGAGTTTTTTTTAAAAAAAATTCTTAAACGTAGGAAAAAATCGCCCATTTTGCAATTTTTTGACAAATTTTAAATGGCGATATCTCGAAAACCGTTCGACCGATTTTATAAATTTTTTGATAATTGTATTCAGCATGCTAAAATTAGTAAAAATAATGTATCGCAAGATATATATTTTTTTATTTTTTCATTTTCAAAAATCCAAAATATTGTTGGAAATTCCACAACTTTGATCGAAGGGTGCCACGGATTAAAATGATCGAATTTGACTCAAATTTGTTTTAAATGAAAGACTGTCTCAAGCTCTACAAAACGGTAGGCGGAATGAAATTTTGAGACTTTTTTTAAAAAATTTCTTGAACGTTGGAAAAAACCGCCATTTTTTGCAAATTTCAAATAGCGATATCTCGAAAACTGTTCGACCGATTTTAATTTTTTTTGATATTCGTGCTCAGCACTTCAAAATTAACAAATATGATGTGTCGAAAGATATATTTGTTTTTTATTTTTTTTTTTTTTAATTTTTCAAAAATCCAAAACTTTGACCGCCGGGCGCCACGGGTCAATTTAATCCGATTGGCCTCAAATTGGTACCACATGAGATTTAGGCCTAGTAGAATAAAAAAATGCCCGGACTTTGAAAATCGGAGAAGAAAAAGTTTTGCTATACAGAAAAATGCCTGTCTAATGTAGAGGTTTATACGTACAACCGCCAATAGCACATAGAGATAATTCTATTAAAATTAAGCTGACCCCAATTTTTGCTTTTGGCAAAATTCCTATTAGTTTGGATTTTATTCGGATTTTCCCAAAAGACCACATTTTTTCATAAGGTGGCAACCCTTTTTTAAAGTTGAGATTGGGTGCTAAAAAACAGGTAAAGTTTTAGGACAATAGGGTGGTTCCCTGTAAAAGACCTTGTTAGCAATTTTTTAAATAGCGATATGTTGAAAAAAGAACAATACTGAAATACCGGTAAGATTTTCCAGAAATTTTGGATATGTTTCATTTTTAAAAGGGCAACAATCTAACAGTTTGATCTAGCAACACTTAAAAAACACATCAATTTAAATTAACGGGGTGATGAAAAGTCAAAGTGACGTTACGTTTTTAAATGATCATATTTCATTTCCATTTTTTTTTTGTAATAAACTGATACGCATTGCATTAATAGAGAAATCCAAAAATATATCACTCATATTTGCTCTCTCAAAATAAAGCTTCATAACGAGATAATCGGTAGAAAAAGCTTTATAAATAGATTAATGATATTTAAATCGACATTCATTGACTGGTAATCAAAGTATACAAAACAAAAATCGGCAAATATTAAACAATTGAAAATAAGAAAAACTGATTATAAAATTATACTCAACGTTCTAATTACTGCATAAACGTGTTTGGAAAAATCAAGTTTAATCTAAAATTAATAAATATAAATAAAGTTGATAATTGAATAATAATCAATAATAATAGTTAAATTATATATTAAAAAAATCCAACCATTATGACAACCTCCATAACTTCCCTGCTACAAGTTCTAAGGATTGTTCCTGTAGCGGAAAAACCGAAAATAGTTCAACAACCACCGCTCAAAGTTTTAAATGCACAAAAAGTCGCTTTACCTGAAATAGCACTTGATGCTGTATCAAATCATGATGATTATTTTGATTGTTGGGTTGTGATCTATGATCGTGTATATGATGTAACAAATTTTATACAAGATCATCCCGGTGGTGCTGATGTTATAATGGATTATGCTGGTCGTGATGCTACATTAGCTTTTCATGGTACCGGTCATTCAAGTGATGCCATTGAGCAAATGCGTGATTATCTAATAGGTGAATTGCCGGAACATGAAAAAATATTCCGCTGTTCTAATGGACAAGTTATAAAAACTGGTATACCAGAGTGAAAACGGGAATTTACAAATTTACGAAAAACTATTGTAAGATTTCTAAAACAAAACAAAATACTTTATAAGTTTTTAAGTTAACTTTAAAAAAAGTTGGTCTGACTTAGAGTTGTTCTAAAGTGCTTTAAGCACTTAAACGAAAGCTAATCCAAGTGATGTATGGCGATAGCAATCTTAAACTCGGATGTTTATTTTTGCCAGACTTTTTAAAATGTCTGGAAATGAAAACTGATCGTTTTGTTTTGGGTTTTTCGGTTATATTAATGTATAATTCAAAAAAATCATTAACGAAATTACCCAGGAGGCTGTGAGCTTTATTTAAAGAAACATTATTTAAAATCTTAAAAAAGGAAAAAACGGCTTTGTTGAACCCAATCTAATTTATTGATACACTCAAGAAAATTTGATTTTTTTTTCTAACACAAGTTGGGCTAGTTTTATCAAAAATTATCGCATTACAGAAAAATTTTGCAAAAGTCAAATAACAAAAAATTCAAAACAGAAAAAGTCTTAAGACATTTTCAATGAACTATCCCAGTCAGAAAAATACAAACGGGCCAACGTTGGAATGAAGTTGGCGGCGACGGTACCAACGTTGGCGAATCATACCCGTTTCTAAGTCTACGACGTCATTCCGAGGTTGAAATGATAACAGTGGCCAACGATCGCTCGACTTTTGTTTTAACGTTGGCTTAACATTGATTTTACAAATTTACGACATTGGATTTAACTTTTGCTTAGGGATGTATTGAAAATCTCGATGTCGTGCTTTTTAGTTACCATTCTGTACAAATTGGTTGAAAAAGCAACTACTTAAGTGTTCACTTAGATTACTTAAGTGTTCACTTAGATTAAAGAGTTGAGGTCTATGTAAATCGAAAAAAAAAATAAAAATGTTAAACTTTTAAATTATAATCTATAGTGTAGTGTTTTATGTAAACACAAAGTTGTGCCAACACAATATTTTTAGTAAAAATGTTTTACATTATACAATGTTGTATTTTTGGCTAGCCCGATATTGTACCAACACAAAATTTTTGGTACGGTTGGCAATTTCTGACTGGGATTTTTCGTAAAAAAAAAAATTAAAAAAAAATAAAAAAAAAAAAAAATTAAAAAATTAATTAATTGTACACTCAAAAGAAAAACTCTGCCAACAAATCTGTAAAACAATTTCAATTTTAAATTAGGAATATTTATGGACATTTTTCTGCTGAAATAGATGATTTTACTAAATTCTCTGACATTCTTTTTGTTTATCCCAAACATTTTCCTATAAGTTTTTTAAATAAACTTCTTGTTCGCACAAAAGCACAAAAAAATCTCTAAAAAAATTTAATTGTACGTTCATTTTGAACTGTACACTTGTCGAAAAATCTGTAAAACAACTTTAAATTTTAATTCGCAAGCTTTTACCCGATTTTTTTGCAAAAATTTATATTTTAACTAAATTCTCTGTTTTTCAGTTTTAAAAAATAAAAGAATTTTGTCTGTAATTTTACTGATTCTGTTTGCTAAAAAAATTTTAAATTTTTAAAATATAAAAAAAATTACCAGATTATTTTGCTAATTTTATAAGATTATTTTTTTAAATTGATAGAGAAAAACGGAGCCACATTTTTTCCATAAAATCCTGAAAATTTTAAAAAATCACATATCTCACATTATTTAACTGCCTACATGACAAAAAGTTTAAAAGAATTTTTGTAGCTCTTAAAACACGAGCGCCAAATACCCGAAAGCCCTTCGAGTAATGTTTTTTTAGTTATTCAGTTTTTTTTTAATTCTCAATACCATACAGGGTCCTTTAATTTCTGTATTTCGAAAAATGAGCAAAGTAGTGCCAAACTGATAAAAATTTTGGGTCAAAATCTATGTCTACCTTTTAGTTTTCAAGATACAGAAATTTTGGGCCTAATAGTGTCTTGAGAATTTTAAAAACTGCGTAACTAAAAAACGGTAACTCGGAGAGCTTTCAGTTTTTTGGCGGTCATATTATACAAGATTTTTTGGCGTGTAAGCAGTATTTAGCGAGATATGCGCATTTAAAAATTTTCGGGAATGCCAATTTTTTTAGATTCAAAATTAGGGCCCATTGAGGTCAACATATGTGAAGAGTATCGGCGATACTATGAAGAAAAAATTGGCTCCCTTTTGCTCTATCTTGGGTAGTTTTTTTTTTTAATTTTTTTCAAATGAATGAAAAAAAAATCGAATGCATTCGATTTTTGAAAGTCGAATGGAAAATAAATCGAATGCATTCGAAATTTATAAATCGAATTAGTCTAAAGTGAATTCATAGAATTCATGTGATTGGGAATGCAATAACTAAATTTTCATTCAGAATGACAAATCGAATTAAAGAATGAAATCCTTCGAAGCTCTGGTCATAATAATACTTTGAAGCCTTATAACTTTTTAATGGGTTATGATAGAACGGAGCTTTTTGCACCAGTTGTGTTAACATAAATTTAGGCGCGGATCAACGGGGACAAAATGGAAATTCCCCAAAAAAGTAATATTACAAAAAAAAAGAATGTAAATTTCGATCGAAAATTTTTTGTTAAAAAACAAGGAAAACTGTAAAATATTGGTAAAATAGGATTACGGGACTTTTTCTAATTAAGAGACTTTTTCTAAGTTTGTTACTTTTTTTGCTACCTCCTATTTGACAACAATTCCTTGTAAATTTACAAGGAATAATTTTTTACCAATAATTTTGTAATTTTACAAGCTTTTTAACCAAATTGTAAACTTACAAATTGTAAATTTACAAATTGTAAATTTACAAATTTTTTGACGTGATAAAACTTACAAGGAGGTTTCATGTTTTTACAAAATTTTTTGCTACCTATTATTTGACGAGAACTCCTAGTAAAAATTACGAGCTTTTCCGAAATTTGACAAGATTTTTACCAATAAATTTGTAAATTTACAACTGTTTTGGTGCAATAAAACTTACAAGGAAATCTCGTGAATTTACTAGAATATTGTTAAAATAGGATTACGAGACTTTTTCTAGTAATTTGACAAGGTTTTTTTTTCGTGTGTAAGAATCTTAAAATTTTTCTAAAGGAAAAATGTCTCGTAATGCTAAAATTGTTCTTTATGAAAAAAGTTTTTGGAATATTAAAAATTTTCTTTAGAAAAAGTATGGGAATTTTTCTAGACGAAAAATTTGGGAATTTTTTTAGATAAAAATTTATGAACTTTTCTATGCACTCAAAAAAAACCTTGTAAAATTACAAGAAAAACTTGTAACATTTTTTTTGTTTGCAACCTCCTATTTGACAAAAATTCCTAGTAATTTTACAAGGTTTTTACCAATAAAATTGTAAATTTACAAATTTATTGACACGATCAAATTTATTTAGAGGTTTCGTAATTTTACTAGATTTTTTGCTACCTCCTATTTTACGAGAATTTCTAGTAATTTTACAAGCTTTTTACCAATAATTTAGTAATTTTACAAGATTTTTACCAATAAAATAGTAAATTTACAGTTTTTTGGCGCAAACAAAAATTCAAGGAATTCTCGTGAGTTTACTTGATTTTTTTTTTTGTAAAATTATCTTGGAAATTTGTAAAATTACAAAAAAAAATGTAAAATTACAACAAAAATGTAAATTTCGATTTGTTAAAAAACAAGAAAAACTGTCAAATATTGGTAAAACGGGATTACGAGACTTTTTCTAGTAATTTGATAAGGTTTTTTTTCGTGTTTAAGAATCTTAAAATTTTTTTAAAGGAAAAATGTCTCGTAATGCTAAAATTGTTCTTTATGAAAAAAGTTTTGGAATATTAGAAATTTTCTTTAGAAAAAGTATGGAAATTTTTCTAAAAAATTTGGTAATTTTGGGATTTGGAATTTGGGAATTTTTTCAGATAAAAATTTATGAACTTTTCTATACAAAAAAAAAACCTTGTAAAATTACAAGAAAAACTTGTAACATTTTTTTGTTTGCTACCTCCTATTTGATAAAAATTCCTAGTAATTTACAAGATTTTTACCAATAATTTTGTAATTTTACAAGGTTTATACCAATAAAATTGTAAATTTACAAATATGTTGACACGATCAAATTTACAACGAGGTTTCGTAATTTTACTCGATTTTTTGCAACCTCCTATTTTACGAGAATTCCTAGTAATTTTACAAGCTTTTTACCAATTATTTAGTAATTTTACAAGATTTTTACCAATAAAATTGTAAATTTATATATACAAGGAATTCTCGTGAGTTTAATAGATTTTGTTTTTGTAAAATTATCTCGGAAATTTGTAAAGTTGCAAAAAAAATTGCAAAATTACTAAAAAATGTAAATTTCGAATTGTTAAAACACAAGGAAAACTGTCAAATATTGGTAAAATGGGATTACGAGACTTTTCCTAGTAATTTGACAAAGTTTTTTTTGTGTGTAGGAAAAAATTGGGAGTATTTCTATAGAAATAATTCTATAATTTTTCTTAGAATTTTTTACAGAAAAAACTTCACATTTTTTTTAACTTAAAATTTGACAATTATTTTTAAAGAAAAATCTCAGAATTTTTCTATAGGAAAAATCTGATAATGTTTCTTTCGAAAAACTCTGAGAAGATGATGGGTAAAAATTGAAATGAAAATGGAAAGCTAATAATGTAAAGTTGTTTTCTGGGAAAAATGTCCATGAATCTTAAAATTTTTCTAAATGTTTTTGAATTTTAGACTTTTTTTTATGAGAAAAAAGTCTCGGAATTCTAAAATTTTTTTTATAGAAAAAAAATTTTTTACGAAAAATTTGAAAATTTTTCTGTATAAGTTTCTGAGAGTTTTCGGGTTTTTGGATTTTTTTTTAAGTTAAAAACGTCCGTTGTATTAATTTTTGCTGTAGAATTTCGGGCCGCCCTCTTTTGTGGGCTTGGACATGCAAAATTTAAATAACTAAATAATGATAAAATTGTACTATTTGAGTCCCAAAGCCATAATAATTGGATTTTTAAACAGTTATCACGAAAGGAAAGGTGTCCCCAGCAGACCCATTTTCCGCTTCCACCTAAAACGACCCTGACATTTTTTTTAACATATTTGAGGGTATTTAAGATTTGGCACAGCCCAATTTCTTGTGGTTTTTTCAAACTTTTAATTAAAAACAAGTGAGAGTGTTAAATTCGGCTGTGCCGAATCTTTTATACCCTCCAAAATGTAAAAAAAAAAATTGACAGGGGCGTTTCTTTTTTTTTGGGGGGGGGGGGGCGAAGTTGATAGGGTCAGTGGGGCACGTTGAGAGCACTTTCCCATCGCGATAAATATATCAAATGTTTCATTTATTTAACAAAAATACAAAAAAACCTGTAAAAACATGTATTTTTTTAGAGGTTGGTTTAGTTCTTCAAGGAGGAACTTTTTTCCCCCTGGTCCGATTTGGCCAATTTCCGAACTTAACCTGCCTAGGAACATAAGACATATTTGTACAAAACTTGAGGTTCCTAGCTCTTTTATTTTGGACTGCATCGTGTTAACTACAGACGGACGGACGGACGGACGGACATCGCTAAAATGTCTTAGAATCGATCACTGATCAATAATATATATACTTTATGGGGTCCCCGACCGATATTTCGATGCGTTACACACGGAATGACAAAGTGAGTATACCCCCATACTGTAGTTGGAGGGTATAAAAAGAAAAACGTTTATTGAAAAACAGCATATCTAAACAAATTATCACTCTAAAAAAAAAATGAAAAACTTTACCTTTTTTTTACCTTTTGAATTTTACAATTTTTGTTTTTATCGGGTTTTTATAACAATTTTTTACTGGGTTAAAATATATTTAAAATTTTGAAATTATTCTTTTGAAATTAGAATTTTTTTCTGTAAACCTTTCTGTTAAAACTCGCTGATTTTTCTGATGTCTGTACAGTTTTTTTTGCTGATTTGATGTAGATTATCCAGACAAAAATTTAGCAAAACACGTCTGATAAAATCCGCAAATTTATCATATGACTCAAAATGGGTGTTTTTTCATCAAATTTTTTTTGCTAATTGAACAGAGGCTTTATATGAGAATATTTTTTTTTCTAAAAGCAATTTTTTATTAATTTTATCAAAAAAATGCGCTTGATAAAAAAATTCTTTAATAAGCAAAAATTTTCTTAATTAAATTTAATTTTCTACTGATTTCAGTTGACTTTTTTTGGGCAAATTGGTAGCAGCTATTTTTTTTTAGTAAATTTACAAGCATTTTTTGGTATTTTTAAATTTTTTGAGTGTATGCCACTAAAACCGAGTTTTTGGTATGTAGATTAAGTTTAAAATTAGTTTAACGTAGTTGGTACTTGGGATACTACTGAAACTACTCTAGTTAATTTATTTTTTTTTGGCTCCAATAACGATCATAGTTAGAAACAAACAAAAGTTTGGTAAAATAAGCAAAAAATCTAAAACTAAATTAAAACTGTCTTCCAAAAACTAGGCCTGACAATAACTGTAGGGTATACAAACACTAATTCAGCAACACTGCTTACCATACATTCGAATTAATTCATATTGCTAAATACATCACTTGGAATGTTTTCAGTATGTGTTAAAAAATTAACTTAATTTTCAAGGTATACTTTTAATTTATACTGCGGAACCTATTTTGTATAACTAAGGGCGAGTTTTTAACATGTAGTTTAAACCAAGTTTAACTAAAATTCTGTTTTTGAGTTAAAGTTAAGCAAATTTAAATTTACTTGGTATTGCCATACCAAATATAGCATTTTCAGTTAAAAAAGTTGCCATCATAACATATTTTTTACAATAAAATACCTAAAAATGGCAACACTAATGAGTTTAATTGAAAATCAGCTGTTTTTTGTTTACGTTTCTGTACCTTAGTTAAACTAACCAAGATTTGGCGGGTTAAACTTAAAAATAAACCAAATTAAAAAAAAAAATAACAGAATTTGTAGTAAACTCTGTTTAAACATAAACCAAAGCTAATCGATATCTCAACAACTCGTCCTAAAGCACTTAAGGTGTTGGTATTAAATATCTTGTGTAATTTTCTTTTTTATTTTGTTTTTATTATTTTTTTTTTTAATTTTTCTTAACATTTTTCATTTTTCTTATTTTGTTTTATTTTATTTATTTCTATATTTAATATTTATTTAATCAGCATTTTCTAGTTTTATAAATTAATGGCTTCAAAAGCTGCTTCAATGTACTTATACATATAAAATATATTTTTGTATTTATAGCACTACTTAAAATTAAAATATTTTTCTGTGACAATGTTTAATAACAGCTTAAGTCGATTTATGAAAATATCAAGTATCATCCAGTTTCCAGTAGACTCATTTTTAAAACTAATGTAGTGCAAAATTTTAAAGCTGTTATTAAAAACTGTCACAGATTAGAAAATAACCTTAATAATAATTTTAATAATATACATACTAAATAATTTATTTAATAAAATATAAAATTGATTTTTTGTTGTTTTTATATGTTCTAAATATGGTCATTTGATTGGGGTGATCGTTTTAAACTTTTTAAAAAATATATTTTAGTAAATTCTGCCAAACCCCTGAAGCCGATATTTCAATAAAAAAAATTTGAACCCTCCTTAAAAGGAGCGTTGTTTTCATGATCATATTTCCGTTAGGATAATTTTTTCCTATGGAGGCATTTTTCTATGGAAAAAGTCTCTGATTCTGAGGCATTTTTTCTATAGAAAAAGTCTCAGATGCTGTTACATTTTTTCTATGGGAAAAGCCTAAGTAATTTTTTTTATTCCAAAATTGTCATGTTCACTACAATTTTTACAAACAATTTTCTGATTTTCCCTATAAAATTTTTAAGATTTTTCGTTTAAAAATTTTCAGATTTTTTGCTATGAAAATTTTATTAGACAGTTTTATTCTTCCTTGTTTTTCTATCTATTTCTTTACTTTTTAATTTTTTTTCTTTCTTTTATTTTTTCAAATTTGGTCTGGGGAAAATTTCCCCTCCCCCCATCCCCCTTGTACCCGCTCATGATAATGTCCTGGGTCCAAGTGCTGGACTTTAAACTTCATCTTACATAAACGTTTTTTAATTTTTTAACAAAGGTTTAAAACAAGTAAGAAAATTATAGTCGGTCAAGTCCGACCGTATAATACCCTACACCAGAGTTTCCCGGAAAATGGGTCCCAAGTTCAAACATGGACTGATTAGATCTATATTTTGTCAAATATTTAATAAGTGTAAAAAGCACTCACTAATCAAATTTTAGTGGAATAGGCTTCTTTTTGTTGACAATAAATCGCGTTAACAGAATATCGGGTAAAATTTCCACATCGGACCTAAGTCCAAAAATGGTCCGATGATAATCAGATTTGATAAGGTTATTAAATATTTTCATGAAATTTGAGAGATTTATGTGAAAATCGGGAAGGTGGTGGGGCTATAAGAAGAACTGGCCCGATTTCTTTAAAATTCGGAATGGTGATTTGGATGGATGAAACATGATTACCTGCCAAATTTCGAAAAGATACCTATTAAAATGCGGATATTAGAGTTATTTGAGCCAAAACTAAAGAGGACCTTTGTATGGGGGCTAGGTCTAAATATGGACCGATTCGTCCTTAATAGGCTTCGTCCTTGAGCCAAAAGAGGCTTAAGTTTCAAATTTCAAGTCAATTGATTAAGAATTGCGACCTGTATCGTGTTTACACCGTTTACATGGACAGACGGACGGACGGACATCGCTAAATCGACTCAAAAAGTGATTCTAAGTCGATCGGTATACTTAAAAGTGGGTCTAGGACCACTATTTCGGGTAGTTACAAACATCAGCACAAACTCATTATACCCTGTACCACAGTGTGGTGTAGGGTATAAAAATACCTAAAATGTATTTTTGTCAAACTTTCGGATCCAAGCCATTTTCTTTTGGAATGTATCTTCCACAGATGGACACACACACTTAGAAAAAAAATTAACTAAAAAATTGGAAAACTAACTAAATTCAAGGAATATTGATAATGATTTAGCTCCATTGCCATGTTTTCCTTCTTTTAAGTTCATATTTTTCTTAAAAATAAGGAAAGAAAAAAAAATTTAATATTATGCCAATTTGAACTAAAAAATGGGAAAAATTTTATTTCAATTTAGTTCATACACATTTGAGGACCCGATTGGGTGAAGGATCCAGTTGGGCTCCTTAAGAATGTTCATATTTTTGATCCAAAATTTTTGTCCGTTTCGCTCTACCTTGCTTAGTTTTTGAGATACGTGAATTTAGGTGACCACTGGGGTCTTGAGAATTTTAAGAACTCCATGTTCTCCGTGTTAAGGGATACAAAAATGCTTTTGCACTTTTTGTTGTGCTGGCATTATTTACCGAGATATGAGTATTTTAAAATTTTGGGGAATGCCAACTTTTTTGAATCCAAAGTTAGGACCCATAGGGATCCTAACTTTGGACCGGCGATACCAAAAATGGCCTCTATTTTGCTCTAGCTGGCTTAGTTTTCGAAATATCGCCATTTTAAGTTTTCGAAAAAAAAAAAAATGCCCGAGTTATTAAAATTTTACTAAAATAGTGGAAAAAACTTCCTCAAATCTAAGAAAATGAACTTATTGGTAGAAAATTACGTCCTAAAACTAAAGAAGAGGAATATGTCTTAAAAATAAAGATTTTTGTAATATATGTATTTAGGGGAAATTTCTTTGGCGGTAAGATTTTCTTCCATGTATTTGGGAATTCCATTTAAGGAAAATAATGGACTATTTAACAGTACATGAACTTAAATTTTTTCCTAACACTTAAGAAAATTTCCCAACTTTTAGTTAAATTTAACTAAATTGTGAGAAAATTTATAAACTATTTTGAAGAAAATTTTTAGGTTGTCTTTTTTTTGAATCCACTGACGGATATCTCTAGAACTTATTTGAATCGATAACTGAACAATAATATACAAGACTGGGTCGAAAAAAGTTCCAATTTTTCGCGCTTAATTTAAAGCTTACCTCGAAAAAGTTCCACAGCCAAAATATTAGATTTGTAGGTTGCGATTTGATACCGCCGAAATCGTTAGCTGTTTATAGCTATGTCATTTGGTGTCCGATCGTTATAAAAATATATTTATTAGAAAGTCTTTAGCGAGTACTAAATTAGAATTTTATATTTTTTATGATTTTTATTTTTCCTTGCACTTTTCGAAAAAGATCGCCATCAGGCGATGAGTTCTTTTTATAATTTTTAAATAATGGTGCCAAAGTATGTCGTAAATTTTAATAATTAATGACTGATAAACTTGCATTTGGATTTTGAAAACATTTCAAGGTTGATAATTAAAAAATATAAACAATAAACAATTTTGTATATGCAGCTATAGACGTCATTTAAATAAAAGGAAACAACTTAGACTAAAAATCTGGCAACATTATAAGATTGCTGTTACACACACATGTATAGTTAAGCTTAATGTAAATTTGTATAACGGTTTCCAAAAGCTATAAATAAACACAGAGAATAAAGCTTTTAACAGAACTATGATAATACTGGACATATAAATATCCGGTTTGTCTATTAAGCTACACTATTTTAGTTGGAGATGGGGAATTTTCAATTCCTTTTGGAAACTTTATATTTTAATTAAATAATTTTAAATAAAAAAATCTTCCACCTGAAGAACTAACCCAGGCTCTGAAAAACATAAACTTTAAACAGTTTTTTGTTTATTTTTTTACATTTTTGTGGAACCCATGTTTAAATCGATTTAGTATGATGTGATCTGCTAAGATCTTGTTATGTACATTAGACTGTGTCGGTCATAAAGGAGATAAAAGGTTCCTATTTTTCGTGCTTAATATTAAAGCTTATCTCGAAAGAGTTCCACAGCAAAAATATTAGATGTTTAGGTCGCGAATTGGTTCCGCCGAAATCATTATTTTTAACATGATAATGTTTTTAAGCTGGTGTCTAATTTTAAAAATGTTGCAAGACGCCACCTCAGTTTGACTATATAAGCTAACAATCAACGAAAAAGAAAACGAGAATTTCAATTTTTATTTTCTTAAAACCAAAAATTTTCATAACTACACTCAAAAAAAAAAGTTTGTAAAATGACATAAAATCCCCGTGATTTTACGGGGCAGGTTTTGTAAAATATGTACTAGCAAGAATCCCCGTAATGTTACGGGGATAATTTGTAAATTGATTTAACAAAAGAAAATGTAAATTTACAATTTTTTTTGTAAAATATTAACTTCGAGGTGAACCTTTTTTTTTGTAAATTTACAAAAAATTTGGTAAATTTACAAAACAAAATTGTAAACTTACAAAAAAAGGTTGTTATTTTACAAAAAAAAATAGAAAATGAAAAAAATAAATTGTAGATTAACAAATTATTTGGTTAAACTACTGTTTTTACCGCAAAAAAATATTGAAAAACACGTATATTTACAATAAAAATTGTAAATTTGCAAAAAAAAAATTCAAATTTACAAAAAAATTGTAAACTTACAAAAAAAGTTGTAAATTTACAAAACAAAGTAGAAAATCAAAAACCAAAATTGTAAATTTACAAATTGTTTGGTTAAACTACTGTTTTTTATTGCAAAAAACTTGTATATTTACAATAAAAAGTGGTAAATTTACAATTTGTATTGTATATATACCATTTTTTCTAATTTTTTTGCCGTAAAAACAGTAGTTCAACGAAAAAATTTGTAAATTTACAATATTGTTTTTGTATTTTCTACTTCATTTTTATAAAATTACAACTTTTTTCGTAAGTATACAATTTTGTTTTTTAAATTTTTATATTTGTTTTGTAAATTTACAAAAAAAAAATGTTTTATTTACATATTTGTTTTGTAAATTTAAAGGTTTTTTCCATTGGTGCATCTTATTTTTCCTTCTTCGGCAGCTGGAGTAGCACTTCAACAACCTGAAATGATTTTTTTTTCACTTGAACACTTTTAACAAACTTTTTTATGTATAACACTGCACTTTTTTATTTTTTTCGACATTTCGTTTTTCTTAAGTAGAACATATGAGAATTGCGAAGGAGGCTACACAATAAATTTCTTATATTTTCAGGAAAAATTAGTCAAAAAATAACAATTTTTTTTTTTAATTTTTAATTATTTTCACAAGTATTTTTAAAATATCCAAAAAAATTTTTGGATATTGTAGATTGGATGTTTAAGTACCTGTTAAAATAAGAAAAACTTAATTTTTCATAATTGGCAGCTTTTTATTGACATTTTAGTTCCCAAATTTAAAAAAAAAAAATACCAAAAAAATATGGTAAAATTACCAAAAAATGGTAAAACTACAAAGAAAAAACTAGAACAATAATATAGTAAAAATTGTGGTATTTTACTAAAAGAAATTACAAAAAAAAAATGGTGTAAAAATTAAATTTTTTTGCCAAAGCTTACAATTAGTTGAAAAATTTTTGTGTCCGGAACTTAAAAAATTTCCAAACTTTTTTTTCATGAAATTTTTTATTTATAAAAAATTATTTTTAACTAAATGAATGTGGGTGTGGAACAAGGTGCTATAATCCAAAAACCAAATTGTTCAGGAGAAGCAAAAAACTAAATAAGTCGCAAAAAAAAAATATTTTTTGAAATTTCTTTTCGCAGCTCGACGAAGATGGACCATATGCATCTATGTACAAAATTTCATTAAAAACAAATGAGCGGATGTAGCCAAAAAATGCATGTGAAATTTTGTTCTAGTGGAATAAGGTGCTATGTTACAATTTCTACTAGGAATTTCAATACATTTGCCAAGTAGTTTTAAGTTTTTTGTGTTATTTTTTAAAAATTAAATTTAGCGTGATGAATTCTTCAACATTTAGACGGGGTCCAGCGGTAATCATTTTTATAAAAAAATAATAAAATGCAGTTAATTTACCAAAAAAATAACTTTTATAAGGTTTATTTTAAACAACTTTCCCATAATGGGTTAAAAAATTTTCATAATTTATGATATTAGTTACTAACCATTAAATTTTACAGTTTGAACTCAAAAATTTGATAGATTATCAAAATCCTTCCTTAGTATTACGTAAAACAATATTACGTTTTTATATGGATATAGCACCTTTTTCCAGTTTACACTTTAACTATCGATATATTAGCTAATAAAGCGTTTTTTGCCAAACCAATGGGCACATGTTAAAGCCTAGAATGTTTTCTACACGTTAACCATCTCACATGTAAGAATTTAAATACACTACCTTTAGTTTAACTGCAAAACACATGTTAGTATCCGGCAAAAACTTTAAAATTTTCCCAAATATAGTTAAAATCTAAGTTTCAAGGTCACTTTTATGATTGAAAACGATCAAGTTTTTAACAAATTTGTTTACAAATAGGTCGAACTATTGTAGTAAGACACGATTTTGCAAAAAAACGCGATTTCCAAAAATTGGATTTTAGCACCTTGTTCCACACATACATTCAAATGTTTTACTCCAAAACGCAAAAAAAATCTGAACTTCAAACTGAAAACCTTGTAAACGATCTTAAAAAAAAAATGTTGGTAGAAAGACTAAATAACATCAAGTAAAATTATGTTGTACAATTACAGTTTTCTTGTGTAAAAAAACTAAACACCTTGTAATATTTTTTTAATTTGTAAAATAATTCACTTTTTTGTAAATTTACCTAAAAAATTTGTAAAATAAATTTACCAACATATAATAGTAAAATTACAAAGCAAACTGTAGTTTTCGTTTTATTAAATATACAACAATTTTTGTAAAAAGACAAAAATATTAGTAAAATAGAATTACAAGACCTTTTACTTGTAATTTTACAAACTTTTTTTTTTGAGTGTAGGGTTTGTAACTTGGATAATAATTCACCTCGTGGTGAAAAAACCCGTTTTTCACCAGCTGGTGAAAAAAATTAACATAAATATTTTTCAACAAAAAAAAATTTTTTTTTCATAATTTTTTTTTTTTGTCATCAAAATTTTTTTTTTTTCATCATTTTTTTTTTTCATCAATTTATTTTTTTCATCAAACTTTTTTTTTTCATCAATTTTTTTTTCATCAAACTTTTTTTTTTTCATATTTTTTTTTTTATAATTTTATATTTTTTTCATCAAACTTTTGTTTTTTTATCAATTTTTTTTTTTCATCAATTTTTTTTTCATCAATTTTTTTTTCATCATTTTTTTTTTTTTTCATTAATTTTCTTTTTATCAAATTTTTTTTTCATAAAAATTTTTTTTTTCATCAACTTTTTTTTCATAAATTTTTTTTCATTAATTTTTTTTCATTAACTTTTTTTTCATCAAATTTTTTTTCATCAAATTTTTTTTTCATAATTTTTTTTTCATCAATTATTTTTCATAAATTTTTTTTTATCAAATTTTTTTACCCTCCAACTACAGTACGGGGGTATACTCACTTTGTCATTCCGTTTGTAACGCATCAAAATATCGGTTGGGGACCCCATAAGGTATATATATTATTGATCTATGATCGATTCTACGACTTTTCTAGAATGTCCGTCCATCCGTCCGTCCGTCTGTATAAGAGACGATGCAGTCCAAAATGAAAGAGATAGACTCGTTAAGTCTGGCAGGAATATGTCATTTGGTTCTAGGCAGTTTTAGTTCGTAAATGGGCAAAATCGGACCAGGGGGAAAAAAGTTCCCCCTTGAAGAACTTAAATAACATCTGTAAAACGCCATATTTTCACAGGTTTTTTTGTATTTTTGATAAGCAAATGAAACAATTTGATGTCAGAAAAAGTTCAAGGTCCTGCACTTGGACTTAGGAAATAAAAAAATCGTTTTTCCCGCCCCCTTTTGTGGGAGTGGATATTAAAAATTTTTTTAAATAATGATAAAATTGTATTACTTAAAATCATAATAAATTAATTTTTAAACATAAGCCGCATGGGTTTATGTGTCCCCCAATGACCTCTACCTAACCCGCCCCCCATTAAAAAACGCCATGCAATCTTTTTTTATATGTTTGAGGGTATTAAAGATTCGACACCGCCGAATTTAACACTCTTACATGTTTATTATCAAATTTTTTCTCACCAAAAAAAATTTTTATAGCCTCCAACTACAGTATGGGGGATACTCACTTTGTCATTCCGTGTGTAACGCATCGAAATATCGGTCGGGGACCCCATAAAGTTTATTTATTATTGATCAGTGATCGATTCTAAGACATTCTATCGATATCCGTCCGTCCGTCCGTCCGTCCGTCCGTCTGTCCGTCCGTCCGTCTGTATTTAACACGATGCAGTCCAAAATAAAAAAGCTTGACCCCTCAAGTTTGGCATAAATAGTCTTATGCTCCTAGGCAGGTTAAGTTCGGAAATGGGCCAAATCGGACCAGGGGGAAAAAAGTTCCCCCTTGAAGAACTGAACCAACCTCTTAAAAATGCAAAATTTTTTGACGGTTTCTTGTCTTTTTGTGAACCAAATGAGACATTTTTATGTTCGTAGAAGTTTATAGTCCTGCGCTTGGACCCAGGGGATTAAAAAATGCCGTTTTTTTTTTGCCCCGCCCCTTTTTAAGGGCGTGGATAAAGAAATATTTTAAATAATTATAAAACTATAATACTTTAGTGCACAAAGCAGACAAAAATTAACTTATAAACATATACCGTGAGGGCCAAGGAGTAACCCCAGCTCACCGATCCCTCCCACTTCCTTGCCCCCCCTTAAAACAACACCGCAGTCAACATTTTTTGTTTAATTTCTTTACATGTTGGAGGGTATAATAGATTCGGCACAGCCGAATTTAACACTCTCACTTGTTTTTTTTTTCATATTTTTTTTACATAAAAAAATTTTTCTTTTCATCAAAATTTTTTTTTACCAAAAATTTTGGGTTCATTATATTTTTTTAACAAAATTTTGTTTTTTGTGAAAAAAAAAATATTTTTTTTTACCCAAACTACTTTTTTACCAAGTCTAAGCTTTTCGCATAAAAATTTTCCATTTGTACATAAAATAAGTGAGAGTGGTATATTCTTTGGTGCCGAATCGTTTTGTAAAAACACTTTTTTGCACTTATTTTTGCACTCACTTACGAAATGTACTGCTCTTTTTGTATTTTAATGGGGTCCTTGACTGATATTTCAATTCGTTTTGCATCGAATAGCAAAGTAATATAACATTATTTTTTCTACAAAAAACTTTGCTTTGGCAAGTACACCCAAATCTTCCGCAAAACATTATCATGATTTAATGTTTTGGGCAAGAGTATAAAAGTCGCAGGCATTTTTTTTAAAGCCTTGTCAGTTGATGTCCGATCGTTATAAAAATTTTCTTAGAAAGTCCTCAGCGAATTCTAAATTTTACCCATATCTGGTTTTAACCTCAGTGGCCATCTTGTTATGATTGTTAGTTTTTCATCATTCTACTTTAAATGATTTTTTTTTTAAATAAATTATAGCACTTAAAAATCATGAAAAAAAAGTTACATTTGATTTTCATATAAAATATAAGGAAAATTAGAAAACACACTTAACTGAAAATCTGAACTTTGATCGTAGGGCGAAAAGGGTTTAAATGATTCGATTTGTCTTAAATTAAATTTAAATAAAAGCTCGATGAAATATTCAAAAGAAAAAAAAAGCTGATTTTTTTTTTTTGTAAATTTCGTGAAGTAGAAAAGAGCCATTTTTGAAAATTTTTTGACAAATTTGAAATAGCGATATGTCGAAAAATTAAAGTAAAACATTTTCAAATATTCGTATTTACCATGTGAACATTAATTTATAAAAATAATATATTGCACGATACTATTTTTTTTTATTTTTCATTTCTCAGAAATCCAAAATTTTCTTAAAAATTCAAAATTTTGATCGAAAGGCGCCACGGGTTAAAATGTTCGGACTTATCTCAAGTAAATTTTTAACAAAAGATTGTCTCAAGCTTTATAAAAGGGTCTAGGGAACGAAATTTTAAATTTTTTTCTTAATTTTTGAACGTAGGAAAAAAACCGCAAAAATTATCAAACTCAAAAATTTAGCTGTTTTCAAAGTATGGAAAAAATATGCAATGATATATAGAAGACTAGGGGCATGGCAAAAAAAAAGTTTAGTAACCGTCTCATTTTCATTTTACATTTTTCCTACAATCAAAAAAAAAAAAAGTTTGTAAAATGACATAAAATCCCCGTGATTTTACGGGGCAGGTTTTGTAAAATATGTACTAGCAAGAATCCCCGTAATGTTACGGGGATAATTTGTAAATTGATTTAACAAAAGAAAGTGTAAATTTACAATTTTTTTGTAAAATATTAACTTCGAGGTGAACATTTTTTTGTAAATTTACAAAAAATTTGGTAAATTTACAAAACAAAATTGTAAACTTACAGAAAAAGGTTGTTATTTTACAAAGAAAAAATGGAAAATAAAAAAAATAAATTGTAGATTATCAAATTATTTGCTTAAACTACTGTTTTTACCGCAAAAAATATTGAAAAACACGTATATTTAAAATAAAAATTGTAAATTTGCAAAAAAAATTAAAATTTACAAAAAAAATTGTAAACTTACTAAAAAAGTTGTAAATTTACAAAATAAAGTAGAAATCAAAAACCAAAATTGTAAATTTACAAATTGTTTGGTTAAACTACTGTTTTTTGTGGCAAAAAACTTGTATATTTACAATAAAAAGTGGTAAATTTACAATTTTTATTGTATATATCCCATTTTTCTAATTTTTTTGCCGTAAAAACAGTAGTCCTATTGTTGAGTAATTTTTTTTTTTTTGTAAAACAACATTAATTCTAGTAATAAAATAAGTTTTGTAAAATTACATTGGAATTTTGTACTTTTCAATACATACATTTCAAAGTGATAACCTTGTAAACGATCTTAAAAAAAATGTTTGTAATAAAACATTTTTTTGGTAGAAAGACTAAATAACGTCAAGTAAAATTTTGTTGTACAATTACAGTTTTCTTGTGTAAAAAAACTAAACGCCTTGTAATATTTTTTTAATTTGTAAAATAATTATTTTTTTTGTAAATTTACCAAAAAAATTTGTTAAATAAATTTACCAACATACACAGAAAAAAATATGGGGAAAAACAATTTGAGTAATCACTTGTTTAAATTTAAAAAAAGTTTTGAGTAATTTTTTAATTGACGCAATTAAAAATTTACTCAAAAATTTAAAAACAAATTGAGTAAATAATTTAATAAGAATTTAATAGCTTTTTTAATTTTTTTTGGAATTTTCTTAGTTTTTTTAATTCTCGTTTAGTTTATAGTTTTTTGTATATATACATGAAAGTTTGTAATCATATTTATAAAATTTTTTTATGTCTTTAAGACAAAAATATATTTGGTAAAGTTTGAAAAAACATGTTTTTTTTCTTTGTAAAAAAATATGAAATTTTTTTAAACTTTGTTTTTTTTAGAGTAGAAACAGAATAAGCCCGGCACGACTTTTTCCATACAGTTTGGCAGATTAAACCGGTGGCCGGCGCCGATGTGAAATAAAACTTGTTCTGTTTTTAAAAGGTGGTGCTTCTTGTTCTGTTCCTGCACTTAATAGTGTCAATTAAAAATTTACTCAAATTTTTTTGGCAAACATTTAATAAATTTTTATTAAAAATTTACTCAATACTATTAAATCGTTTACTGGTGGAAAATTGAGTAATTTTTTACTCAATAGTATTAAAAATTTACTCAAATTTTTTTTTTATTTCTTTCTGTGTATAATAGTAAAATTACAAAGCAAACTGTACTTTTCGTTTTATTAAATATACCACAATTTTTGTAAAAAGACAAAAATATTAGTAAAATAGAATTACAAGACCTTTTACTTGTAATTTTACAAACTTTTTTTTTTGAGTGTATAACTTCCCTACAAAACGTATTAAATATAATTTGTTGGCAATGTTGTATAAAGTAAAAAAAGCTTTTAAAATGGGCATGTGCCAAAAACATGCTGTCGGTTTGACAGACAGCTGTTGCTTTTTATTTTGAAAAATACACAAGTACATGAAGGAGATATAGTAAAGAAAAGAAATCACTGTTGCTTTTTTTAGTAAACAGTAAAAGGAGGATGAAACGTGATGAACAATTGAATAAGATTTGCGGTTTGAGCTGAATTTATGGAGTTGGTAAAAAAAAAACTATGAAATATTATTTTTTTTTGTTTTTTGGCTACCCAGGCAGAAATTGCCGATAATTCCAAAAATATAGCACTGCCTCAATCCTAAATTTTTGTACCGCTAGTTTATGTCAGTGACTTATGCAGTGCTGAGGCACCACACTTATTTCTGCCTTAAACGGACGAATCGAGACAAGATTGCATTGAATGATATTTTAAACCGTTTCGACTTTTTCAACGATTTTATTCATAAATTTTGATCTATTTGACTCTTTAAATATATTCCGCTATGCCGAATCTTATTCGCTATGCTGAATCTTGTAATATATTCGGCTATGCCGAATCTTTTAATTCCCTCCACAAAATTAACCAAAGAAGAAATTTATAAAAATTTCATAAGAACTTTTTTGGGATTTCTTTATGGTTGTACTATTTACAACAATATAATCAAAAGTAATTTCTTAGACTTTTTGTAAACAAATGTCAAATTGAGTTATTTGATGTCTTACCTATTTTTGAGATATTTTTACAATAGGAAAGGTCTCATATTATTAAATTTGTTCGTACTGAAAAAATTTTAGATTCTGATACTTTTTTCTATAGAAAAAGTTTCATACCTTTTTCCTATAGAAAAAATCTCAGATTCTGAGAACTTTTTTTTTTAAAAAAAAGTCTCAGATTCTCAGACCTTTTTCCTATAGAAAAGTCTCAGTTTCTGAGTTCTTCTTTTAATTGAGTAAGTTTTTACTTCTGAGACATTTTTTCAACAATAAAAAGTCTCAGACTTTGAGACCTTTTTCTTTATACTAAAGATTCAGATTTCGAGACATTTTCCTTAAAATAAGTCTTAATTTTAGAGATTCTGAGAACTTTTTCCTATAGAAAAAGTCTCAGATTCTTATACCCTTTTCCTATCGAAAAAGTATCAGATTCAGCGACCTTTTTATACCCTCCACTCTTGTGATAGAGGGTATATTTAAGTTTGTCATTCTGTTTGTAACACCTCGATATATTGGTCTTAGACCCCATAAAGTATATATATTCATGATCCTCGATCGATTTTAAGAAGATCTAGCGATGTCCGTCAGTCCGTCCGTCTGTCTGTCTGTTGAAAACACGCTAACTTTTGAAAGTCATTACGGAGGCTCCTGAAGTTTGGCACATATGTTGGGCATTTACCTCGTCAGGTTGGTGTTGCAATCCAGCGAAATCGGTCCAGTGGTTCAAAAGTGATGAGCAAAAGACTGAATTTCGGCAAGGGTTTTTCTTGAATTTACGAGATAAAACACACGCTAACTTTCGAAAGGCAATTCTGAGGATGCTGAAGCTTGGCATATATATTTGTCGTTCGGGCCTGGTTCGGTTTGAATTTCAGGCAAATCGGTAAAGTGCTTCAAAAGTTATAAGCAAAACCGTGAATTTCAGATTAGTTTTACCTTAAATTCACGTGTTGGAAACCCGTTAAATATGTTTTAAAAACATTGGTAAGTCAAAAAAATATTTTACAACGTATTTTTGTCACTCAAAAATATTTTTACACTAAAAAAAAATTCACTCAAAAAAAATTTTACACTCAAAAAAATTTTACACTCAAAAAAAATTTTACACTCAAAAAAAAATTTAGTAAATTTTTTTTTTTTTCAAAAATTACCTAAAAAAAAGTTTTAAAAGTAAAAACTAAAAATAAAAACTAATCAAAAATTTTATTTTTTCACGTTGGAAAATTTACTATCACTCAGGGCGAATGAAAATTTAGCTGCTAACTGCCGATTTATCGGATCCTTATGTCAAAATTTGTATGAAAAAGTTAAATTTAACAGAGAGTTATTTTATAACGGAGCATTGAGTAATCCAGCCTTAAAAGGGCATTGTGGAGGGTATTCATAGATTCGGCCAAGTCGAATTTAACTTTTCTACTTGTTTTCTATAAAGAAGTCTCGAATTTTGAGACATTTTTCCCGTAGAAAAACTCTCAGATTCTGAGATTTATTCCTTAAAAAAAGTCTCAGATTCTGAGACTTTTAGAATTCGGGAATTATTTTACAAAAATTCGAAAAAGAAAATGTTTGAGGATGTGAAAAATTTTATAGTTTTGTTGTACCTTTTTCTATCGAAAAAGTCTCAGATTCTGTGTCCAATTCTAAAATATTCTGAAAAAAATTATCCAAAATAATTTAACATACGTTAGATTTTCAACATTTTTAAGATTTTAAGATATTTTTCCAATTCCTATATAGAAGACAAACGTTTTTTATGTAAATGAAATTAAGATCCTGTAACTAGAGTTTTTATCCCGGGAATTCCCGGTATAAAATTCCCGGGAAATCGACACGTTTTTGACCGGGAATTCACGGGATTTAAAATATTAAATTAAAACAGAAAAACGTTATTTTTTTATACAAAAATTTTCTGTTGCCAAAATTTTTTGCTGAGGTTAGTTATTGAAAAAAAAAAAAAAATAGTTTAACTGATGGAATTTAAAATAAGTAGAAAAGTTAAATTCGACTTTGCCGAATCTATGAATACCCCCCACAATGCCTTTTTTAAAGGATAGTACATTTTGAACGTGAAAAAAAAAAACAATTTTGATTAAAAATATTTTATTTTGAGTAAAGAGCTCTTGTTATCATGTAAAAAAAAAAAAAAAAATTTCATTTTTTTTTGAGTGTAAAAATTTTTTCGAGTGTAATGTTTTTTTACTGTAAAAATATTTCTGAATGAATGCACGTACGTATGTAACAAAATATTGACATTTTTGTAAAAAAAAAAAAAAATTTTTTTTTTGAGTGTAAAATTTTTTTTGAGTGTAAAATTTTATTCGAGTGTAATTTTTAAGTTACCAATGCTTTTAAAACTAAACAAGTTTAAAAAACATTGCTTTAAAACTAAACAATTTAAGATGAACCCAATCTGAAATTCGGTGTTTTGCTTATACAGACAGACCTGGGAAACGGCAAAGATATATGTCACGTTTTAGCAGTCTCATTATTGTCTTTTGAAAGTTATCGTGCATTTTATCTCGTAAATTCGCGAAAAACCGTTGCCGAAATTTACTCTTTTGTTCATAACTTTTGAAACACTGGACCGATTTGTCTGGATTGCAATACCAACCTGACCAGGTAAATGACCAACATATTTGCCAAACTTCAGTAGCCTCTGTAAAGTCTTTCAAAAGTTAGCCTGTTTTATACGGACGGACAGACAGACAGACAGACAGACAGACAGACAGACAGACAGACAGACAGACAGACAGACAGACAGACAGACAGACAGACAGACAGACAGACAGACAGACAGACAGACAGACAGACAGACAGACGGACAGACAGACGGACGGACGGACATCGCTAGATCGACTTAAAATCGATCGAGGATCATGAATATATATACTTTATGGGGTCCTAGACCAATATTTTGATATGTTGCAAACGGAATGACAAACTTATATAAACCCTCTATCACTAGAGTGGAGGGTATAAAAAAACTTGATGGAAAAAAAATTTCATGGAAAAAAATTTGATGGAAAAAAAATTGATGAAAAAAAAAATTTTATGAAAAATAAAAAAAAAATTTTTGTTGAAAAATAATTATGTTACTTTTTATTTACCAGCTGGTAAAAAACGGTTTTATTCACCACGAGGTGAATTATTATCCAAGTTACAAACCCAAGTTATTAAAATTTTTGGTTATTAGAAAATCCTTATTCGTTAATTGTTAGCTTATGTAGTCAAACTGTGGTGGCGTCCTGCAACTTTTTTAAAATTAGACACCAGCCTAAAAACATTATCATGTTAAAAACCATCCTATAAGCTCCTTTTACTGTATTATTTACTGTTGCTTTCATTTTCAACAAATTTATCTTACACCCTCTATATAAACTTTTGCCTGCCATAGGACATAAAAGCTGTAAAAGGTTTGGTTATTAATACACAAAAGTTTACAAGAATACAACAACAACAAAAAACCGTTTACTACAAAGTTTTTGTTAACAGAGAGTATTTTGTATACCATTAAAGCACCGATAACCAGCCGTAGAGACCATTTATTATACGTAGTTATATTTCTACCTCAGAGGCAATAACAACACAAAAAGGAACCAAAATTTAATATACAGAAAATATACAAAAAAAAAAAAATATTTTGTAAAAACAAAAATTAAAAAAAAAATCAAATATTATTGATAAATAAAATAACAATTCCTAGAATATGTTTATAAATAAAAATAGTACCTAGATTATAGATAAACAAAAAACGCTAATAGCATTGTATTGGAAATTATCGAAAATATATTGCTGAATACTATGTAATTGATATTTAATGTTAACATATTGTTGGGATTAGATGTGGAAAACAAAAAAATAATACATACCGACATATATATTTAGAAATATAAAAAAAATATAAACAATTATTAAGGAATAAATTGTAAAATAATTAATATCGAAATAGGTAAGTAAATTCTAGCAATTAATAATATTAAAAATTCTAAGTAATAATTGTTGTTTAATTACAAGTTTTTTTTTTAATTCAATTTTAAAATTTGCTTACTTTTTCTATGAAATTCTTCCAGCTGTAGTAAGAATAGTAAATTTTATTAAGTAAACAATTAAGACTTTGTGCACAAATTAAAAGTTTTGTTACAGATTTTTGATTTATAGCCCAATTAAAGATAAATTATTACTTTTTTAAAGAATTTTTTTTTTTTAAATTGCAAATTTCATATTCGGTCAGTTTTTATTGCAATTTATGTGCAAAAAACAAGTATGGGAGTTTTCTATCAGTTTTTAAATTGTCAGGGATGTGTTTTTTTTTGTTTTTGAGAAAATTAAAACTGAATATGTGGGGAAATACACTAACAATATTTAAATATCTATCTCAGCGGTTGCCAACCTATGGTACGCGTACCACTAGGGGGTACGCAAAACTGCGCACGGGGGTACGCGAAATTTTAGTAATTTTTTTTCGCATTTTTTTTTGTTTATAAATAATATCAAAGTGCTACCTACACCAACCAAAAAATGCGAAAGTTCTCATAAACAAATTCGAGCTGGTTGAAGTCTATAGAGTACGGAAATACTAATAGTTTTTCTCGACCACTTCTTTCAGTACTTTTTATACCCACCAACCATAGCATGGGGGTATACTCACCTTGATATTCCGTGTGTAACACGTCGAAATATCGGTCTAAGACCCCAGAAAGTATAAATAATTAATCTGTGATCGGTTCTAAGATACTTCTAGAATGTCTAGACTCCTGACATTTGGCACGAATATGCCTCAAGGTCATTGGCAGTTTAAGTTTGTAATAGGGTAAAATCGGACCAGGGGGAAGAAAGTTTTCCCTTGAAGAATTTAACCAACATCTGAAAAGCTCCATTTTTACAGGATTTTTGATTTTATTTTTGGTAAGCAAATAAAACAATTTGATGTCGAAAAAAGTCGTTTTGTTTCGCCATCTTTTGTGGGCGTGATTATTAAAAACTTATTTAAATAATGATAAAATTGTATTACTTACGTGCAAATAATAATTGAGTTCGCGGATTTTAAGGAATTTTATAGCAATATTTTTTTAATGTCTCACGATGAACTTTGAGAAAAATGAAATTGAAACTTTTTTTTGAAAAAAGTGTATTTTTTAACTTAAAGGAACAAAATCTGGGTGCGCGTTATTAAGCTAATAACGGAAAAACGAATAAAAAAATTTTAGAAATTTTTATTTTTTTACGTATTATTAAGTTGCTGCAACAAAATAGGATTTTATATAAAATGGACCTTCTGATTCAGAAACTGTAATCCAAAATTTTCTAGCATGCTCCGTTTTCGAGATATTCTCGTTTGAAAATTTTAGAATGATTTATAAAGAATATAAGTGCGTAACAGTGGATTTTGAGTTTTTCAAACGCCAATATTTCAAAAACAGTACGCAATTGAAAAACTTGGATGCCAGATCACGAGGTCTCGTTTATACTAAATGTAGTCCTATTTTGTGTCAGAAACTTAAGAATACGTTACAGAGGAGACCTAAAAAGTGCCAAATTACCGTTTTTCAATATTCAAATGGGAATATCTTAAAAATTATAGAAAAATTTGGAAGGCAGATTTGGAAAGTTTTTTCTATAAACTTTCAGTTTGATGTAAAAGTAAAAGGACTACAATTAATTAAGCTTAACAATAAAATTTGTTTTAAATTTCTAACCATACCCAGGCAGAAAAATACAAACGGGCCAGTACAGCTAAAGTACTTTGCACGGTAGTACAAGTACTGCCAGCTTTCTTATATAAGTACTGCGTAAATACGAGATTTATAACACCGTTGCTCTGGCAAAGTACCTTAAAACCAAAAATATATTGCTGATGCAGTGCTTCAAAAACAAAAATTGGGGTGGTTTCCCAGCATTTAAAAAAAATTCTAGAGAGTTTTTAGAAGAATTTGTGGTGGAATCCAATGTTTTCTTTAGAAAAGGTATGAACTTGAAATATATATATATTTTTTTTTTTTTTTAATTATATTCAATTTAATGTGTTGGCTTTTTGCTGCGATATGCCAGCCCTAGCTTATTATAAATGTTGCAAAAGTTATGTTGGTTTCTTTTCGTGTGAAAGATGTACAGTTGCAAGTCCCGAATAATTATTTTTTAAAGCTTTCGGTTAACAAATGCCACAATTAATTTTAAAGGGAAATATTATTAATAAAATTACCGATTTTTTAACTACTAAAATGTTAAAAATTAAGATAAAAATATTGTTATGATGAAACAATTGCTATTGCACTGTTACACAAATAATTGTAATAAAAGAATTTAATAAATAGTAAAAATATAAACAAAAATTTTTTAACAAAAATTGTACAAAAGTAATGCCAAAGCACTTTAAAGGTTGTAATTTGAAACGTTGGCAAAGCGCTTCATTTTACAAAAAATAAGTGTTTTGGTAGTACTTTATTTTTTGTACCTCTGGCAATTTCTGCGTGGGTATTTATATGAGAAGTGTATAATGAAAAACAAGTGAGAGTGTTAAATTCGGCTGTGCCGAATTTAACCCGGGGGGGGGGGGGGTTGATAAGGTCAGTGGGGGACGTTGAGAGCACCTTCCCATCGCGATAAATATACCAAATGTTTCATTTACTTAACAAAAATACAAAAAAACATGTAAAAAAGTGTATTTTTTTTAGAGGTTGGTTTAGTTCTTCAAGGGGGAACTTTTTTCCCCCTGGTCCGATTTGGCCAATTTCCGAACTTAACCTGCCTAGGAACACAAGACATATTTGTGCCAAACTTGAGGTATCTAGCTCTTTTATTTTGGACTGCATCGTGTTAACTACAGACGGACGGACAGACAGACGGACGGACGGACGGACGGACGGACGGACGGACATCGCTAGAATGTCTTAGAATCGATCACTGATCAATAATATATATACTTTATGGGGTCCCCGACCGATATTTCGATGCGTTACACACGGAATGACAAAGTGAGTATACCCCCATACTGTAGTTGGAGGGTATAAAAAAAACAAAAAACTCGTTAAGGGGTACGCGGCTGATAAAATTTAAAATTAGTGGTACGCGAGCCAAAAAGGTTGGTAACCGCTGATCTATCTCAAGACAACACAAGCGTATGAGTAATATTAACACTTGACTGCTTATATTAAGTATACGCAACGAAAAAAAAAAAAGACTATTGTAGTTTTTTTTTTTTAATTTCGTAGATTGCTGGACAAATTAAGGTTCCAATTGGTATAGAAACTCTATGTTTAAATTTTTAGCCCAATCGGACAATTTTAACTAGTGCCACTGGCACATCACGAGAAAAATTGTATTTTTTGACCTGGGGTCTTCAGATTTTTTCATAATGTATATAAAGCTACCCTATGGCTCCTTTTAGACATTCACATTTACAGTTTAATTAAATTCCAAAACTCGGGATTTCATTCGCGATTTTAATTTTTTAAAAATCACAAAAAATTTTAAAAGTGATGTAGTTTGAAAGGTTATAATTAAGGCAAGTACTTTCATTAAAATTAATATTTTCACTCAGCATTGTAAACATAACATAAATTAAATATCTATCCGAATCAATAAATTTACAATAAAATGGCATTGATTTGTAGTTGCATATTTTTGCATATTTTGGTATAAATGCATATTTTTGCATATTTCCATATAAATTGGAATTTTTTTTAAATTTCATCAATATTTTTTCAAAACTTTCTTAGGAAAATTCAAAACCTATCCACTATTTATAGAAAAATGTATTTATTTATGGAAATCATATTCTGATGCATTTTTGAAAGAAAATGGATTCTGGAAGTATAATTTTTAGATTCTGAGAAATGCTTCCTACTTAAAATGTTTCTATTATATTATTATTTTTATTATTTATTTTTTTTTACAGGAAAATTGTTATTTTATTTTGATTAGATATATGGTGGGGTCTTTTGAGTTAATTTTTTGACTTGAAAATCGGAAATTTCTGAAAAAGGTGAAAAAATAAATTTTTAAAATAAATAATTTTTTTTAGAATAAAGAACAAAAAGTATTGAAAAATAAATTGTTTTAGAAAATATTGTATTTTAATTTTTTTTTTATAAAATTTTTAACTCAGAAATATTTAGTGACTCAAAGAAAAAACTTCTGAAGTAAAAAATATTTCACTAATTAAAAATTATTTCCACTCAATAAAATATTTTTAAGAATTGTCGAGGGCCTTAAAATATTTGACTAAGCCTAATTTATGTTGACAAATTATTTTCTTTAGTAAAAACAATATTTTTAGATGCATATTTTTTAAGTTTTTAGTGCATATTTTGAATTTTTAGACGCATATTATAGGCACATATTTCGTTTTTTAGATGCATAAAAGTACTTGCCCTAGTTATAACTAAATTGAAATTAAAAGCTAAAGTTCTATACTTTGAACGTAAAACTTTAAAAAATAATGTGTCTTTACATAAATGCACTTAAATAAAAGTGCATTTTTTGAGTGCATTTTCGTTAACTTTTACTCCTTTTGATTTTTTTAAAATTAATATCAGTCAAAAATACGATACAAAACCACAAATCTGGATGTGGGTCTTCTGATTTGTTTTATATTATAAACAGAGATACTCTATGGAGCCATTTAGACATTCCCACTTACAGTTTAATTAAATTCCAAAAACTCGCAGTTTTATTCGCGATTTTAATTTTTTAAAAATCACAAAAAATTTAAAAGTGGTGTAGTTTGGAGAAAAAATGCATTCTTTATGCAAATGCATTTTTGGGGTGCATTTTCGTCAACTTTTACCACTTTTGTTTTTTTTTTTGTTAACATATTATTAAATTACAAGATTTTTACAAACAAAGTCAGTCATCATTTTCATGGGACACAAAGGTCTTTTATTTTTGATATATTTTTTTAAAAATTTTGCTAGTTTTTTTCCATACAAAAATGAAAAAAAAAAATAGTTTTTTTTTGTTTTTCAAAATTTTGTAAGTAAATATGTAGATTCTTTCAATGTAGATAAATTCAAGTCAAATATCCACAAACATTACTCACTCTTTCTTCCTCCTCATAACCTGTTTTCCTGAAATCAACACAATGCACTCACTCAAAAAATTATAACGGTAGATGCCACTACAAAGACAATAAATACAACTACATTTGTTTTTGTTTAGGCGTCCACTACATTTTACGGTAAAATCAACCAAAAATTGTTGGTGTTTTTAACTATTGAGTAACAACTACAAAAAACGGTAAGAACAACTTCAAATTACAGTTGTTTTTACTGTAACTCAAATTTTCGGAATTTTTTATTAACAAAAAAAAAACTTCTAGACGTAAAAATGTTTAAAATTGTTTGGGAATATTTCCTGCTGTATCTGACACTTCCAACACATCTGTTTTTCTAGTTTTTTTTTCTAGACTAAAAACAACTACATAAAACAACTGTTACTACAATGTAGTAATTTTTTGTATTTATTTTTTAAAAGGACTACAGAAAATAGCTGTTTGAGATTTTTCATACAAAAACAACTGAAATTGAATTGCAATAATTTTCTAAGTGTTGCATTAATAGGGACATCCCTAAGTGTTGGTTCAACGTAAAAAAAAATCCCATACTCATTTTCTTGTAATGCTATGTAATTCATGAAACTTGCCAAACATATTAGCATTTTGTTACATTTCTCTGTGAAAGTTCTTTTATATTGTTTTGGAATAATTGTATATTAAAGTTGCATAAATAAATCTAAAACCATTTGTTTTTATTGTAATATAATTTATTTAAAACATCAATGTTTTACATTTAAAAAAAAAAAAAAAGTTTTAAATTAAAAATTCCATAATTTCCAACATATAAAATTACTTACTATGCTAATTTTATGCAAATATTGCTCTGGTATATTTTTTTCATTATTATCCTTAACCCTTATTTATTTGTATATGTAACACTATGTAACAGAAAATTTTTGCTAAGTTTGTGAAACCAAAAGAATCACATAAAATGGAACATTATTTGCAAGGGACTTCATTTCATCCCATGTCATTTCAAGATCTTCATACTGTTTCTTAACTGTTGTCGACCGGGTAGAGCGAGGACAGCTAGGACCACGGCGACCACTCGGATACCATTCTAAGGCATTGCGGGGAATTTTTTGTGGTTTCATTTTATGGGTGTGCCCTATCCAACTTAACTTTCGTTTTTTAATTTTGCTGTCTATCGTCTTAAGATTTTCGAGTTCAGCGAACTGCGCATAGAGAGTTGTTGTATAAATCGCCGATCAGATTTATAGTTTTGTCCGGGAAGCCTTTACAATAAAGTGCAGCCCATAAAGAGTTTCTGGAGTAAAGAGGACTGTTAAACTCCACAATTGCTCAATGAGCATGCTTAATGTTGTAATATGATCAGAGCAGGAGCGATTTGCCCTGAAACCAGCTTACTATTTCCGTGAAATTGTCTCCACATAGGGTGGTATACTTTGTAGAATAATAAGGGCCGCTCTCCAATTTTTACATTTGCATAAATCACATTTCTTTGGTATTGTCACTACGGTTCCTTTCTTCTATTCATCTTGTATGCTGTTTGTTTCCCAAATTTTTCGAATAATTTGTGCTTGAGCATCCGCTAAAAGTTCGGACAAGTATTTACAGAGTTCTGCTGGCTTCCTACAATCGAAGCCTTTTTTCGATTGCAACACAAGACGGGAGTGATATAAAGATAGATCTGTTCGAGTTTTTTCTTAGCTGCCCAAACTCTCATTTAGCTGGTCAAAGGGGAGGGGAAAACGGTATTTTTTTTTGTTTTGTAAGGATTTTTCACATTTCTTAAAAGAAACTATGTGAACATTTTATACAGATCGATAGATTTTTTGAAGGACTATCCAACGCTGTATAGGTCGTATCCGAATTCGGCTTCGACAAGTCCTTATCTTCAAAAATGTTAAAACGTTGGGGTAGTTTATATGAAGAGGTAGATACTTACGACCGCCAAAATCATATATAATAATCTCTATTCAAATTAAGCAGACTCGTATTTTTGCGTTTGGGGAAATTCCTGTTAGTTCGGATATTATTCGAATTTTCCCGAAAGACCTATTTTTTTCATAAGGTGGCAACACTTTTTAAAATTTGAGATTGGGCATTTAAAAAAAACAGGCAACTCTTATTTTTCCCCCTCTCATTCCGATATGCAAGTTTCAGGACAATCGGTAGGTGCCCTCTAAAAGACCTTCATTGTTAGTGGAGATGTTGACAGCTTTTGGATGAAGCCACCCTACCCTCGTCAGCACTCTTCGATTGTTTCATTCAAAGTTCGTTTAAATAATAAATTTTAATCTGACCAGGGCATTGCTTCAATGGCAATACCGGAAAAAAAATTGTCTACTTTTGTCTCAAAGGCAGCACCTGCTAGTGAGACTTAAGTAGCATACTAAATTTTAAAAACTCTGTAACTAACTTTTGCATGCAAAATTTTCAAATTTTATTTTATATGTAAGATATTGGATAGTTGCTACGAGTGTATGGAATATCACATAGTTATCTGAGCAGTATTTCCTGAGTTATTTGAGCCCTTACTAAGTTTAAGTATTACCTCAAGAATATTCTTGAGGTATTATTAAGACATGCGCCCCCAAGGAGGTAGTAGAAGAAATAAATTTGTCTTATCTCTATATTATAGATTCTCTGAATCTGACACACTTTAAGTGTGCCAATCGATAAGTGCAGACCAGGAAAGGTTAGCTTCTTTCAAATGTGTCTTCTACTAAAGAGGGTTAGGTTCGATCGCAATACTTTAAAGCTGATCTAAGATAAATGTTTCGGATAGTTATAAACATCACCACAAACTCATTATATCACTCAGAAAATTATGTAAGTTACTACATGTTAGTTGTTTGCATATTTTACAGTAATTAGTTGTTTTCAACTACAAAGTCAGTTGTTTTTGTATGAAAAATATCAAACAACTATTTCTGTTAGTTATTTTAAGTCGTTTTTTTAAATAACTTACAAAAAAGTACTGTAATGTAGTAACAGTTATTTAAAGTAGTAAATTTTATTTTTTTATCTCTGAAAATTTTTTAAAGTTTTTTTTTCAAAAAATTAAAATAAATTTTGGAAAAAATTTGGTCTTCAGTTTTTTTTTCTAAAAAAATTAAAAAAAAAAAAAATAGGGTTATATTGTGAATTTTATTTTTACTACATTTTAGTGTTTTTGACTACAAATGTAAGTAGTTTTTACTACATAAGTCAGTTGTTTTTTGTCAGTTAAAATAACTAACATTGTTAGTTGATTTAACTGAAAAAGTAGTTGACCCCAAAACAACTTACAAAGTAGTTATTTTAACTGACATTTCCAGTTGATTTTACTAACATAATTTTTTGAGTGATACTGTACCAAATGGTGATGAAGGGTATAATGGTCTTCCTAGGAAACGCTGGCAACTTCAATTATATATGTATTTATGATTGTTAAAACTAGTAGCAAAATATTTTTTTTTTTTTCGTTGCAACATAGTGTAATTAAACCAGTAGGGGTTTGTAGATTTAAAATTACAAAATAATAAAAAAATTAGCATTTTCCAGCGCATTAAACTTTCATTAGACATGCAAAATTACACTGTCATTTGTATTTAGTGGTGAAAGAATAAAAGAATATGGACAAAAAAAAATCCGTTAGTCAGACAAGTGGAATTTTAGAGAAAAAGAATTTTAAAAAAGACTTTAAAATTTAAGAATAAAATTTAATCCATATTTACTTAAACAAACAAACAAACAAATATTTATAGAGTGGTCAGTTATATACTTATAAGCTTTTTATGACTTTATTATCCTTTGTAAACAATGAAAAAAGACAAATGGGAGTGTTGGCTAACAATGTTAAGGACTAATACACCATTTAAAAAGTTAAAAAAAAAAATAATGAATAATATATTTAAAATCAACATATAAAAAATTTTATTTGGTTTTTCCCGTAATAATGCTTTTAAAATCATTCGATTTTGAAATAAATTTTTAAAACAAATTTCTGGCGATTTCCGTCCGTCTGTATGTTAAAAAGAAGTCATAATCTACGTCAACTGACAAGAGTTTATCCTGTGAATTGGTTGAGTTTCAATAAACTGTGTAATTAACAAGTAGAAAAGTTAAATTCGACTTGGCCGAATCTAAAAAAAACCCACACAATGCCCTTTTTAAAGGATAGTTAATTTTCTAACTTGAAAAAAAATTAACAATTTTCATTAAAAACATTTTATTTTGATTAAAAATCTTTTAATTTTGTTATTTTTGTAAAAAAAAGAACAATTACAAATTTATTTTGTAAATTTATTGTGTAAAATTTGTTTCACGGTCAGAAAGTGGTGATTATGAACAAACATGATAAAAATAACGGTGGTTCGATTCTCGAATGGGGAACATGTTTAAAAAAAAAAAATCATATTTATGTATTAGAGTGTCCCTTATTTTGGAAATGTTGGAAATATTGAAACGGTACCCGCTCATTTTTTTTTTTAATTTGACTTAAAAATAACTCAGGAAACATTTTCAGGAAAATTTTTTTTTCCTACGCGACGGGGCCTTAAAAATAATTTTTCCATACAAACCAAAAAAAATAATTTTTTTATTTTAAATTTTTTTGTTATTAATTATAATATTACTTGGTTAGCGTATTCACGCCAAAAAAATTGATTTTGGTGGGATAAGGCTTTCAGCATCTTTTCGAAAGATGTCACAGATAGGAATAATATTTTTTTATGAATATATTTATATCATAGCAATATAGCAACTAAAACCGTTGCTTGTCAAAACTAAAAAAAAATATTTTTTAAAATTTTTTTACCGTAGGACCCCCACTGCACAGTGGATTATATAAGGTGAATGCATCTCATAATTGATTTTTGCAAATGTTTGAAATTAACCATAAAACAAGTTCTATCGTAAAGCTAAGATGTCAAGCAATAATTATTTTCATAAATCATAGTTATTATGTCAACAGAAGTATTCGAAAATGGCGACAGAACACACAACTTTCGACTTTAAAGATTTGGGGAGATAAAATTATACGATATTCAAGTGCGTATTTTTAATATTTCTAATTATTATTTTTGGGATTGTAATACCATGTTGGAAAGGGTAACTTGTCCAGATTCTATTTTTGTTATGAGCTTTGTATATATTGTTAGCAGAATTGCCATTTTTTCATTTGAAGTATATAATATTTTTTTGTTAACCTACGCAACTTTGACTAGGTTTTAACTGTTAGCGCCGTTTTCCTCCAATCTAGTTATAACACAGAATTAAAGCTAAACTTATTATCTAAAAGATATATCAAAACTAGCTGCATTTTCGTGCCTTTAAATGGCATGCAAAAATGTTGACGAACTCTCAAATTAAAAATAAATAAAAATTTAATTATGAATTATTTTCGCTCATTATGCCCTACTCAATTTGCCATTCCGTGTGTAACGCAACGAAATATCGGTCTAGGATCACATAAAATACATATAACATTGATCCATGATCAATTTTAAGATATTCTAGCGATGTCTGTCCGTCTGTCTGTTGAAAGCACGATGTAGTCCAAACCAAAAGAGCTAGACCCCGGAAGTTTGACAAAAAAAATTACTTATAACTGGCTAAGTTTGTAAATGGGCAAAATCGGACCTCGGGTTAAACAATTTCCCCTTAAAAAAAACAAAAACAACCCCAAAAAACATTTTTTGCATATTTTTTAGCATATTTGTTCAACAATTGAACAATATGTTGATTACTATAAGAATTAAAGAACCTGCGCTTGTCAAAGAGACTGAGAATCGTATTTTTTTTTGTCCGCCCCCGTTTGGAGGCGTGGCTATAACAATAAATGCTAAAATTGTGTTATTTTTGCGTATTATAATTAATGAGTTTGTAGACATTTATTGCAAAAAGGTAGAGGCAGTCCCCGCCGACAAACCCCCCCCCCCCTTACTCCATTTCCCAAAAAAAAGACAATTTATTTTTTTTCACTTTTTGGAGGTTTCTGGAAAGATTTGGCAACAGCCGAATTTAACACTATTTTTTTTATCTTGGCAACCTTCATACGATTTTTTTATTATAACTTCCTTATTTTTGTCGTATTACAATAAAATATCAGTTAAATTTTATATTTGACACCAATGAAAATCTATATGAATCCGTTAATTTTTTTAAGAATTGCAACATTTGGCCCTTAAAATTCTATGGGGCTAAATGTTGACCTTTTCTGAAAAATGTAACTACAAAATTACTTACTTATTATAAATATCTGTTGCAAAATTCAATTGAAAATAATTAGAAAATATAAAAAATACCTATTTAACTTGTCCTAACATTTTACTTTTATACTAAAACTCAACAAAAATATCGAAAATGTATTTTTAACCCTTCACAACTTTAGTTCTCGCCAGTCGATTTTTATGATTAAAAGCACAAATTAAAGCCTAAAGTCTCACCTATTCAACAAAAGAGACGGCATACAAAAATATTGATCCAATCAAAAGTTACAGATTTTTGATCCGGAAATGACCAAAATTTTCCACTGTGCACTGCTCTTAATTTTTTTTAGAGCAGAAAGCCTTATCCCCCCAAAATCAAATTTTTTGTTCTGCTTTTTTTTAGAGCAGAAAGCCTTATCCCCCCAAAATCAAATTTTTTGTCGTTAATAAGCTAACCAAGTAATATAATAATTAATAACAAAAAAATTAAAAATCAAAAAAAAAATTTTAGTTTGTATGGAAAAATGATTTTTCTTTTTTACTCGGGAAATCACATTTTTTTATTTTTGTGTTATAAAAATATACAAATACTTTTATTTAAGAAATAAATTATTTCCATCACTTAAGGTCCCTCTGTAATCACTGTGCAGTTGTTAATTTCTCGGGATGCCCAACACTGATTTGTGAAGTTTTTTGGCTGAGTCTGGGATCTGGCAGTCCGTTATCAATTAACTTTTCGATGCTGATTCTGAATCTGGGTTTCAAATTTTTCGTATTTTGTTATTGTTTCAACAACAAAATACATGTGAAAAATTTTCTGTCTGCTGTATTGTAACGAGACATTTTGGTTTTTGAGAAAATTAAAGGCACAGTTCACAAAAACATATTCTTGTGCATTTTTAAGAGCTTTGTTTGTGATATTTTTGGATGCGTCTGGGATCTGCACTTTTTTCGATTTATTTTTAATGCTGATTCCAAATCTGGATCTGAATAACGGATCTAGATACGTGATCGAAAAAAATTTCGATCAATACCAAACATTGGTATAAAATTTTGAAATAGGACAATCTTACTCCAAATTCGACTTTAAATGCTTTCTTGGTAAACATTTCTTCATTTCTGGATAGGTTAAACTTGTATTTTTCATTTATTTCGGAAATAAAAAATGGATGCCGATTGTAAGTTTCGATATAAAATGCCATAGTTCGGGACCTGGCTTCCAAATTTTTGTGGAAAATGAGGTGAAGTATAATAATTGTATTTTTTTATTTTTTAGAAGTTTTTTACGTGAAATTTTTATTATGCGTCTGGGATCGGAATCTTTCAATGCTGCTTCTAAATTTGGTTGGCAAATTTGTCCATTACTTCAGGTTATTAAAAGAACTGAGGGCAAAGTTTACGTTAATAATTTTTTTCTTCATGTTGGGGGGTCACGAAAAATTTGAAATATTGAAAAGGGGTCGCACAGCAAAAGTTAGTAAGAAGCTCTGCTCTAATGTATATGTATGAAAAACAATTTTTTTATTAACAAAATAAAACGACATTTAAATTGTTAAAAATTCATTCTGTAGAAACAATTATAATTGTAAAAAAAATATCCTATCAATGTGGTGGCTGTAGTAACTAAGGTGACAGTCAGCCTGTGTTGTTAATGGTAATAAATATGCTAAAATTATCCATGGTTTCATTCTCAGCTGTGGTAGATGTTAATATGAAAAACAATTTCCTATAAAGAAATCTTTTAGAAAAAAATATTGTCTTTTAATATACAATATCAAAAAAAAAAATAGATTATTGTTTTTAACATTTTGTTTTTCAGTTTTAAATAAAATCTACTTTCAAATCTAAATTAGTTTTTTTTCCATTTTCTAAATTTCTATTGGAAATAGTTTACAATAATTTATGTATTTTTATAATAAGGCATAAAAACGTGGATACTCTGACAATAACAAGTATTAAATAAACAATAGACGGATATAAATGTTTAACAAAAGTCCAAGCTAAATATTTTCTATAACGATGAAAAAGAAAACTAAATGTCTATTAAAAATAATAAATGGACAAGAGATATCTAACGAACGTAAAGAATAATTTCTTTTTTTATAGAAACAACACTCAGGGGACGCCCGACAAATGCAGTGCATTGTGTTGATAACAGGCAAAATATTCATGGGAGGGAGGAAAAAGGGAGAAGAGTTAATGAATGTGTATTTGACTTGAACCTTTCTAGATTAAATGTGTTTCCGTATGTGTCTGCGCGGACATACGGATAGATCGACTGAGAAACGGATTTATTTTATTTTTTAATTTTAGTTTTTTTTACAACTGTTTGTGTATAAAACTGAATTTATGTATAACAACATAAAAATATTGTTATATCAATATTAAATCAAAAATGTTGCCATATTAAATTAAAAATAAACTACTTTAATTTTAAAATGTTTCATTTTACATTTTTTTCTTAGTGTAAATGACAGATTTATTTTCCAAAATATTTTGATTCTACCCTACTGTGATACGTTAGTTAAAAACACATACATTCATTATAAAAAATAAATATTACATATTAACACTTTTCATAATACAACACGTTCTAATATTTCCTCATTGTTTTGCATTGTAAAATATGTGTTTATTTTGCAACATGACATTTGCAAACACTAGTTAAAACCAACATTTTAATTTGCTAAAATAAACAACAAACAGACAAATAGATGAAGACACTCTTAACATACTTGTATAATAAATAATGTCCTGTTCCTTTTTAATTATATGTTTGTTACACAGAAAAAAATAAAAAATATCACGAAAATGCGCATATTAATTACTCATTTTGTTTGAAAATAGTTTTAAAACTTAATTAAATTGTTAATTGAATCAATTAAAGTTTTAATTGGAAATAAAATGGAAAACCAATTAAAATTGTAATTAAATAAATTAAAAAAAAAATAATATAAAATTGAAAATCAATAATATAGAATTATTGATTCACATAAAATTTTGATTGAAAAAAGACCAAAACTCAATTTAATTTTAAAAGTTGAACTTCAAAAAATGCCATAAAATAAATAAACATAGAATGTTTTTGTTTTACATTGTTATGAAATTTATTTTCTTTATTAAATATAAACACTTGGTATAGTTTTGCATAGAAACATTATAGCAGTATTTTAAAATATCAATAACTATTTAAAATTACATTTTTATTTTTAAATCTTGTTATTGCATGCATATTTGTCGCCTTAGTAACGATGAATCAAAAAAAAATTGTATTATATTTCAATGTGCAAAACACAACTGTACACATTTTATTATCAAAACAATTTATCCGCAACGACCGCTCGCCTTAAAGAAAACAATAAAACTAAATTTTTTTGTTGCTTTTATGTATTCATTGGCTGCTACCACCAAAATATACAAAACAATAGTTCAAAAGTTTTTTTTTTTGTTTTTTGCATTTTTTTGTTTCATTTGCTACTAACACTAATGCATACAAAACCGGTTTCGTTTGTTTATTTTATTTTTATTTTCAGTAAAGTTAAGAATTCAATTAAAACATTAATTGAATCAATTAAAATGTTTAATTGAAGTTAAATTTAATATCAAATCCATTTTTAATTAAAAAAAAAATCACGATATTATTTTCTGTGTAACTAGCAGTTTAGTTCAGCATTAACCCTTTAATTCCCGGTTCTCGTGCCGGCTTCCTGGGAATGCCGTTATTCCCTGTTCTGATTCTAGTACCGGTTCTCAAAAAACAAAACAAAAAAAAATCTTCAACATAAAATTTTCAAATTTAGAATCACGTCATTTTAATCAGTATTTCAAAAATATTTAGCTGTGTTTGTAAAATTATTTAAAAATCATGTAATTTTTTTTTTTTTTTTGAATTTAGTTTTAAAGAAAATTTCACATTTGCTTTCCGAAAAATTCTCACAATCTAGTAGATTTTTCGTATACATCTGAGACTTTTCCCATAGGAGAAATTTGTTCTATATCAAAAGTCTCAAATAGAATTTATTACTTCATAAAAAGTTTCAGATTGTGAAATAGAAATTTTTTTTGACATTTTTGAGACATTTTTCGTTTAGAAAAAATTTCACATTCTGAGACATTTTTCATATTGAAAAAGTCTCAGATTCTGAGACAGTTTTCGTATAGAAAGAGTCTTAGATTCTGAGACATTTTTCGAATAGAAAAAGTCTCAGATTCTGGGACATTTTTCGTATAGAAAAAGTCTCAGATTCCGAGACATTTTTCGAATGGAAAAAAGTCTTAAACATAAAAACATGTTTCGTATCAAAAAAGTCTTAGATTCTGAGATATGTTTTGTATAGAAAAAGTTTCAGATGCTGATTTCGTGTAGATAAAGTTTCAGATTCTGAGACAGTTTTCGTATTGAGGAAGTCTCAGTCCTGAGACATTTTTCGTATAAAAAAATCTCAAATACTGAATCATTTTTCGTACAAAAATCTTCTCTGATTCTAAAACATTTTTCTTTAAGATATTGTCATAGATTCAGAGATATTTTTTGTATAGAAATAATTTCAGATTCTGAAACATTTTTCACATCGGAAAAGTTTCAGATTCTGAGACATTTTTGGTGTAGAAAAAGTTTCAGATTGTGAGACATTTTTCGTAAGGAAAAGTCTCAGATTCTGAGATAGAAAAGGCATCATTAAAACCAAATTGTTCTACATGATTTAAATAAGTCAAGAAAAATTACCTCGACAGTTTTCGTATATAACTACTCAAAATATTTTTTTTTAGTTTCTTTGTCGTAAAACAGGAGAGTAATTTGTACCAAAAAATGTTTTTTTTGTCATGCGACCCGCATTCCTTGGTCACACAGTGCCTTTGACTTCATTTCTGACTCCATCAACAAGATTTTTGAGAATTTCCCACACAGTGAATTTGTTGTTGCTAGCGATTTCAATGTCCACAATTCTTCCTGGCTTCGTCATTCCAGCCACAGGGCTTGTCACAGGCTGGTCATATCATTAGACTCGACCAAGAGTCAAATGTTAAAAAACTTGGTTTTAGCACGCCCGCAGGAAGAAGGCCTGTTGGGCATCCGAAATGTCGCTGGATTGATGGAGTAAATGCTGATTTGCTTATGTTAGGCGTTCGAAATTGGAAGGAAGTTGCGAAGAACAGAGATGAATGGAGGCAGATCGTGAGTAAGGCCAAGGCTGTTTTTTAGCTGTAGCGCCTCGGATATATGTATGTATGTAATTCGTAGTGCTTGCAAGCCAGCGCCGAAATGCTCGGTTTTTGTCTAGGGAAAGTTCTGTGTGGCTGAACTCAACGATTTCTTTCGGCATTTCAATTGGAAGCTCTGTTTCCTGGATGAAAACGTAAATGTGATAAACGTCTTTCCTTAAAAGAGTAAAGAATGATGCTAGGTCGTCTATTTCAACTTTTGTAAGGAATGACCAAATATTCACTGAAGCGGTTGATAAAACTAATCTCTTCGCTTAGATTATTGCAAGAAACTCATACTTGTCAAATTATACTGACTAACTACTGCGAAAGGCAAAAATTTGTTACAAGCAGGCAGAAATAAAAAATGTAACTTCCATTCGGGTAACAGGCCTACTTACTGGCCCACGGATAATCAAAAAATTCCAGATCTGATTGATTTTTATGTATCAAAAGGACTCAATAAAAAACATATTTTTGTTCAAAATTCTGATGATCTATCTTCTGATCACTCACCAGTGATAATGATAGTAAGAGAAAATATAATAGAGAAAGCACTACCTCCTACGTTAACAAGTAAAAAAACAAATTGGGAATCCTTTCGTAAATATGTTAATGAAGAAACTGATCTTAATATATCCCTCAAAACTCCATATGAAGTTGAAGACGAACTTGATAAATTAATAAATAATATTCAATCAGCCGCCTGGAGAAGTACACCAATGAACAACAAAACTGTGAAGCCATTCTGTCCTGTAGAAATCAAAAACCTCATTAAAGAAAAACGAAAAGCTCGAAAAAAATGGCAATCGAACCGAACTGAAAACAAGAATAAGGTAAATCAATTAACAAACAAACTTAAACGTGTGCTTAAAAATAAAGAAGACACTGAACTAACAAATCGTTTAAGAAACTTAACTGCAACAAAAGATACAGATTATTCTCTTTGGAAAATAACCAAACAAGCCTCTAACTCAACGTTGAATATTCCTCCAATTAAACTAGATAATGGTACTTGGGCGAAAAACGCAATTGAAAAAGCAAACCTGTTTGCTGATTACCTTGAAGAAACTTTTAAACCTCTTTCTAGGATGTCAAACGACGAGAATATAGTTGGGTCTTGTTCTGAGGACATCATCGTAATTCCGCTAGTTACCTTAAATGAACTTAAGAATGTAATTAATCACGATATTAAAAACTTTAAAGCACCTGGTTACGACCTTATAACTGGTAAACTGCTTAAAGAACTGCCTGAAAAAACAATTAGAAACTTTTTATACATTATAAACGCTTCACTGCGACTCAAATACGTTCCAAGCCAATGGAAAGTGGCTGAAGTGTTAATGATTCGTAAACCAGGAAAACAACCAAATGATAAAAAATCTTATAGACCAATACCCTTACTACCTACAATGTCGAAAGTCTTCGAAAAACTTCTTCTTAAACGGCTAAATCCAATATTGGAGGAGAGGCATCTAATTCCTAGCCATCAATTTGGATTCAGGTCAAAACACTCAACAGTTGAACAGGTACAAGGAGTCACCAACGTAATAGAAAAAGCTCTGCATGAAAAACATATATGTTCTGGAGTATTCATTGATGTGGCGCAAGCCTTTGACAAGGTTTGGCACGATGGTAAATATTGAAATCCTATATTACTGAAAGATTTTTTCGAATAAAACATGAAGACGAATTTTCCAGCTTAAGAAAAATTGAAGCTGGAGTCCCTCAGGGCAGTGTACTGGGTCCAACATTATACATTTTGTATACTAGAGATATTCCATCTACACCCGAAACTAATATTGCAACTTTCGCGGATGATACCGTACTACTAGTCACTGAAACTAATATCAGCGAAAATACCATCAAATTGCAGACGGCAACAAATAACATCCTAAGCTGGACAAAAAAATGGAGAATTAAGTTAAACGAATCGAAGTCGACCCATATAAACTTTACAAATAGAAACATAGTAAATCTACCCATTTTCATGAACAACAATACAGTACCTTATGCGAATACAGCCAAATATCTCGGTTTTACGCTGGATGCAAAATTAAAATGGAAGGAGCACGTGAAGAAAAAACTTGAAGAATTAATGATCAACCTTCGAAGAATGCACTGGCTTTTTTGCCCAAACTCCGAAATATCGATGCAAAACAAATTACTTTTATATCAGCAAATTCTTAAACCAAAATGGAGTTATGGCATCCAGATTTGGGGATGTACGGCGAAGTCAAATATTAAAATAATACAAACCTTTCAAAATAAGGTCCTGCGGCTGATAACCAATAGTCCGTGGTATATCAGAAATAAAGACATCCACAGAGATTTAAATGCACCAAATGTAAACGACGTGATTAAATTATATGCAAAAAAACATGCGCAAAAGCTACTTCAGCATACGAATGATGAGCTACGAGAAGTGATATTAAATCCCATGCAGCATACAAGATTGAAAAGAACTGTGCCAACGGATTTGTATCTGTTGAATGAGTAAATTTGTTCTAAATATGATTTTTTTTATATATTAGGAATAACCAATGGGTTATGTCCTTACTACCCGTGATTATGTATTGAAATGTAAATTACTAGATGAGCCTTCATTGTACTCAGTTGTAATAAATAAAAATTTTGAAAAAAAAAAAAATTATACTGTACTAAGATTACCCTATATTATGTTCAAGATAGTTTTTCCGGTTGGTGCAGTAAAAAAGGTTCTTGATTTTATTTATTTATCGTATGGCGTTAATACAAATTATCATTTTTTTTGTTTCATAAGTACTACTACATATTTACATGCCTATGTTAAAGTACATAAAAATTGGTTTACATAACAAAAAAATTATAAAAAATAAGCGAAGTATAAAGTTAAATATTGATGTCTATGTTTGATAGCCATTGAACTGCTTCGGGACTGGCGTTGTTTAGTTCGGACAAGTCTTCGGTGAATCTTCGGAGTGGACATTCTAAAGTTATGTGATATATGGATTGTTCAATATTACTGCAGTCACAAAAGGGAGTATCAGATGACCCCCATTTATAAAGAGTTGATGCACACCTGCCATGGTTTGTGCGAATTCGATTTAGTCTCACCCATAGGAGTCTGGGTAATTCTGAACCAGGTGGCATACTTGTCAAGTCTTGAAACTGGAATGGATCTTCACTGGATGAGAGGGTCTATTCGTCTTTCCATGCAGCACGTGCATCAAAATTATTTTGCTTCAGTGTCTGGGCTAGTTTCAAAGGAGGATTGCGTGATCGAAGGCGATTCCCTATACATGTATCTATGAACTCGTGAATTGGAAGAGATGGATTAGATGTGATCTTGTTGTATTCACGTAGGAGTGCATTCTGGCGTCTTATTTTAGGTGGAAGGATGTTACTAAGAACGGGAAGGAACCTTGTGGGAGTGGAAGACATAGTGCCTGTTATTATACGCATTGATGAATTTAGCTGTACGTCTATCTTTCCCACATGTGCACTGTTAAGCCAAACAGGGGCACAATATTCTGCAGTGGTTTGAACTAGGCTTAAGGTTGCAGAGCGTAGAGTACTTCCGGAGGCTCCCCAGGTTGTTGATGCTAGTTTTTGGATTATATTGTTCCGAGTTTTAATTTTGCCAGCTGTGTTTTCTAGATGCCTTTTGAACGACAATGTTCTATCCAGAGTTACGCCTAGGTATTTTGGAGTAGGATTGTGGTTTAATGTTACATCACCAAATTTTACAGTGAGCTTCGAATCCGCCTGGATGTTATTTAGATGGAAGCATGAAACCTCAGTTTTATTTAAGCTAGGACAAAGACGCCATTTTTTAAAATACTGACCTAGTGCTGATAAATCATGTGTGAGAACCATTTCTGTTTGCATCATATCTATGTGCTGTGTAGCGATCGCTATATCGTCGGCATATGCAAACTTCTTGGAGTAGGTTGGTGGTAGATCATGTGTGTATAAGTTAAATAGCAGAGGTGCTAGAACTGAACCCTGGGGGAGACCATTGTTAAGTTTACATTGTCTACTATGTTTGTTATCTAGATAGACTTTGAAATGTCTATCACTTAACATGTTGTTGAGTAGGGTTGCCGTTCTTTTGCAGGGAATGACTTTAAGGAACTTGTATATCATGCCGTCTTTCCATACAGTGTCATATGCTGCTTTCAGATCTACAAAGGCGACTGAAGTTTTAAGTTTGTCTTGATAACCGGATTCAATGAAGGTGGTGAGAGCGAGTACTTGGTCGGAGCAGCTTCTCCCAGATCGAAAACCGGCTTGTTCCAGCGGTATAATGTTGTTTATCGAAGGCTCTATTCTATTGTATATAAGCCTTTCAAGGACTTTGTAGATTACGCTGAGCAAAGCAATTGGACGGTAGCTATCAGCCTGATCTTTTGGCTTGCCATTTTTCAACAGTGCTAAGATTTTTGATCTTTTTAGTGCAGAGGGTATGTGTCCAGTAAGCATAATATTGGAATAGAACTGAGACAGCCATTTTTTGAAATTCATTCCACTATGTAAAAAGAATTCCGGAAAAATACCATCAGCACCTGCAGACTTTCCTGCTTTTAGCTGTTGTAAAGCGCAATCAACTTCCTCCAGACTAAATGGGCCCGAAAATTGTGGAATATTTTGAGCATTACTTTTTAACGTTTTGAGCTTCTTCTTGGTGGCGATAGTTTCACTTTTATCTGATATCATCTGGGATGTCTTCTTGATGTTTAATGCTATGTCGTCTGGATCGATTGCCGATTTAGTTGTTGTTATCGGTGTGCTACTGCCTAATTTCCGAAGCAGGCTCCATGCTTTACGGCTCGAATGTGTAAAGTTTGTGTTTTCGACAGTTCTTTGCCATTTTGCTATGCGTGAGTTGTCAAGTGAGTTCAGCAGTTCATCGGCGATAGAGGGGTCTTCAGTGTTTATGTATTCTGTGTGGAGTGCATTACTTTCATCAGACCAGCCTGGTATGTATTGTTTACGGAAACCTCTAGGAATGTGTTTTTTAGCAGTGGATATTATTATGCTGACCAGGCGCTGATAGTTTTTAGGAGTTGGACTGAGCCATCTAATATTGGCATCAAGAGCCAGTGCATAGGAAGGCCAAGAAGCTTTAAGGAAGTTCCATCTAGGTTTGGGTACTGACTGGACGAGTGGGATTTGAATACCAGTTTCCATAAACATGGGGCGATGTTGGCTGTTTGGGAAGGAGTGGAGTACCTTGCGATGGATCGGAAGCGGAGTGTGATCTTCGTTCAGGCTAACAAAAGTGAGGTCTGGATTGTACCAGATTTTTAGATTTTCATGGGGAAGTTTTCCCTCTTGCTGGGAGGTGGGCAATGTTAGGCCCAACCCTAAAAAGATGATGCTACTAAGCCTGACAATTATCGCCTAATTGCAATTTGTTCAGCGCTCTCTAAAGTAATGGAGAGCATGGTTAATTTCCATGTTATGAATTATCTAGAGTTCTAATTCACTTCTATGCGATCGACAGTATGGATTTCGTAAGAGTCGTTCTACGGGAGACCTGTAAGCGAACCTTACGGAACGATAGAGTTGATCCATACACCAATTTGGTGAGAGTAAAGTGGAGCTGTGGATATTTTCAAGACATTTTATCGTATGTGGCACAACGCTCGTATCAAAACTTATTGCATTTGGTTTCAGCGGTGATTTATCTCGATTTATATTGAGCTTTCTTAGGAACCGTACTATACGTGTTGTTACACCGGCCGACAGCCAATATTAAACATGAACCGGATATTATACGTCTAAAAGTAAAGATCAAATGGAGTAAAACTGCATTAACAGTTTTTTATGTCGTGATCCTGTTTCCTTTTAAAATGACTTAAAAGTTTTAAAGGATACGTTTCGAAAAATGTTTCTGAAATATTTTTTCTTTTCCTAGGATAACACTGGTGATGGCAAATGAAAGAGGAAGATCTCCCCTAATTTTACCCTTTTTTCCATATCAGGATAAAACGATGTGAATAAAGTCATTTGAAAACTCTGATTAAATTTTATTAAAAAATAAAAATTGTTTTATTGAACCTTTAAAATATTATATTTTGAGTAGGGTTATTCTAGCTATGATATTATTTTTGCTAAATAATCTTGACAATGGGATCTGACAAATCTCGATACACATGTCGATTAAGTGTTGCAAAAAATGACCACCATAAATAAATTTAAAACAGAAAAATAATTTTCTTGAAAATTATTTTATGAAAATATAATAGTTTTAATTAGTAAAGGAAATATTGACCTCGAGCTAGAAAAAACCTACACAAAATATAATATTTAAAGGTCGCATAAAATAATTTTTATTTTTTAATAAAAATTAATCAGAATTTGAACAAAATGGTTAGCACGCCATGGTTAATACCCCTAGTATGGTATTAAAATGTGAATATAAATATTTGCGACAACAACAAAATGTATATAGGTTTACCGAGGGTAATCAGAAAGAATGTTCTATTTTAATATTTGGTTTGTTGGTTAGTTGATGATCGTGATCTTACTACCATGGTACAATTTTCGTCTTCTAATTCCCAATGAGAGTAGAGTCGAATATGTATTAATATTTTAGGTTGATCATTAACGATTGTCATTAAAGACCCTTTGTTACTTGTAGTATGGGGTTTTTATTTTTGCTTAATAATCTTGACAATGGGATCTGACAAATCTCGAAAAACGTGTCGATTAAGTCTTGAAAAAAAATGACCAACATAAATAAATTTAAAACAGAAAAATAATTTTCTTGAAAATTATTCTATGAGAATATCATAGTTTTAACTGGTAAAGGAAATAATGACCTCGAGCTAGAATAAACCTACTCAAAATGTCATTTCAAAACTTTATCAAAATATTTTTTTGAAAATTTTAATGAATTTGAAGTACAAAGTTTTAAAAGGGCGTAACTTACCTACTTTTTCCTGAAAACTCAAAATAATAAAATTGGAAAAATAGAGCATTTCCCTCCTTTTCATTTGCCATCTCTAGTGGCATCCTAGGACAAGTACAAATATTGAAAAATATTTAAAAAAAATCTAATCCTCTAAAACTTTGAAGACATTTTAAAAGAAAACAGGATCAGGAAATTAAAAGCTGTAATCGCAGTTTTACTACGTTTATTATCTAGTTTTAAACTTATATTGGCCAGTTCGTGTTTAACATTTTTTCTTTTCTTTTCTGCCTGAATTCTGAAAGTAGGAAGAAAATGTTTTTGTCAAACAAAAAAAAAAATGTAATTTTAATGGCCCCTTGTTCCGTATAGTGTTAAAAAAGAATACGTGCCTTAAAAACCGCATTTATGATATATGTTTTGTTGTGTTTATTTAGACGTCTTTCTTTTAAAAGGTTAAAGTTAAAACATAAGTAACTCACATAGAACTAACAATTGTTCAAAATAAAAAAAAAACGTTAATAAAAATCCAGATTGTATAGTTGAACTCATAAAAATAGTATGAAAACACATTTAACCTTCAACTTTTTGGATGTTGAACTTGAACAAATATTATTGACCAGTAAAAAGAGAAAAACCAAAAGTTCTAAAAGTATTTTTTAATTAAAAAATTTTGATTACAAAGGATAAATAGATATAATACACCTATTCCTTGATTTACAAGGGCATATTTTTTATCGGGTTTTATGGTGACATAACATAATCCCCACTTATATAAGATTAGGAGGTTTTATGTATTTTTTCCATTTAATTAAAAATCATGTATAATAATTTCAACCTAACCGGGAACTGGTAACAATGATCGTCGTCTCGGTGAAATCGAACAATGGTTTTGGTTGGAATCGAACCTACGTCCACATGTTTCATAGGCTAGCACGTTACCAAATAACTTAAAGGGGCCCCCATGTGGGGACTATGACCGAAATGAATTCGGTCATAATCCTTTTGACGGAGGATACAATATATGTCAAAATAAAAGCCTATCTCAGACATTTTAAAAATTTTTCTTATAAGTTGTATCGAGGTAAGCAGCTACCCCGCAAATGGAGTGCTGGGTATGTCACAAATTGAAAAATTAATCAATTGTTGCTTTAATTTGATAGTAAATAATGATAAATTGACTTTGATAGAAAACAATTCACGTAATACTAAAAGTTTTTATCATCAATTTATCTAGGTTTTTTATCATTATCACTTTCATATTATGTCATAAATTGTATATTTAATTCTCGATTTCGTTTCATCAGCTATATTTAATTAATATTTTTATATGTAGTAAAATCATATATAAATCACAATTTTATTCAGAATGAATATTATACTTTATATTGTTGTACTTTGTCGTGACTAAACATGTTTACATTAACAAATTTTATTTTACAAGTGAAACGTGCTTTGTAATCATTAAATTTTTCTTGTTGAAATTATTACAAAACGCAGGTAGAAATTGATGAAGGTACAAGAACTAAAAAATTATAAGGCAAATTAAAATCCTGAGAATGTTTGAACATATATATTTTTAGAAAAGATCTTATAAACCTTCTTTATTGTAAAATAGGTTTAAAAAATAACTTTTTATGCTCTTTGCAATAAAGTTATACATTTTTATTATTGTTAAAATTATTTTATGAGAACCACGCCCACAAAAGGGGCGAACCAAAATAACATTTTCCAATCCCTTGGGTCAAAGTGCAGGACTTTGAACTTCTTTAAGCACGAAAATGCTTCATTTGTTTAACAGTAAGAACCTGTAAAAAATTGAATTTTTTCAGAGGTTGGTTTCGTTCATCAAGGAGAACTTTTTTCCTTGATCCGATTCTGCCCGTTTACAAACTTAAACATTAGAGATGCACTTTTCTTGAACTTTTGATTTTCCTACGTATCCGGGCGAATGTTTATTCTACTGGTCCAAACTTGAGGTCAATCGAATTAAATTAACCTGTGGCGCCCCACGATCAAAATTTTTGAAAACTTTTAAAAACAAATAAAAGAAAATCGTCGTTGCGCCTAAAAATGGAGTCATGTGAAGTGTTTTTAATTTTTTTTTATTACATCTTTATGATCCCATATTGGTCACACGTTTAGTCCAAATTCAGACAGGGCAATATTAATTGCGGAAATTCTGATTTTATAGTGTATTAGAGAGAGAGGGAAGAATCTTACCTGTCTCTCTGATACACTATAAAATCAGAATTCCCGCAATTAAAATTGCACTGTCTGAATTTGGACTTACTCACTAAAAGTAGCTATGTGTTCGTCATACTAACAAAATGTCTGAAAAGGAGTTATGTGTTAAGCTACACATAACTTTTTTTGATAAAAAAGTAACAGAACGTGACAAAGTGGACCACTATTTTAGTAATATGAGGTACACACATAGCATCCAAGTATTTTGAAAGAATTTGTCAAGATTTTTTTGAAAATATTTGCATATTTTCATGCTGTTGTCTAAATCCTAAATGGCGGGTAATCAAGCCTTGTGAAAGCAATTAAATCATTTGACGGCCGAAAATTTTAGTATCTTAAGTACAGAATCTTTCACAAATGTCAATTTAAGAAAAAACCAAAAATCATCACCAGTTTTGCGAAAAATCTGTTGTTCGCTGTTTAGTGTAGATGTTTTAAATATCAAAATTTCAGGCACCTTGTCTAACTAATGTTGCGTTAAACCAACAACAAACAATATTTAGTCCTTGTCCTCTCGAAAAGAAATTAACAATAAGAATGGTTTCACAAACAAAAGGAGTTAAAATATTTACATTTTATTTAAACTTTGTTCCAAAAAGTACTTAAAAAAGAAGTTATGTGTATGTTTTTTTGAAAATTTCTGCACCCCTGCAAAACCGTTAAATGTTTCATACTTTTTTTTGTAGTATGTGGATAACATATCGGTACATGGATTTTTTATAGAACAAACTTTCAAAAAATATCGGGATGGAACGAAAATAAACAGTTTTTCTGCTCTCCTGAACACTTGCCCCAAAAACATGACCCCATTTTTAGGCGCAGCGACGATGTGTGTCTTTATAAAAAAAAAACTTTGTCAAATTACTAGGAAAAGTCTCGTAATCCCATTTTAACAATATTTGACAGTTTTCCTTGTTTTTTATCAAATCGAAATTTCCATTTTTTTTTTAATTTTACAATTTTTATTCTAATTTAACATTTTTTTTGTAATTTTACAAATTTCCAAGATAATTTAAAAAAAAAAAAATCTAGTAAATTCACGCGATTTCCTTGTTATTTTAATTTCGGCAAAAAACTGTAAATTTACAATTTTATTGGTAAATAGCTTGTAAAATTACAAAATTATTGGTAAAAAGCATGTAAAATTACTTGGAATTCTCGTAAATAGGATGTAGCAAAAAATCTAGTAAAGTTACGAAACCTCCTTGTAAATTTTATCGTGTCAAAAAATTTGTAAATTTACAATTTTATTGTTAACAACCTTGTAAGATTACAAAATTATTGGTACCAGGAATTTTTGTAGCAAAAAAAAAGTTACACATTTTTCTAACAATTTTCTAGCTTTTTTTTTTAGTGTACCCGAAATATTGGTCCTAGACCCTCGTTTAAGTATGCCGATCGTCTTACAGTTACTTTTTGAGTCGATTTAGAGATGTCCTTACATCCGCCTACATAAACGGTTTAATAAATCATAACATGAAATTTGAAACTTAAACCTGTTTTGTTCCAAGAACGAAACCTATTGAAATTGAAAAAAATTGGTCCATATTTAGACCTAGACCCCATACAATCGCCACCTTTGAATTTGCCTTAAATGACTCTAATAACTGTTTTATAATAAACATTGTTTTGAAGTTTGAGAGATATTTTAATTTTGTAAGAACGAATCATTATTCCAAATTTCAAAGGATCAGGTCAGTTCTTCTTGAAGTCCCCATTCCCTCAAAATTCATAAACATGGGAAAATTTAATTAAAATTTTGTTTGTAGGTATTAATCATATACTTTGGGAACCTAATCATATCTGAATATAATTGGACCTTTTTTGGACTATGTCCCCAAATAAAAATTTCGCCAGATATTCGTTAACTCAGTTGGCAAAAAAATGCCAATTCCACTCAAATTTAGATGTTGTGTTTTTTTCACTTACATACCTGAGAAAATATAAAACGGTCCATGTTTGGACTTGGGAGCCATTTTCTGGAAAATTCTGGTGTAGGGTATCATATGGTCGGTCTTAACCGTCTTCAACTTTCTTGCTTGTTTTTAAGAAGGCATTTTTAACAATTTTAAAAATGTTCTTATGATTTCTTTTATATGCAAACATTTTTAAAACTTTGAAGTCGGGTTTGCAATGCGGTTTTAATCGTAACCGTAACCGCGGTTAACCGCACTATTTAACCGCAACCATAACCGCATAAAAAATCCTGCGGTTACGGTTAATTTAATTTACGTAAAATTTTTATGGAAAAAGACTTTTTTTCAGAAAAAACAATGAAAACGGTACAAAGAATAATAAAAAAATTATAAATACAAAAAATGCCTCTGAATATAAAAATTGTTCTATTGCAAAAGTATCTCAGAATCTGAAATTTTTTCTGTATAATAAATGTCTCAGATTCTGAGACAGTTTCTAATAAAAATACACCTCAGAGTCTAAGACTTTTTCTTTAGAAAATATGCCTCACAATCAGAAAAATCTTCTATTAAAAAATGTCGCGGAGTCCAAAACTTTTTCTATGGCAAAAAATACTTAGAATCTGAAAATACTTCTATAAAAATATGTCTCAGAATTTAAGACTTTTTTTTTATAAAGAGCATATTTCAGAATCTGAGACTTTCTCTACACAATTAATTTCTACATCTTCTTCTCCCATCCTACAACTTTTTTTATAAATTAGTTTCTGGTTTTTAAGGAAATTAAAGCTTTTCTAATTTATATTGTGGAAACCCTGCAAACCTTTTAAAACACTTTTTTCAGTTAAAAAATACTGTTGTTAGTGTTCATGATGTTTTATTTTACAAAAAATATTTTAAAAATTTTTGAAAGTCACATACGATATTTTTGAACTACCTATTCGAACTCTATCTTTATTATTTATTGTTTATTTTATTATTTTATTAAATACCGGAATGTAAGACTTAAATAAAAAATCTCTTGAATCTAATGGTATAACTCTGAGACATTTTTGAAGTATAAAATTTCTCAAAATCTTAAAATTGTTCAATCGAAAAAAATGTCTCAGAATCTTTGGCTTTCTCCCACCAAAACCCAAAAGCCATAACCTTTACTGTCTACTTTTTACATAAAATCAGTAATGTACTTCTATTAAACATTTTTATTAACCAAAAAATAATTAACTATAAATTATTATAAAAGTTTGCGGTTAACCGTTAACCGCGGTTAATCGGTTGAATTTTAACCGTAACCGCGGTTAAGGAATACTGCTGTTATTTGCAAACCCTACTTTGAAGTGTTTCTATAAAAAAATTATAATAAACAAGAAGTATGCGCTAAAAAAATCGTAATTGCTGATACAAATCCGTTCTGAGGTACAATAAAAGAAACTTTTTTTGATTAAAAAAATTTCCACCCAAACCCAAAAGATGGACCCCGCCTGCTAATATACAGTGTTGGAAAAAATAATAGGGACGACGAGCTTGAATTTAATTAATTGTCGTAAACTTTTTCCTAAATGTCTAATTTTTTTCGCTTTAACTGAAAAATTTTCAGTAATTTAACGGGATTTAATAATCTGTATAGCTTTTCACGATTCTGTTTTAATTTGAATTTTTATTGGCAGAATAGTAAGAAAAGTATTGAATTTACCTGGAAAAAATAATAGGGACGAAATGCTTTAAATGAATTAAAAGTTATTTTCAATTGTGTTAACCTTTAAGTTCTTAAAAATTATTAATAAAAAATGCAAAAAATAAATAAAAAAAATAATTCTGTCCATTCTTGAATTGTTTTAGCCACTTTTATACTCGATATTTGTTTAGGATAATGGGTACGGGTGCCCATTATAGGAATTATAATCGAAAACTCAGTTTAAGCTTAAAAGCGGATGGGATATCTATGATGTAAAGGTTCGTAATAATAAATTGTTCCAAAACAAAGCATTTACCTCGTTTGGCTCAAAGAATGGGCCCAAAACCAGGGGTAGAGACTGCAAAATATCAAAGCATTTTGACCAAATTCTTGGTTGTCTTTCGAAAACTACCCCTTTTATGGCATCTTATGAACTTAAATATGAGGTTTCTGCTCCGGTGACGAGTCGTACAATAAAATATTAACTCCTAAAATCTGTTTTAGAAGGTCGAAGTCCAAGAGAAGAAGCACCGCTGAACTTACAATTAATACAAAAAAGTTCAGTATTTGCCAGAAATCACCTTGACCGTAAGGACTAGTCATATGTTCCAGTGCCCGATAAAACGAAGACTTATTTGTTTGGATCTAAATGAAAATTATTTATTTGACGCCCAATAAACAATTTTCATTCATATCCAAACAAATTAATCTTTGTTTCATCGGGCAATGGAACATATTACCAGTCCTTACGGTCAAGGTGATTTCTGGCAAATACTGAACTTTTTTGTATTAATTGTAAGTTCAGCGGTGCTTCTTCACTTGGACTTCGACCTTCTAAAACAGATTTTAGGAGTTAATGTTTTATTGTACGACTCGTCACCGGAGCAGAAACCTCATATTTAAGTTCATAAGATGCCATAAAAGGGGTAGTTTTCGAATGACAACCAAGAATTTGGTCAAAATGCTTTAATATTTTGCAGTCTCTACCCCTGGTTTTGGGCCCATTCTTTGAGCCAAACGAGGCAAATGCTTTGTTTTGGAACAATTTATTATTACGAACCTTTACATCATAGATATCCCATCCGCTCTTAAGCTTAAACTGGGTTTTCGATTATAATTCCTATAATGGGCACCCGTACCCATTATCCTAAACAAATATCGAGTATAAAAGAGGCTAAAACAATTCAAAAATGGATAGAATTATTTTTTTTATTTATTTTTTGCATTTTTTATTAATATTATTTAAGAACTTACAGGTTAACACAATTGAAAATAACTTTTAATTCATTTAAAGCATTTCGTCCCTATTATTTTTCCAGGTAAATTCAATACTTTTCTTACTATTCTGCCAATAAAAATTTAAATTAAAACAGAATCGTGAAAAGCTATACAGATTATTAAATCCCGTTAAATTACTGATAATTTTTCAGTTGAAGCGAAAAAAATGAGACATTTATGAAAAAGTTTATAACAATTAATTAAATTTAAGCTCTTCGTCCCTATTATTTTTTCCAACACTGTATATGGGGCATTCCATGTCAAATCGGACACTTTGAAAAATTTTTTTGTTTAGATTTTCCCAATTTGTTTACAGTTTTTAGTACCATTCGAAAACTCCTTAGTGGTAAATTTTCAGATTTTTTTAATGACCCTTTCAAAAGATATCGAATTTTTAAAAATTGGTAGTTTGTTCCTTTACTCAAACTTCTTTTACTCATTACTTCTTCAATAATGGTCCAAATTTGAATTTTTTTTATTTTTTTTTCAAATTTTTGTTTTTTTACGTGCTTTTAAAAAAAATCCTAAAAAATTCTTAAAAGCGCTCTAGTATTCTATTTTTAAGTTTTAAAATTTAAATCTCATTTTTGAAAATGTGTGTACTCTTCGATTTTTTAGAAATTTTTTTGTGTAAAACTTCTATCGATTCTACAATTTTTTTGCCCAGGAGGATCGTGGGTTAACGATTATTACTATTTTTTAAAATTTTTTGAAAAAATTTTATTGTAACTTTCCAATCTTAAAATCATTTCTACTGCTCGAATGGTGCGTCATAGAGGGTCCTTTATAAGACCGACCCCCATTAATTTTTACGTCTTAACATTTCTTTGTAACAAACTAATACCCTGTCTCCAATTTCTAAGGGGGCTCCCACACAAAACGACATTTTTTTAAATTTTCTCCAACTGCCCTAATAGTGCCCTTAGAGCAACAAAATGTATGCCCGACCCACAATATTTTTTTAGTCCAAACATTTTCTCTGAACACACTTACCCTCTATCTCTAATTGTTAAGGCGGTCCCCATACAATTTTTTTTTAGTGAGACCGACCCCCATTTATTTTTACCCTACAACATTTTTTTTAAAATATACCTACGCCCTATCTCCACTCCCTAAGTAGGCTCCCATACAAAATTACATTTTTATAAAATTTGCTCCAACTGTTATTTGTATGGGAGCTACTTAGGGGGTAGAGATATGGCGTAGGTATGTTTTACAAAAATGTTGCAGGGTAAAAAAAAATGGGGGTCGGTCTCAATAATGACCCCTCTCGGACGCACCATTGGACCGGTAAAAGCTGATTAAATAAAACAAATTTACAAAAAATAAAAATAATTGTATGGGGACCGCCTTAACAGTTAAAGATAGAGGGTAGGTGTGTTTAGAGAAAATGTTTGGACTAAAAAAATATTGTGGGTCGGTCATACATTTTGTTGCTCTAAGGGCACTATTAGGGCAGTTAGAGCGGTTGGAGAAAATTTTAAAAAATGTCGTTTTGTGTGGGAGCCCCCTTATAAATTGGAGATAGGGTATTAGTTTGTTCCAAAGAAATGTTAAGACGTAAAAATTAATGGGGGTCGGTCTTATAAAGGACCCTCTATGACGCACCATTCGAGCAGTAGAAATGATTTTAAGATTGGAAAATTACAATAAAATTTTAAAAAATAGTAATAATCGTTATCCCACAATCCTCCTGGGCAAAAAATTTGTAAAATCGATAGAAGTTTTACACAAAAAAAATTTCCAAAAAATCGAAGAGTACAAACATTTTCAAAAATGAAATTTAAATTTTTAAACTTAAAAATCGAATACTAGAGCGCTTTTAAGAATTTTTTGGGATTTCTTTTTAAAAAGTACGTAAAAAACAAAAATTTTGAAAAAAAAAAATTGAAATTTGGATCATTATTGAAGAAGTTTTGAATAAAAGAAGTTTGAGTAAAGGAACAAACTACCAATTTTTAAAAATTCGATATCTTTTGAACGGGTCATCAAAAAAATCTGAAAATTTATCACGAAGGAGTTTTCAAATGGTACTAAAAATTGTAAACAAATTGGGAAAATCTAAAAAAAAAAAAAAATTTCAAAGTGTCCGATTTGACATGGAATGCCCCATATGTATTTTGTGGGGCCCAAAGCCCCCACTGTAGTTGAAGGGACTACAGTTTTTTTATTTTTTTACAAACCTAAAAAACAGGCCCTGAATCGGTTCACTATTTTTAAGCAATTAATACTACATTTTGATTTTGTTTTGTTTTAGAGCTAATGAAATTATTTTAAAATAAAATTAGGACGAGGTGTCCTCTTCACAAGTGTGAACCATTGCGTCCATATTATGAAAAAAAAAAATTGAAACCGCCTTAGATCCTTATATTTATTACAAGATTAACTTTCCCCAAAATTTTAAAATACCTCGGTCTCTTTTTAAAATGCATTTAAGTAGTCCTTGACTCGCAATACACGAAAGTTAAATTACGAAAGTCTAAGTAATACTTTTTAAAATGATTTTAAAATTTTGAATACCGTTTTAGGATTTTTTTTCTTATTTTTCTAGCATGTTTTGGAAAAAATACGAACTTACAAGAAAGACAGACAAAAAATCTGTGGCTTCAAATCACATTTTTTTGTGTGCTGTGCCAATTTTTCTGCCTGGGAAGTTGTTTAATCTATTTAGTATTTAAAACAGGTGTCATTTAAAAGAAATACTTGAACAAATAGACTAATGCAAGGGTTAATAGATAGGACACACAATCAACCTTAGAAATTTGTTATTCAATTAGTGTAAAAAAGGGACCAAAAGAATCATGTTTAAAAAAGTTGATAAGAGTAATGACAGTTATCAGTTCAGTCAATAAATTATTTTTTCACCTCAAAATAGCCAAGAAAAATGTAACAAGTTTGTAAAGAAAACGTCGTGATAAAAATTTATATTAAAACAATTTTTTTATTTTTTGGAAAACTGTGATGTAGTGTACTTCGATTTCGACAAAACCGATCTAAAAACTCTTTTGTTACTTTACAGTGTTTTTCTTCATCTTTCTCATAATGCTTTAGTAATTGATGTAATGACAACATTGTCATAAATCTTCTCGTCCTTGAAAATGTAAATTGACGTTCAATAAATCTTTCCATTAAGTTTTTTTTCTTTAACCATAAAATGGCGAAATTAAAAAAAAATATAATCCTTATACAACAGCAACAATCTAAAATTATCTTTGGCTTTTGTGTGTAAATGGGCTTTCACATACATTGGTTGTTTTATGTTCCTAAAATCGATAATAGCAACTAAAACCCATTTATGTAAATGGTGGAAGTAGATGTGGTTAAAATACAGCAAAAAAACATCATAACTTTTTGCCAATATTGAGATGGCTGCAAACAAAAATTTCAATCAACAACTTTTTTTAATGATAAACAAGAGGATACACTCAAAATAATTTAGTTGTTTAATCAGTAGATAAATTTACTGAAAAAAGGTCCAAGCATAAACCTATTGGTTATACAGGGGTTGACAATAAATTAAAAACTTTTCTATACACTCAAAAAAAAAGAATTGACTTAAACTTTGAAAAAAAAATTTTGAAAATAGTTTATAAATTTTCCCTAAATTTAGTTAAATTTAACTGAAAGTTGGGAAATTTTCTTAACTGCTAGGAAATATTTTTAGTTCATGTACTCTTAAATAGGCCATAATTTTCCTAAAATAGAATTCCCTAATACACGGAAGAAATTCTTTCCGACAGAGAAATTTTCCCTAAATAATTGAAAAAAATCTTAATTTTTTAGACATATTTCACAAAACAAAATTTAGTTCAAAAAATTCATAATGAAATATCAAAAAATTTTTAATTTTTCTTTGCTTACAAAAAATTAGTGGTCAAAAGAATTGAAGGTCAAAAAATGTGGATTTTTTCTACTGTACTTTAAAAATTTCACTGTTTGTTTGGGTTGTTGGAATTATAAAAACTATTGGGGTATTTTTTTTTTAATTTTTAATGTTTAAACTTGGATAAAATCGAATTGGAAATATTTAAAAAAAATGATCTGAAAAATGTCTATAAATAATTTCATTTTCCAAATCGATTCTCGTGCCATATTTATTATTTACTCAATCTGGACACTGTCAAGCTTAAAGTAAAGCTTTATAAATTACCTACATAACATTTTTTTTAAATTATACCCGTTTGATAATAATAACGTTGAGTATTGTTAATATTGTCTTTAAGAAATTGCATATACTATAGAAACGTTTTTAATTAGTTGACAAACAGTGTATCTATGTTTGATTGGTCTAAGCATGAACTGGTACTTTTTATACCCTCCACTCTAGTGATAGAATGTATATGGGGCATTCCAAGCCAAATCACTCACTTTTAGACCCGACCCCTTACGATTTATTTTTGAAAAATTGATTACTCAACACCATCTTGAAATAAAAGGATGAAAATTGGTGTCCAAGTTGCATTTAATAAGTACTAAAACATATTCAAAACTAAAATAAATCGAAAGGGGTCGGGTCTAAAAGTGAGTGATTGGGCTTGGAATGCCCCATATATAAGCTTGTCATTCCGTTTGTAACACCTCGAAATCATGCTCTAGGACCCCATAAAGTATATATATTCATGATCCTCGATCGATTTTAAGACGATCAAGCGATGTTCAACCGTCCGTCTGTTTGTCTGTCTGTTGAAAACACGCGAACTTTTGAAAGGCTTTACAGAGGCTCCTGAAGCTTGGCATATATGTAGGGCATTTAGCTGGTCAGGTTGGTATTGTTGGTACAGTTTTTCAAAACTTATGCGCAAAAGACTGAATTTTGGCAAAGATTTTTCGTGAATTTTACGAGAAAAAAAACACGCTAACTTTCGAAAGGCAATTCTGAGGATGCTGAAGCTTTGCATATATATTTATCGTTCCCCTGATCTAATTCGTTTTGAATTTCAGCCAAATCGGTCCAGTGGTTCAAAAGTAATTAGTAAAACCGTGAATTTCAGATTAGTTTCACCTTAAATTCACGTGTTGAAAACCCATAAAACATGTTTTAAAAACATTGGTAAGTCACAAAAATATTTTACAACGTATTTTTGTCACTCAAAAATATTTTTACACTAAAAAAAAAATACACTCGAAAAAATTTTAAACTCAAAAAAAAAAAAATACACTCAAAAAAATTAGTAAAATTTTTTTTTTTTTTCTTAAAAAATTACTAGAAACACAGATTTTTTACACAAAATAAAATATTTTTAATCAAAAAAGATATTTTTTTACGTTAGAAAATTTACTATCACTCAAAAAGGGAATTGCGGAGGGTATTTTTAGATTCGGCCAAGTAGAGTTTAAGTTTTCTACTTGTTTAGTTTCAAAAGGCCTCACCCTTGAGTTAAGAGAAGCATAAATTTAAAATTTCAGCCATTTGGCCAATTGCGACCTTTTTAATCGACTAAAAAAGTTATTCTGAGACTATCGGTATACTTAAAGGTAAATCTTGGACCACTACTTCGGGTAGTTACAAACATCGGCACAAACTCATTATACTCTAAACCACAGAGTGGTGTAGGTTATAAAAAAGGTTAATTTTAAGTCGTTTACAGATTTATGGACAGAGTTTTCATTTGAGTGTATTATTTTTGTTTTATGTTGAGGATTTTTTAGGAAATGACAACAATAACGATGTCGCAGTATTTCTGCGTCACCACAGTATGTGGTATCAGAACGACATTTTTTCTTCTAATTTTAAATATTATATAATTTTTTACTCTACTAGTCCTAAAACTTATGCGGAACAAATTTTAGGTCAATCGGATTAAATTAACCCGGCGGACAAAGTTTTATATTTTGAAAAATTATATTTATTATTTTGGTATGCAGAACACAAACATCATAACAAAATTAAAATCAGTCAAAGGGTTTTCGAGATATCGCTATTTGAAATTTGCAAAAAATTTTAGTTTTTCCTTAGTTCAAGAAATTAAAAAATCTAAATTTTTTTTCCCCTGGACCGTTTAATTTAAACTTAATTTGAGCCAAATCCCATCATTTTAACCCGTGGCGCCCTTCGATCAAAACTCTGGATTTTTGGAAAATTTCCAACAATATTTTGAGATATTGAAAAATAAAAAAATCAACTGCAGTATAGGGGTATATTCACTTTGTCATTCCGTTTGTAACGCATCGAAATATCGGTCGGGGACCCCATAAAGTGTATATATTATTGATCTATGATGTATTCTAATACTTTTCTAGAATGTCCGCATGTCCGTCCGTCTATATAAGACACGATGCAGTCCAAAATAAAACAGATAAACTCGTTTGGCAGGAATATGAGCAAATTATAGATAGACCTTCGTAAATGATTAAAAACTTTATTTGTTTTATTTATTTTTTTGTTTTGGATCAATACTTTGAAAGATATGGGCATTTAAAAAACGCCCATATTGACTTTTCGAAAGTTTTTTAACATTTTTGTGCTCCAAAATCGTAAGGCGTTCGGAAAAACTTACAAAAACAACATTGTTTATAAGATTATAAAGATTTAAAATTTAGAAACAAAATTTGTTTTTTTTTTTAATTTCAACAAAAAATTTTGAAAACCATATTTGAATTTCATTTTTTCCTGGGAAGGACACCATGGATTTCCAGAAACAAAATTTTGTATTAAAGTTTTGAATGTTGTTTTAATAATAATAATAAATTTCAAAGAGGAATTTTTTCGTATTGTTGATCAATAAATTTTCAAAGTTTGTTAGATATCCAAATATTTATTTTTTTCAAAATTTTGGCAAAAAATTACCCGAGTAAAAATTTTTATATGATGCAATATATATTGATATGTAATACAATATATAATTAAACGCAATTTGATCCGAAAAATGGTGGATGTTTTTGCATTAAAAAAGATCAATTTGTATAAAATATGATTTGATTTTATCCGAGTTTTGACCAGACATTGCCATATATTAGTGGATCTAATTAGATCTAATTGCATAAAAACATGTAAAATCCTGCACTCAAAATAATAACTCTGTTAAATACTCTGTAAAATGAATGTAATCTCAATTCGACAGATATTTAACAAAGTTATCTGTCGAAATACAGATTTTAAGAAAAATCTTTGTATTTTCTTGTGACCGAAAAACAAAATTTTGTAAAATTGGAGTTACTCATTAAAAACTTGTAATTTTCACAAAAATAAAAAAAGCTGGAAATTGAATAACATTTTAATTTTAATTAATGTTTTTGAATCAGAGAAGTTTTACTTATAAAATGGATTTAACTAAAACTTTGTAAATTTACAGAGTTTTTTTTGTAAGATTTTGTAGTCATTAAATGCATTTAACTAAAACTCTGTTAATTTACGGAGTTTTTTTGGTAAAATTATTTTCGGTTTTATCAATATTTTACAGATAATTCTGTAAATTTACAGTTTTTTTTGATCGAAATCATTTTACAGAGTTTTCTTCGTAAAATAACAAAAAATCTTGCTGGTTGGAAATCTATGGTATTTTCTGCTGGCTCAGCAGAGTATCTCTGTAATTTAACAGAGTGATTATTTTGAGTGTGGTGTTTTTTGGTTTGGGTTGAGTTACACCACAGGTCAACGATACATTCACCAAACATATGATTTTCTTAAACAAAAAAATGTTCGGGTACGCTTCGAACCAGATAGGTGATATACATAACCCTAACAAGGAAATGTTTAGGAACATTTTAAAAAGTTTCTTATACTTTGCCTTAAAAACTTACAAAATTGTTGGTTAAATGGAAACACATAGTGTTATATATGGAACAGAATAGGATATATATAATTTTATATTAAATTATACAGAAAAACAAATTTTGTATTGACCCTCATATAATTTTATATAATTATATCAACCGTACACCTTTTAATCCGAATCATGATTCAATTATTTATAACTACATATGACTGCATTTTAAAAATTTTGAAAATATCTCACGTGATGTATAATCATATATGATTTAATATGTTTGCATCAAGTTATATATTGTTATATATGTTTATTTTTACTCGGGTAAATAGTTGGCTTTAGACAGTTTTTTTTTGTGTTTTATTACTTGGAAACAGTAAGTTTTTTGAAAAAACTATGTGTGTCAGTATTGTTAATAAAATTAAGGAGATTTTAAATTTAAGAACAAAAAAAAAAATTCAAAAAAAATTCAACAAAAATTTTTTAAAACAATATTGGAAGGTCCTTTTCTCCTGTCAAGTTCACCATGGATTTCCAAAACCAAAATTTTTTATTAAAGCCTAGAATGTCCTTTTAACGCAGTTGAAATTTCAGAGAGGTGTTATTTCCTGTTGTCGAGCTATAAATTTTCAAAGTTGGTGATAAAGCAAAATTTTTGATTTTTTGCCAAAATTTTGAAAAATATCAACTATTTGGCTATCTCACAAACTTTGAAAATTTATTGCTCAACAATACGAAAAAACACCTCTCTGAAATTTTATTAGCGTTAAAAAGACATTATAAATTTTAATACAAAATTTTGTGTTTGGAAATCCATGGTGTCCTTCCCAGGAAAAAAGGACATTCAAATATCGTTTTCAAAATTTTTTGTTGAATTTAAAAAAAAAAAAAAATGTTTCTAAATTTTAAATCCTCATAATTTTATAAACAATATTGTCTTTATTAGTTTTTTCGTACGACTTACGGTTTCCGAGCAAAAAAATTTTAAAAAAGTGTCTAAAAGTCAATTTTGTTAAAAAGCGCTTTTTTAAACGCCCATATCTTGCAAAGTAATGATAATAAAAAAATAAAGTTTTTAATCATCTACGAAGGTCTAAAAAATAACCAAAAATAAACAATGTCGGTGATCCGTCAGTTAAATTTCCTATGGATTTGCTCATATGTATGTCTTTTGGTCCTAGGCAGTTTAAGTTCGTAAATGGACAAAATCTGACCAGGGGGGTAAAAGGTCTCCCATGAAAAACTTAACTAACCTCTAAAAAACGCCATATCTCCACAGGTTTTCTTGTATTTTTGTTAAGCAAATGAAACAATTTGATGTCAGAAAATGTTCAACGTCCTGCACTTGGACCCAGGAAATAAAAAAAAAATGTTTTTTTACTGCCCCCCCCCCCCCCTTTTGTGGTCGTGGATATTAAAAATCTTTTTCAATAATGATAAAATTGCATTATTTTAGCTCAAAAATCATAATAAATGAATTTTTAATTTACCGCATAGGTTTATGTGTCCCCCAGTGACCCCACTGAACCCCCTACAAATCGCCCCTGCGATTTTTTGGGGGGTCACTCTCACTTGTTTTTTTTTTTTTTTTAATTTTGGCATGCTGGATATAAATATCGAAAAATTTCTAAAAATCGGTTGAGCATTTTTCTTATAACGGTGGATTGTTTCTGAGTTCAAGATTTAAAAAAAAAAATCTGAAACTAGTTTTCCACTGTCTATTTCATAGAGCTTAAGGCAAACTTTCATTTAAAATTTAAATGAGACAAATTAGAACGTTTTAACCCGCGCACCCTTCGATCAAAGTTCATAGCTTTTGGTAAAAATTTTCTCAGAAACCCAAACTTTGATTGAAGGACGCTTTGCGTTAAAATGATCAGATTTGGTTCAAATTAATTTTTATTGAAAGTTTGTCTTAAGCTCTATGAAAGTGTCAAATAAAAATTTGAGATCTAATCCACGCCCCTTTTTGTGGGCATAGATAAAAAAAAATAATTTAAATATTGATAAAATTGTATTAATTAAGTGCAAAAATCAAATAAGATATTTTGTCAACGCGAGGAGGAAGATGTTTCTCAACGTCTCCCCAGGACTCCTGCCCGCTCAAACAATAAATACACTTTAATTTTTTTTTTTTAACATTTTGGAGGGTAAAAAAAACACTCGTCTAAATTTCAAAATGATATACACACAGGGAAAAAATTATTTGGAACTCAGTCGAAGCCACTCAAATTTGGTTTGGGATTATAAGTTTTAGTTACAACTACTTAAATTCAATTACCATGATTTAAAAAATAAATTTTAAACCAAATATCTGAACAAATTACCAATAAACCATCACATTTTAAAAAAATATTGGTTGCATTTATCAATTTGAAAATAATATTTGTTCGAAAACTTTCATAATAGTCCGAACCATTCATTTATATTTTGTTATTTAATGCAATACATTTTTGATAACAAGCACAGGATATTAGTTCAGTTATATTAAAAATCAGTTACAGCAACTGATACTTGGTATAAATTGTTGTTAATTTTGAAAAATTCCAAATACATTTGAAATTAAAAATTTTAATACAATACTATCTAAGAACAATTAAGTATTGGTAAACACAATCATATTTTAATTTTGTAAAAACGTTACTGCAACTAATTGTATTTTGCTTATACAAAAACTTAGTTAAATTACTAAAACGTCATCAAAAAACAAAATAATTTTCCAGTTAATATTTTTTTAAAAATATTTTCTGCAAAGATAAACCAAAACATAATTTAAATATGCTGTTAACAAAAAGGATAAAAAAACCACAAAACGTAAGTATGTTTAAAACAGTGCAAAAAACATGTGTACTATTTTAATAAAGATTGGTTTTATTTGCAGAAAAAAAAATTACCACTAAAAGATCAAACAAGAAATTTGGATCCATATTTCGTGCGGATTTACCAATTCAGTATCTAAACATACGATGAATATCAACACTCGAACTTTAAAGGAAAACATAAGTTTACGATATATAAGAGGTAATCTGTTTGCATAAAAATATCACATAAAAAATATAACTGAATATCAGATTTTTTTTTCTATTGCAAAATGTTTAAGAGGCTGGGACTGTTTCTATAGGATAAAATCGCGGATTCTGAGACATTTTTCCTATAGCAAAATTTGAGACTTTTCCTATAGATAAAATTTCTCAGAATCTCAGACTTTCTACAGGAAAAATGCATCAGAATCAGAGAATTATTCTATAGGAAAATTGTCTCAGAATCTGAGAATTTTTCTATAAGAAAAATGTATTAAAATCTGTGAATTTTGTAAAGGAAAAATGTCTCAGAACCTGACACATTTTCTTTAGGAAAAATGTCTCGGAATCTGGGACTTTTATTATTGGAAAAATCTCTCAGAATCAGAGACTTTTTCTTTAGGAAAAATATCTTAGAATCAGAGACATTTTTTTAGGAGAAATATCTCAGAATCTGAGACCTTTTCTATAGAAAAATATTTCAGAATCTGAGACTTTCTATAGGAAATATCTCAGAATCAGAGACTTTTTATTAAGGAAAAATATCACAAAATCTGAGACTTTTTCCAAAGGAAAAATGTCTAAGAATCTGAGACTTTTTCTTAAAGAAAAATGTCTAAGAACCTGAAACTTTTTCTATAGGACAAATGTCTTAGAATCTGAGACATTTTCCATAGAAAAATCTATCAGAATCTGACACTTTTCCTATAAAAGAATATTTCAGAATCTGAGACTTTTTCTATAGAAAAAATTTTCAGAATCTGAGATTTTTTCTATAGAATGTTTCAGAATCTGAGGATTTCCTATAGAAAAAATGTCTCAGAATCTGAGACTTTTTATATAGAAAAAATGATTTAGAATCTGAGACATTTTCTTTAGAAAAAATGTTTCAGAATCTGAGACTTTTTCTATAGAAAACATTTCTAAGAATCTGAAATTTTTTCTATAGAGAAAGTGTTTTAGAATCTGAGACTTTTTCTATAAAATTTGAGACTTTTTCTATAGAAAAAATATCTCTGAATCTGAGACTTTTTCTATAGAAAAAATGTATCAGAATCTAAGACTTTTTCTATAAAAAAATGTCTCAGAATTTGAGACTTTTTCTATAGAAAAAATTTCTCAGAATATGAGACTTTTTCTATAGAAAAATGTCTCAGAATTTGAGACATTTTCTGTTGATAAAATGTCTCAGAATCTTAGACTTTTTCTATAGAAAAAATGTCTCAGAATCTGAGAGTTTTTCGATAGACAAAATGTCTCAGAATCTGAGACTTTTTCGATAGAAAAAATGTCTCAGAATCTGAGTTTTTTTATATAGAAAAAATGTTTCAGAATCTGGGTCTTTTTCTATAGAAAAAATGTCTCAGAATTTAAGACTTTTTCAATAAAAAAAATATCTCGGAATCTGAGACTTTTTCAATAGAAAAAATTTCTCAAAATCTGAAACCATCCTATAAAAAAAATTATTTACATTCTAAGAGTTTTTGTATAGAAAACGTCTCAGATTTTTTGACATTTTTTCTACAGAATACACAGAAAAAAAAAAATTGTCAATACAATTAATTTCATTGTTAATACAATTAAACATTTAATTGAAACTGAGCCTACATTGGGTTTTGTCAATACAACAATGGCATTTGTAACTTTTGAAAAAAAAATCAACATCATTCATTGTTACATTAACAATGAATTTAATTGAAAAATTTGTAAAATCTAAAAATAGAATAAAAAATAATCTGAAATCTAAAAATAGAATAAAAAATAATCTAAAAATAGAAAAAAATAAAATAAAATGAAAAAAAAAAAAAAATGTCTACCGCCATCTGGCATCGAACCCGCAACCTTCGTGCTACGCGTCTAGCACACTACCACTGTGCTATCCTTATACATATTTGTATTTGACTAAACGTCATATTTAAAACAGTCTACAATTAGAATGATAAAAAAAAAAACTAAAATTGGAAATTAAAAAAAAAAAAAAAAGTTCCGCCAACTGGCGGCGAACCCGCAACCTTCATGATTCGAAGCTAGCACACTACCACCGTGCTATTCCTCATGTATAATTGAAGTTGACTAAATGCGTACATAAGGTGTCTGTGATTTCAATATGCACTTTTTGCGTTTTTAAAAATAATAATCTCAAATAAAAATAAACAAAAATAAAAAACTGTTCCGCCAACTGGCAGCGAACCCGAAACCTTCATGATTCGAGTTTAGCACACTACCACCGTGCTATCGTCGCATATATTTGTGCTTGATTAAATGAGTTTATAAATTGTTTGTGTTATTAATGTGAATTTTGTGGAATCTTTAACAATGATTTTAATTCATGCGTTTAATTGGAAATAAAACCGGATTTTTGTCACATTAACAATACACATTGTTGATACAATTAAAAACGTTGTTGAACTAGTATTTCGTTGGTAACAATTTGTTTTGTTACTCTTGATTTTACGATATTTTTTTCTGTGTAAGCCATAGATTCTGAGACATTATTTTTATAAAAAAAGTCTCAGATTCCTAGACATTGAGATTCTAAAACATTTTTTCTCCAAAAAAAATCTCTGATTCTGAGACGTTTTTTCTATAGAAAAGTCTCAAATTCTGAGACGTTTTTTCTATAGAAAAGTCTCAAATTCTGAGACGTTTTTTCTATAGAAATAGTGCCAGATTCTGAGACGTATCTATTTCTATCTATATTCTATTGGAAAAGTCTCAGATTCTGGGACATTTTTCTATAGAAAATGTCACAAATTCTGAGACATATGTTCTATAGAAAAAGTCTCTTTTGCTGTGACATTTTTCTTAGATTCTGAGAATTTTTCGTAAAAAAAACTATTTTTAAAATTGTATTAAATATCAACTTAACTTATTTAATAAATATATTTAAAAAAAAAAAAACATTATTTTTGTCTTTTTATTTAACGGTTCAATGGCCCCATTAATAAAATACTTTAGTTGTGGTGGTATTATATCAGTCACAACAACCATTTTGTTCCTATAATTTTTCGTTGTTTCAACAAATATATTCAGTTACTCTTACTGAAATTCGATATAAATACCAATTGAGTAAATCGAAATTATTAGTAATCACAACTGATAAAAGTGATAGTTGGCAGGACTACAATAATTTGGTTGGTTCTAAATTTGGTTGGCACAACGAATCCGTTTTCTGTGTGTATTTAATACTTACACCTTAACATCAGCTACAGATGACAGTATGTAGTAACATTACAAAGCTTTTTTTTACCGGCATTGCCATATATGCTGTGCAATCCACAATTCATTTCAAATAATTTTTCTTTTTCTTTTTTTTATTACAGTTTCATCGTTATTCACCACTAACTAAATAATCATGGATATTGTTATACGTGAGGAGGACATTTCTTTGGCACAAGTTGGCATTTATGCCTCTTTATCATTTTTGGTGGTTTCAGTTTTGGGCTTAGGTTTCTATGCCAGCTGTTCGAGAAAATACCGTCTCAATTGGTTTGAAAAGAATCTCTTAGATACAGCTAACAATAAAGATGAAGAAGCCGATTGTAGAGATTCCTTAGTTGCTACTGCATCCGGTTATAATGTTGATAATGTAAGCGAATGTTCACGTTCTTTGGGTAAAGGTAATATTACACCCACTTCCATAAATACCGATGATCCCGCATTTTGGGTACCACCACCCTCGAAAACAGTACAACAACAGGTTTCAACCGATGAAACACCACCATCAACGCCCACCTCACCTACGGGTAGTCTAAAATCGAATACCTTATCTATGTCATCATGCACATCGGTACCCATAGCACGTTCAGATAAACATGTAGTATTGGCTATGAATCCAACACGACCCAAAGTATCATCAATGAATGCTAAATTGGATCCGGCTAAAATTGATATGGCGCTTTATAGAACGGTAGGTTTTTTTTTAAGAGGAATGGGGAAATTTTAAATTTAATTCGTGATATTTATTTCAGAACTCCTTGCAAAAAGGACCTATTAAAGCCGAAGATATTAAGGGAAATCTTCATATAAGCATAGTATATGATCCTCATGCTGGTATTTTATCAGTTAGATTGATTGAGGTAGATTTTTTAATTTTTTTTTAAATTTTTGAAATCTTATTCTAAAAATTCTTTGTATTTTCAGGCTCAAAATCTTCAACCTCGTGATTTTAGTGGCACTGCAGATCCTTATGCTAAAATTAGATTGTTGCCGGAGAAGAAAAATTTTTGGCAGACTCGCATACATAAGAAGACATTAAATCCAGGTTTGTTAAAAAAAGCTTAAAACGTTTGTGTGATCCAAATATGGGTTGATCGGAGAAGCATTGGCGTAGGAAGAGCACTTTTCTGAGGGGGCCAAAGCCCCCCGAGGATTTTTTTATATTAAAAAACTTGTTTAAGATAAAAATCAGGACCCTTTTCTAAGACTTTTCAAAAAATGGGCATTTTAATTTTGAGTTGTTGTACTTAGAAATGAATTCCTTCTGAAAGCAGTTTAATTTTTTTTTTTTTTTAATTTTTATTTTCAGAATTTTTTAGCAGTTGAGAACCTTTTACCATAAATGTTTAGAACTGAAAAACTCTTTCGTTGTAGGCATAGATTTTATCTTTGCAAAATCCGAGCTTAAGTCGAATGTGGTTCCTATAGGAAATCATTAGATTTATATAATTTTCTGGGGGAAATTTTTTATACCCTCCAACTACAGTATGGGGGTATACTCACTTTGTCATTCCGTGTGTAACGCATCGAAATATCGGTCGGGGACCCCATAAAGTATATATATTATTGATCAGTGATCGATTCTAAGACATTCTAGCGATGTCCGTCCGTCTGTCTGTCTGTCCGTCCGTCCGTCCGTCCGTCTGTAGTTAACACGATGCAGTCCAAAATAAAAGAGCTAGATCCCTCACGTTTGGCATAAATATGTCTTATGGTCCTATGCAGGTTAAGTTCGGAAATGGGCCAAATCGGACTAGGGGGAAAAAGTTCCCCCTTGAAGAACTAAACCAACCTCTTAAAAATGCTAATTTTTTTTTCGTTTTTTTGTATTTTTGTGAACCAAATGAGACATTTTTATGTTCGTTGAAGTTTAAAGTCCTGCGCTTGGACCCAGGAGACTAAAAAATATCGCTTTTTTTTGCCCCGCCCCTCTTTTAAGGGCGTGGATAAAAAAATAATTTAAATAATTATAAAACTATAGTACTTAAGTGCACAAAGCAGACAAAAATTAACTTGTAAACATATACCGTGAGGGCCAAGGAGTCACCCCAGCTCACCGACCCCTCCCTCTACCTTGCCCCCCCTTAAACAACGCCCCTGTCAAATTTTTTTTTTTTAATTTTTTTACATGTTGGAGAGTATAATAGATACGGCACAGCCGAATTTAGCACTCTCACTTGTTTTTTTTTTAATTTTTAATTTTTTTTTGTTCTTTTATTTCTAAAAAAAATAGTAATTTGCTTATATTAATGAAACATTTCATAAATACAATGAAACCTTTTCATAAATATAATAAATCTTGTGATTAAAAATCGGTTAATTTAACTGTTTCATGAATATTGTAAAATGTTTCATAAATACTATGAAACATTTCATAAAAACAAGTAAGAATGTTATAGTCGGTCAAGACCGACCACCACCCTACACCAGTGTTTTCCGGAAAATGGGTCCCAAGTCCAAACATGGACCGATTGTATCCGTCTTTTGTTAAATCTTTATTTAGTGTAGAAAACACACACAGATCAAATTTTAGTGGAATTGGTTTATTTTTTTGTCAATAGACCAATTTAATTGAATATCGGTCGAAATTTTTATATTGGGGACTAAGTCCAAAAATGGTCCAATTATATTCCGATTTGATTAGGTTACAAAAATACACGTTTAACTCCTAAAAATAAAATTTTTATCAAATATTTCCATTTCTATGAATTTTGAGGGAATTATGTGAATATCGGGAAGGTGGTTTATATGTGGACTACCAGAAGGACTGATCCGATTCCTTTGAAATTTGGAATTTGTAGGGTATAATAAAAATATTTTGTTTAATTACATCAATATGGACCTATTTCATAGTACCAATGAAATAATATCATAAATAAGAAAACTAAATTAAATCTATGAAATATTTCATAGTATTTATGGAAAATTTCATTATATTTATGAACAGATTCATAAAATTTTATGAAATTTTATTCATTATATTTAAAAAATATTTTATAAATTTAATGGAATATTTTGTAAAGATTGACCCTATGAACAATTATGAAACTGCTTCATTGTATTTATGAAACTGTTATATTGTACGAACTTTAATAAAGATTTTCATTATATTTACAGCAATTATGAAACTGCTTCATTGTTTTCATGAAACTGTTACAGTGGACGAACTTTAATGAAGATTTTCATTATATTTATGACAGTTTTCATAAATATAATGAAGGTATTTTTTAAGCGAAGTTCTGAAAAGTTTTTTATAACTGTTGAATATGCCAAACAGTGTTTCAGTTTTTGTCACTTTAATGTATTTCCAACTCTTGGTTCAAATATCTAAAAATTGTTCTTCTTCATTTCAGTTTTTGATGAAGATTTTGTTTTTGAAGAAAATCCCAATTCCATCGATAAACGCATCGTTGAAATATTACTTTACGACTTTGATGCCTATTCAAGACACGTCTGCATAGGAGGAGCACAAATTGCAATTGCCAATTTAGATTTGACTAAAAAAGAAAAATTCTGGACTCCATTGGGATCATGTGCTGAACAAGTAATCCAAAAACAAAAATATTAAACTTCATAATTATTTATTCAAATTTCCCATTACAGGATATGAAAGTGGATTTAGGTGATGTTATGTTAACTCTGGCTTATTTACCATCTGCAGAACGTTTAACAGTGGTGGTTATTAAGGCTAGAAATTTACGTATTGTTGATGATTCACGTAATTCATCAGATCCTTATATCAAGGTGACATTAATGGCGGGTGGTAAAAAAAATAAAAAACGTAAGACCGCCGTAATACGCAACAATATTAATCCGGTATATAATGAAGCCTTGACATTTGATGTTAATAAGGATGTTTTGAAAAATGCTACAATTGAATTGACAGTAGTTCACGATGGTTTATTGGGTAAGTTGATTTACTATACACTAAAAAAAAGACATAAATAATATTAAGGAAAAAATATCTTTGAAAATTTATCATGAATTTTCCTAAAATTTAGTTAAATTTAACTAAAAAATGAGAAAATTTCTTAACTTTAAGGAAAAAGTTAAGTTCATTTACTTATAATTAGTTCATAGTTTTCTTTAAATGGAATTTTTTAATATTAGGAAAAAATTCTTACTGCCAAAGAAATTTTCCACAAATCTAAGAAACCTATCTTTATTTTTAAGACATATTTCTTAAAAAACAATTAAGTTCAAGTTTAGTTAAAATTTCCTAAAAAAAACATCATCGAATTTCTCTTCTTTGAATTGATGAAGTGTACTTCTTAGAATTTAGTTAATAACTTCTGTGAATTTAGTTAAAAATTCAAAATGGCGATATCTCGAAAACTAAGCGAGATAGAGCGAAACGAATGAAATTTTAAAAAGAAAGTTTATAAAGAAACATATGGAATAGCTTAGCTCTGCATATGTGTCGGGGTCACAAGACCCTAATTGTAGATCTAAAATTTGATATTCCCGAGATTTTATGTATGCACATATCTCGGTAAATACTGCCAATATGAGAAAAAGTCCAACGGCATTTTTGTAGCTCTTGACTCGTAGAACACTTCCGCAAAGTACCCATAAGTCCTCCGATTAATAATTTTTGAGTTATCCAGTTTTTAAGTTTCTCAAGACCCTATCAGACTCCCTTATTAAAGTATCTCAAAAACTAAGCAAGGTAGAGCGAAACGGACACAAGATTTGGGTCAAAATCTATGGGGACCCTTAACGGACCCAAAGGGGTATCGAGTTAACAGGGGCTGGACCCATGGGGTCCGAACCCATGGGCGAAAAGGTCTAGACCCAATCTAGTTGTGAATAAGCTAAAGCGTAATATAATTTTAACCATTTTCTAGTTAAAATTGGCTTAAAATTAAATAACTTTGTTTTCCTAATTTTTGGGAAAATTATGAACTAAAACCATGAAAAAAATCTTTGGAGCCAAATCATTCCCTCTTTTTCTCAAAATTTAGTTAATTTTCCCCGATTTTAGTTCACTTTTTTTTTGAGTGAAGGCTCCTGCATTCCAAATATCAAGTTTCCAATTTTTTTTTTCACCGAAGGATTCAAAAAGTACCGAAAGTAAAATTTTTTACCCCCATAAAAAAGAATTTTTTCCAATTTTTTTTTCGCCGAAGGATTCAAAAAGTACCGAAAGTACAATTTTTTACCCCCATAAGAAACGGAATTTCCAAAAAGCATTTTTGAATTATTTGTTTTTACCAGAATTATTTTTTTTTACCAAAAGATCCTACATTCCAAATTCCAAGTTTCTGGAACCATTAATTGAGGAAATACAAAAGGTACCATGTGTACACTTTTTTTACTCCTTTTACCCCCTTACACTCAAAATAAAAACCTTGTAAAATAACAAGATAAACTTGGAACTTTTTTTGTTTGCTACCTCCTATTTGACAAAAATTCCTAGTAATTTTACAAGATTTTTACCAATAATTCAGTAATTTTATAAGTTTTTTACCAATAAAATTGTAAATTTACAAATTTTTTGACACGATAAAATTTACAAGAGGTTTCGTAATTTTACTAGCTTTTTTGCTACCTCCTATTTTACGAGAATTCCTAGCTTTTTACCGATAAAAGCTTTTTACCGATAAAATTGTAAATTTAGAGTTTTTTGGCGCAATTAAAATTACAATTACAAGGAATTCTCGTGAATTTACTAGATTTTTTTTTTTGTAAAATTATCTCGAAAATTTGTAAAATTACAAAAAAAAAATGTAAAATTACAAAAAAAAAAATGTAAATTTCGATTTGTTAAAAAACAAGGAAATCTGTTAAATATTGGAAAAATGGGATAGAATCAAAATTGGCAAAACCGAGCCTTAGTAGATCTATTTTTGGGTGATGACCCTGCATCCAAATTTTAAGTTTTAAGAACCATTATTTTATTATATCACAAAAAATAAAGCGAAAAATATACCAAATTTTTCATTTATTTAACAAAAATCCAATAAAACATGCAAAAACAAGTAAGAGTGTTAAATTCGGCTGTGCCGAATCTTTTATACCCTCCAACATGCAAAAAAATAAAAAAATAAAAATGCAGGGGCGTTTTTTTTTTTTTTTTGGGGGGGTGCAGGGGGTCGCTAGTAGTAATTGAGGGGGGGGGGCAAATTCTCCCTCGAATAAGTGTTTAAAAATTTATTCTTATGCTTGTTGCACTAAATAAATACAAGATTATCATTATTAAAAAAAAAAATGTTTTATTCCACGCCCATAAAAGGGGGCGGTCCGAAAAAACGACATTTTCTAATGCTCTGGGTTCAAATGCAGGACTTTGAACTTTTTGTGGCATAAAAATGTTGCATTTGTTAAACAAAAACACAAAAAATCATGTAAAAATATGGTATTTTTCAGAGGTTGGTTTAGTTCTTCAAGGGGGAACTTTTTTCCCCCTGGTCCGATTTTGCTCATTTACGAACTTAACATGCCTATGAACATAAGACATATTCGTGCCAAATGTCGGGAGTCTAGCTCTTTTATTTTGGACTGCATCGTGTTAACTACAGACGGACAGACGGACGGACGGACATCGCTAGAATTTCTTAGAATCGATCACTGATCATAAATATATATACTTTATGGGGTCCTAGACCGATATTTTGATGCGTTGCACACGGAATGACAAAGTGAGTATACCCCCATACTATAGTTGGAGGGTATAAAAAGGGGTATTTTTTCAGAGGTTGGTTCAGTTCTTCAAGAGGGAACTTTTTTCCCCCTGGCCCGATTTTGACCATTCACGAACTTAACCTGGCTATGAACCTGAGACATATTTGTGCCAAACTTCAGGAGTCTAGCTGTTTTATTTTGGACTGCTTTGTGTTATCTATTGACGGACGGACATTCATAGAATGTCTTAGAATCGATCATGGATCAATAATATATATACTTTATGGGGTCCCCGACCGATATTTCGATGCGTTACAAATGGAATAACAAAGTGAGTATACCCCCATAATGTAGTTGGAGGGTATAAAAAGAGTAAAATAAAAAAAAGAAAGAAAAAGAAAGCAAAAAAGAAACAGAAGGAAAAAAGAAAAAATTTGAAAGGGGAAAAAATGTTAAATCCAAAAATTTTTCATAGACAAAAATTTGAAATTTTAATTGGGGGAAAATCTAAAAGTTTTTTAAATAAAAATGTGACTTAATCTAAATTTTTTTTTGTAAAAAAATATCTGTCAATCTGGAAGTTCTTATTATGAAGAGAAATTTTGTGTGGGAAAAATTGTTGTGAGCGTGACAATTCTGGTATAAAAACATGACTTTTTCTGCAGGAAAAATATCTCAAAATCTGAGACTATTTCTGTAGGAAAAAGTTTCAGAATCTGAGAGTTTTTCTTTAAGAAAAATGTCTCAGAATCATAGACTTTTTCCATAGAAAACATTTTTCAGAACCTGAGACTTTTTCTATAGAAAAAATAGGAAAAATGTCTCAAAATCTGAGACTTTTTCGGTAAAAAAAGTCTCAGATTTAATACTTATTAACAGGAAACAGACACAGACTCTGAGACTTTTTCGATAGGAAAAAAGGCCTAAGAATCTCTTTCGTTTTATATAGGTCTTTGAATTTAAGATTATTTTATAGATAAAAGGTCTCAGAATCTAAGTCTTTTTCGAAATAAAAAAAGGTCTCAAAATCTGAGACTTTTTCTGCTAAAAAAAGTCTCAGAAGTTGAAACTTATTTTATGGAAAGAAGGTCCCAGAATCCGAGATTTTTTCTGTAGTAAAAAGATTTTCGAATCTTAGACTTTTTTTATAGGAATACGGTCTCAGAATCTAAAAATTAAGGACGTCTTCTATAGGCAAAAAGTCTCAGAAGCTTAGGCTTTTTTTTATAGGAAACAAGTCTAAGAATCTAAGACTTTTTCTATAGAAAAAAGGTCTCAAAATCTTAGACTTTTTTTTTTAGGAAAAAGTGCCTGAATATTAGACTTTTCTATATCGTTCATTCCATGAGTCATTTAAAAAAATCTGACCGAGTGTCTTCCGATTTTTATCACATTTTTCATACAGATACTCTATGGAGCCAATTTCAAATTTCATTTATCAGATCGAAAATATTTAAAAAACTCGCTGTTTTATTCACGATTTTCGTTTTTAAAAAAGTCAAAAAAATGCAAAATCTGTTTAACTTTCAGCAGCTGTATTTTCTAAACTACTTATCGCATTTTAACAATCTATAGCGCATACGAATGGTAGGTAAATCTTTTTTAATATCTAATAAACTGAAAAAATATTGGTGGTTTAAAAGTGCATTTTATATGCAAATGCAGTTTTGAAGTGCATTTTGCGAAACTTTAACCCCTTTTAATTTTTTTTAATTAGCATATTTGGAAAACTTAGAATTTTTGCTATAAAAAATGTTTTTATTACAATGGACCGAGAATGTGTGATATTTTTAATATTTTTTTTAAAAAATACTTCCTAAAGTTTCCCTTATAAAAATTTATATTTTTTAAATTATACCAAAATCATGTAAAAAGACATGTTTTTAAACCGTTATATTTTCAAAAGTGCAACCGTATCTTATTGTTTTTATGCACATTAGAAAGGTATTTTTGTCTATTTTTGGCATTTAATGACCGCAAATATGTCGATGTTACAAAAATGCATTTTAAATACAAATGCAGTTTTGAAGTGCATTTTTCAAAACTTTTACCCCTTTGATTTTTTTTTAATTATTATATTCGAAAAGTTTACAATTTTTACAACAAAATAATGTCCTGCTAATAATGGACCCACTGTGTGTGCTATTTTTAAAATTTCCTTAAAAAATTTTTAATATTTTAAATAAAACCAAAAAAAATTGAAATTGCATGATTTTTTAAAAAATTCTAAAAAATATCACACACACACAGAAAAAAAAAAATTGTCAATACAATTAATTTCATTGTTAATACAATTAAACATTTAATTGAAACTGAGCCTACATTGGGTTTTGTCAATACAACAATGGCATTTGTAACTTTTGAAAAAAAAATCAACATCATTCATTGTTACATTAACAATGAATTTAATTGAAAAATTTGTAAAATCTAAAAATAGAATAAAAAATAATCTGAAATCTAAAAATAGAATAAAAAATAATCTAAAAATAGAAAAAAATAAAATAAAATGAAAAAAAAAAAAAAATGTCTACCGCCATCTGGCATCGAACCCGCAACCTTCGTGCTACGCGTCTAGCACACTACCACTGTGCTATCCTTATACATATTTGTATTTGACTAAACGTCATATTTAAAACAGTCTACAATTAGAATGATAAAAAAAAAAACTAAAATTGGAAATTAAAAAAAAAAAAAAAAGTTCCGCCAACTGGCGGCGAACCCGCAACCTTCATGATTCGAAGCTAGCACACTACCACCGTGCTATTCCTCATGTATAATTGAAGTTGACTAAATGCGTACATAAGGTGTCTGTGATTTCAATATGCACTTTTTGCGTTTTTAAAAATAATAATCTCAAATAAAAATAAACAAAAATAAAAAACTGTTCCGCCAACTGGCAGCGAACCCGAAACCTTCATGATTCGAGTTTAGCACACTACCACCGTGCTATCGTCGCATATATTTGTGCTTGATTAAATGAGTTTATAAATTGTTTGTGTTATTAATGTGAATTTTGTGGAATCTTTAACAATGATTTTAATTCATGCGTTTAATTGGAAATAAAACCGGATTTTTGTCACATTAACAATACACATTGTTGATACAATTAAAAACGTTGTTGAACTAGTATTTCGTTGGTAACAATTTGTTTTGTTACTCTTGATTTTACGATATTTTTTTCTGTGCAGTGGGTCCATTATTAGGAGAACATTATTAGGGAAACTTAAGAAAGTATTTTTTTAAGAAAAATATTAAAAATATCATACATTCTCGGTCCATTGTAATGAAAACATTTTTTTGTAGAAAAAATCCTAAATTTTCCCAACATGCTAATTAAAAAAAAAAAAATTAAAAGGGGTAAAAGTTTCACAAAATGCACTTCAAAACAGCATTTGCATATAAAATGCACTTTTAAACCACCGATATTTTTTTAGTTTATAAGATATCAAAATAGACTTACATACATACCATTCGTATGCGCTCTTGATTGCTAAAATGCGATATGTAGTTTAGAAAATACAGCTGCTCAAAGTTACAAAGATTTTGCATTTTTTTTACTTTTTTTTAAAACGAAAATCGTGAATAAAATGGCGAGTTTTTCAAATATTTTCGATCTGATGGATGAAATTTGAAATTGGTTCCATAGAGTATCTGTATAAAAAAAATAACAAAAATCGGAAGACCCTCGGTCAAAAAATGCCTAAAATTACCAAATGTCTGGTGGAATGGACGATATAAGAAAAAGTCTTAGAATTTCAGAATTTTTCTCAGGGCAAAAGTCTCAGAATCTGAAATTTTTTCTGTAAGAAATGGTCTTAGAATTTTCTTTAGGAAAATGAACTCAGAGTCTGAGACTTTTGCTATCGGAAAAAGCTAAGAAATATGATACCTTTTTTATTGAAAAAAGTTCACAAAAACTAAAACTTTTTCTTTATGAAACACATCTAAGATTCTGAGATCTTTTCTATGAGAAAAATTTCTCAAAAATTCTTTAGAGTTAATTATATAATATTTATACAAGTTTTAAAAAAAATAAAAATCTTTTTTTCTAGGTTCAAATGAAATTTTAGGAAGAGCTGTTATTGGTAATGGTCCTGAGGTACGTCCAGATGAGAAAATATTTTTTGAAGAAATGTTCCGTTCTAAAAATGCTACAGCCCAATGGGTACCACTGCAAGATGTTAATAACAGCCGCAATGGAACTGGAAATTAAAGTGCAACATATTGGATGTTAATTAACATAAAATATTTGGTTTGTGTCTTAACTAAATATTGTGGATTTTAAAATATAATATAACATAGAATAGAATCCATAATTTCCACTACAGTTTGGGAGTCATAGTTTTTTAATTTGTAAACCAGATATGTTGTTTAGTTCTGTTAACCTATATAAAGTTAACAGAAACACTAACATTTTAATGTTAGTGCAACATTTTGTTCTTTTGCACTGTTGACAACAGTCGCCGACGATTCCAGAAAGGATTTTTGCAGGGATATTTTAACTAATAATAAAAAAAAAACTTTTAACCAGTAACAATTATTTAATGTGCTTTATTTCTTTAAATAAATTCATCAAAATTAAAAATCAAATCAAATCTTAATTAATCTAGTATAAAAAATGTTTCTTTAACAATTTGTTTGCAAAAAAATAAATTACTAAAAAAATTTCGTATAGGACTTTTGCTATCAATGTTTTATAAGTATTTAATCGTATATTTATGTGTTTCTATGTAGTGTTATGTAGAAAATATGTTTATCTCAATGTCCATAAGTACCTAAATATAGTAAAACTGCTAAAATATAATAATAATAATAATAATTTTAAATATTTATATCAAACGTATAACTACAAATTGTCAGTATTTCTCAGTAGCCGTTAAAATCACTGATTAAAAACTTTTAGTAAACTTATATTAACAAACAATAATATTTTAACAAATATTTGCCAGTACTTAAGTATATACAAAATTTAACTAAAATTTACTGTAAAACCATACAAAATATTCATAAATGTACCTAATAATCATTTATTTAAATAAAATTCGTATAAAAAACTAATTAAATTAACGTTTTTTAATTAATATCTTTCTTTGATTTCGACATGGAATTTTTCTATACAAAAAATGTCTCAGAACCTGAAATTAAGTCTTTACAAAAATGGTCTCAGAATTTGGGAATTTTTCTACACGAAAAATATATCTGAAAAATAAATCTGAGAATTTTTCTATACGAAAAATATCAAAGAATCTGAGATTTTTTCTTTACGAAAATTGATTTATTTTTCAGATATATTTTTCTTGTAGAAAAATTCCCAAATTCTGAGACCTTTTTTGTAAAGAATTATTTTCTGGTTCTGAGACATTTTTTTGTATAGAAAAACGAAAACCACATGTCTAAATATTTTTTGTGAATAGACAAACATCTAAAGTTAAAAAAAAAAAAAAATAAAAAAAACAAGTAGAAAAGTTAAATTCGACTTTGCCAAATCTATGAATACCCTCCATAATGCATTTTTTAAAGAGTGTACATTTCTTAACGTGAAAAAATTAACAATTTTGATTAGAAATATTTTATTTTGAGTAAAAAACTCTTTTTTTTGTCATTTAAAAGAAAAATTACTATTTTTTTTTGAGTGTAAAACTTTTTTCGAGTGTAATGTTTTTTTTACTGTAAAAATATTTGTGAGTGAATGCACGTACGTACAGTGACGAGCAAAAGTGTAACAGGGTTCACATTGCTTAGATAATCTGCTCTATATTTTAAACTACACAAGATAAAGTATTGAAGTTTTTTGATAATTTTATTAGCTAATTGATCAGAATTTATAAACATTATCGAAATATGCTGTAAAATTTTTTATAAAAAAAATATAGTAAAAATTCCATAAAAAGGCAAGTGTTACATTATTGCACTCATGATTTTTCTACATAAATCTTTAGGACAACTTTTATATTTCGCGCATATAGACCCGGATTTTGCAATTTTTTTATAAAACTTAATAAATAACATAAAAACAATTCATTTGTTGAAAAGAAATTTTGGGTAAACATTATTTTTAACTCAAAAGTCCGTCCTTTTTACGTTTTTTGGGGAACCACGCATATTTATCAAGCTAAGAATTTGCAGAAATTATTTTTTTTGAATGGTGTTTATATCAGGCGATAATAGAGACCATTTATAAAAAATTTCGTAAATGGATTGTTGCTTTTGCAATTAGTAAAAAAAAAGTTATTGTGTACTGGGGTTGGGTTTCTGGAGGAATTTCAAATATTTTTGCCGAAATTCGATATTTTTCGGCTGAATAAACGCCAATTTTGCCTCAAGAAGTGTTTTCTTAATTCAGCCGTAAATAAATCAACAAGTTATATCAGCAGTTGATCATAAATTTTGTTAAGAATGGGTTTATGCCATTTAAAACCACTATCACATTTCGTGGATTTGGACATTATCTTCGGGGTAGTGCCATAGTGTCAAATTATCGAATCAGAACGCAATCTTTGGAGTTAATTTTTTCAGAAAGAACAAAAATAAATAATGTTTAATAAATAAAAGTCTCTTGCTGCTCTTATCATTGGACGAAATTCACTAATTCAATTTAGGTACCCCAAACAATAATTTTAAATAGGGATTTAATAATAACTACATTCTTTATAACAATATTGTCAATCTACTGATGATTTTAATTGACGATATATTTAAGACCGAATATAGAAAAAACATCATCGGCCAGAATTGGCTCGTATTCATCCGAAAAATGTTGAATATCTGCAAAAATATTTGAAATTCCGCCAAAAACCCAAATTTAGTACCCAATAAAAAAATTGTATTAATTGCAAAATAAACAAACCACTTATGAATTTGATTATAAATGGGCTCTACTATCGCCGGATATAAACGCCATTCCAAAAAAATAATGTCTGTATATTCTAAGCTTGAGTAATACGTGTGGCTCTCCTAAAATCGTTAAAAGGACGGACTTTTGAGTTAAAAAAAATGTTTAGCCAAAATTTCTTTTCAACAAATGAATTATTTTTATGTTATTTATTAAGTTTTATAAAAAAATTGCAAAATCCGGGTCTATATGCGCGAAATATAAAAGTTGTCCTAAAGATTTATTTAGAAAAATCATGAGTGCAATAATGTAACACTTGCCTTGTTATGGAATTTTTACTATATTTTTTTTATAAAAAATTTTACAGCATATTTCGATAATGTTTATAAATTCTGATCAATTAACTAATAAAATTATCAAAAAACTTCAATACTTTATCTTGTGTAGTTTAAAATATAGAGCAGATTATCTAAGCAATGTGAACCCTGTTACACTTTTGCTCGTCACTGTATATACACAAAATATTGTAATTTTTTAAAGAAAATCTAAATTTTTTTTGAGTTTAAATTTTTTTTTTTTTTGAGTGTAAAATTTTTTTCAAGTGTAATTTTTAAGCTACCAATGCTTTTCAAACTAAACAAGTTTAAAAAGCATTGCCTTAAAACTAAACAAGTTTGAAAGCATTGTTAAGTTACCACCAATGCTTTTAAAACTTGTTTAACCCGTGGCATTTAAGATGAAACCAATCTGAAATTCAGGGCTTTGTTTATAACTTTTGAACCACTGGACCGATTGAGCTAAAATTCAATTCCAAACAGACCTGGGGAACGGCAAAGATATATGCCAAGCTTCAGCAGTCTCATTATTGTTTTTCGAAAGTTAGTGTAAAGTCTTTTAAAAGTTAGCGTGATTTCTACAGTCGGACAGACAGACGGACGGACGGACGGACATCGCTAGATCGACTTAAAATCGATCGAGGATCATGAATATATATGCTTTATGGGGTCCTAGACCAATATCTCGATGTGTTACAAACGGAATGACAAACTTATATATACCCTCCATCACAAGAGTGGAGGGTAGGGTTTCTATTCGGGAAAAAAATCCCGGGAAATTTTTTTCTCACAATCCCGGGATTTTTTCATCGGGAAATTTCGGGAATTTGTCAATAACTTTTTTAATAATTGTTTATCAAATTACCCATTTTTAATACAATTTTATATCATTTATTGAAAAAAAAAAAAAAAAAAAAAAACTTTGATTAAATTTGAAATATTGCAAGAAAATAGTTGGGATACGCTTCAAGTTGCATAAAAGTATTTTAAAGAAACCAGCTTTCTAGCCAAAAGTTAAATTTTTTTTAAAGATGAATTTTTAAATTTAAAGACTGGTATTTGGCACTGATGTCTTGAAACGGTTATTTAAGTAATTCGAAAGCTTTTCGAAATGTATCTTTAAAATAAAGACCTGATTATGAATATTCAGCATTATTCGAATTTACCAAAAAGCTTTTACTTTTCATGAATAAAAACATTCTGTATGGAGTGAAAATACGCCAAGGTAAATACGACAATCCTGATAAGGTCCAATACTTCTACAAAAATTGGATTTTTGCGAATTTTTCTACGTTTAAAAATGAAGTAAAAAAACTATTTTACAAAAGAAGACATCTGAGGGTGTTTTAAATTGAAAAATGCGACCATATTTTAAAAAATAATATTTTATATATGATAAGAATCAGAATTTGTTTTAATCAAAAAATTCCCGGGAATTCCCGGGAATACAATTTTTTTAAAACGCTTTCCCGGGAATTGAAAAAGTCCGGGAATTTAGAAACCCTAGTGGAGGGTATAAAAAAGTGGCCGGATTTTTGATAAATTGACTTTTTTAAAAAATGTAAAATTTCAGAACGGGTTCTGAAAATTTTCCCAAAAAAAAAATTAATCGATAGCCCACACAAAACTATACAAGAAAGTAAATTTTTGAGATTGTGTCGCATTGCGTTTAAATTTGATAAATATTTATACACACACAAAAATTTTTTTTTTCCATGAACGATTTTCATAGTATTTATGAACAAATTCATACAATTTATTACTTTTTCATAATATTTATAAAATTTTTCATAGTATTTATGAATAAATCATAATATGTGAAATTTAAGAATTTTTAACATTTTCATTAATACTATGAAAAAGTTTATAAATATTATGCAAAAGTAATAAATTGTATGAATTTGTTCATAAATACTATGAAAATCGTTCATGGAAAAAAAAATTTTGTGTGCAAGGCAACTCAATACAATTTTGACTGTTTTTCCAATATTTGATCACGCCTCGTAAGCCCAGTTTTTCTCTAAATTCAATATAGGGCTATGCATAGTCCGAAATTTACGGTACACATGTTTTTCTGTAGCGGGACATTTGGTGTGGAATGCCTTATTTATAGATTAATAAAGCAATTAATTACACTGTGCTCGAATTTGACATTTTTTTTTAACAAGCTGGGCACCCTACTGGTAAAGTTAATTCGAGTACGCTGAATTCAATGGTGCTAGCCGTTTTTTGAAGTTAGCGCTCGTATTCGCGATATTCGCGATTTAAAATTTTGATGCTCAAGTACAATAAAAACGATATTTTTAAGCTTTTGTTATAATTTTGCAATTTAAAACCATTCCAGTCTGTTAAACTAGCATAACAAACCATAATACACTCAAAATATTTTGTAGGCAAAAACAAATGAAAAACACACTTAAAACCAGTGAATAAACAATTGAAAACCATCCCAGTAATTATTCATTTGTTTTAACAAACATCAACATTTATTTTTTACTGTTGACAAAATTTTCTAAAATAAATAACATTAAACATTAAAAAATTACGTTTTTTTTACTCATTTTTACCAACAAATTCGAAAAAAATAACCAACGAAAACATTAAAAATTAATGATAGTTCTGTTATTTTTACCAACAAATTTCAAAAAAATAACCTACGAAAACAATAAAAATTAATGATTTCATAGGTAATTTTTTACAATTTTTTATTGAATTATTTTTTTAAAAATTTTTAATAAAATTTTTGGGGAATCGATCCCGCAATCAACTACATTCTGGCCAGACACTCTACCCATCGTGCCAAAGTCACTTGATACAAACATGTTTTTATATTTCTATAAATAATTTTTAGATTTTTTTTCTACAAAAAAATAACTGACTTGTGTAGGTAAAAACTAATGATATTTCATTAAAAATTACCAACAATTTAAAAAAAAATTACTTACACAAATCATTAAAAATCAAAAGAATAATCAGTAGTTTTTACTTACAGAACAAAAATAAATGACTTTAAAAATTAAATGTTAATGAAAGTCTTTATTTTTTAGTGTGTTATTTTTGAAACAAAGGACTGAAACAAATGTTTTTTCTTTTAAAAACGACTAAACGGAAAACTTTTTAAATAAACTACAAACAGTTAATGACATAACTTTTTGAGTGTATTTTTTCGCGAAAAACATTTTTTGGTCGCGAAAAATCGTTATTTTCTTAAAAAAATTGGTTCAGTACAAATATTTTTAGTTTGATTTGAAATTACGACATCCATCTGATAAAGCTAGTTCATCACATTGTAATATTAGCTTTTTCAAAGTTAGCGTATGTATTAGCGATATTCGCGATTAATTTTTTTTTTATTTTTAAGTAAAAAAAATATTATTTTTATATTTTTTAAAAAATTTTTGAATTTTTATCATCTAAACTCTATTTTATATACAAAAAAAAAAAATTATTCGCTGACATTTTTTTCGCGATATTTTTTTTTTTTTATTTTGCTCTTAATTTATGAAAATGTGCAGAATAGGATATATTGCAAAGACAACATTTTTCGATTTTTTTTTTTTTTTTTCTTTTTCGCGGAAAAAATTTTTATTGCGAAAAAAAAACAATGAATTTTTTAAATTTATATTTTAAAACTATACCAAAAGCATAAAAATTAAATTTTTGTTGTACTTTAACTTTACAATATTAAATCGCGAATACGAGCGCTAACTTTGAAAAACGGCTATTACCGATGAATTCAGCGTACAGGAATTAGCTTTACCAGCAGGGTGCCCAGCTTGTTAATTTTTGCGACTAGCACAGTGTAACCTTAAATAAAAAAAAATTATATGTCCAGCGATTTGGTTCGGAGCAATTTTGATTTGTAAGAAATGGAAAATTTTAACAATTAGCAATACCTCGAAGACTATTCTATTTTGTATTTTCGGATTCAGCGCGAGATTTTACACGGAAAATAAATGTCAAATAACGCGGATAAATATCTTTGTTAACTAGTGTTTTTAAAACTATCCTCTCTAATACTTCCCTATCTCAACCCTTATGAACCGATTAGCATGAAACTTAAAATATATGGGGCTTTCCAAGCCAAATCACTCACTTTTAGACCCGACCCCTTTCGATTTATTTTATTTTTGGATATGTTTTAGTACTTATTAAATGCAACTTGGACACCAATTTTCAGCCTTTTATTCCGAGATGGTGTTGAGTAATCAATTTTTCGAAATGGCGATTTTTTCAAAAAAATTAAAAACTTGAAATTTTCAATTAATTTTGACCAGTTGAAACTTTAGATATCTTAAAAAAAGTTGGACAACGTTTTGTTGGTATTTAAATGTAGTTTTAGAAAAAAAATATTAAAAAATTATTCGAAGTAATTATCAATTATTTTTTAACGTTTTAAAATTAAAATCGACTTTTTGAAAAAGTCCGAAACCTTCGATTTTTTTTTTTTTAAATCTAAAAGTTCTACTCTAAATTACACAACTTTTAAGCCAGAAATTGAGATGTGATCGTAATTCTTTCTATTTTTTTCTTTTAAATTTTGAAAATTGCCCCTTATATTTTTTGACTCTGATTTATTTTGTATTGTCCTTAAAAAAAAATTAAATTGGTAGATACTGACCCTAACTTACCCTAGATATATTCATTTCGAGGTAAAAATACGTCTCACAAACATTAACAACGATCGGACATGGTTAAGGCGTTCCGCATGGGCATTGAAGTTTGGAAAGCGGATTACTAGGAACAATATGGATTTTTTTCTGTTTTCTATTTTTTTTGGTATTTTAAGTTAAGTTTAAATTCAAGTGGTTACAGAATTATAATACGGAGTAAAATGCCTCTCTAATAAGGTACCAAAAACTGAAATCGGTTGAAAATCAGCCAAGTTATTGCAACTTCCCCAGGCATCTAACGTATGGCAGACCACTTGATTAAGCAATACAATCCGATTTTCGAAATTCATTGAAATTTCGTACCGTAATAACATTTTTTATTCTTCAAGTTCGAATGTTATTTAAGCCATCTAGCATATGCCGATGACATCTGTCTTCTTTCAAATAACATCAACAACGTACTTTATATGGCGGAATCAATATCCCAAGCATCAACATCCGCTGGTCTACGTATTAACATCCCCAAAACCAAACTGCTAAGCTCATGTAGCTCCATTCCTACTAATGACTTATGTTACGAGCAAGTCAATAACTTCTGCTACCTGGGTAGTAACGTATCTGTCGACGGAGGAAGTGATCTTGATGTTGAGAACAGGATAACAAAGGCAAGAGCAGCGTTTGGTTTATTAGCTCCATTGTGGCAAAACAATAATATTAGTCTTCGCACTAAAATACGAATTTTTAACTCAAATGTTAAAGCAGTGTTGTTATACGCATGTAATACCTGGAAGGTAACAGTTCAGTTAACCAACCGCCTACAAATATTTGTTAATCGTTGCCTGAGGCGTATTCTTCGCATATTTTGGCCAAGAACCATTTCTAACGAAGAATTACTGCGAAGAACGAATCAAGTAGAAATTGCCATCGAAATCAGACGTAGAAAGTGGAATTGGATTGGCCATACGTTAAGAAGGGATGATAACAACATAGCGAAGCATGCCTTACGATGGAACCCTTTTGATAGCGTGAACCGTGGAGTCGGTAGACCTCGCATAACTTGGCGAAGATCAACAGAAGATGAAATGAGGTCTTTAAATGTGAGCTGGGGTCAACTTAGAACCCTTGCACAAAACCGTGTTCGTTGGAAGTCAGCTGTAGTGGACGCCCTATGCTCCAATAGGAGTTAAAGGAAATCATATATATATATATAAGTTCGAATGTATTTAGATGACAAGTATTTTTCATTTTGTGTTTTGCTAACATTTTTTAAATTAATGCAAAAAATGCCTGCATTTTCAACACCCTTTTGAAGTCTCTATTTTAAATTTTTTTTTTTTTGTTTTAAAATTTGGAAAAATCAAAAAAATATTACACTGAAACATGAATAACGAAAAAATTTTATTACAGTAGAAAATTTCAATATATTTAAGAAAAGGGACTCGTATTCATAAATCAAGTGGTATGACACGCGCTAGATGCCTGGGGAAGTTGTAATAACTTGGCTGATTTTCAACCAATTTTAGTTTTTAGTACCTTATTAGAATGGCATTTTACTCTACATCATAATTCTGTAATCACTTAAATTAAAACTTAACTTAAAATATCAAAAAAATTGAGAAAACAGAAAAAAATTCATATATTTCCTTGTAAATCGTTTTTAAAACTTCAAGGACCATGCTAAACACCTTACCCATTTCCGATCGTCCTAAATGTTTGTGAGACGTATATTTACCTCGAGGTCAATATATCTAGGGTAAGTTACGGTCAGTATCTACCGATTTATTTTTTTTTGGATCACCATATAAAATAAATCAGAGCCAAAAAATAAAAGGTGCAATTTTAAAAATTTAAAAAAAAAAATAGAAAGAATTGTGATCACATCTCGAATTAGGGCTCAAAATTTGCGTAATTTAGAGTAGAATTTTTATAGTTTTTTACAAAAAAATCGAAGGTTTCGAACTTTTTTAAAAAGTCGATTATAATTTTTAAATAAGTGATAATTACTTCGAATAATTTTTTCATATTTTTTTTCTAAAACTATATTTAAATACCAACAAAACGTTGTCCAACTTTTTTTTAAATATCTATATTTTTTAATGGTCAAAATTAATTAGAAATTTTAATTTTGTAATATTTTTGAGAAAATCGCCATTTTGAAAAATTGATTGCTAAACACCATCTTGAAATAAAAAGCTGAAATTGGTGTCCAAGTTGCATTTAATACATACACTCTAAAAAATGCATGTAACTTTACTATTATTAAATTAGTAAATTTTCATGTATATTTACAGAAAAGGCGCAAACTTAAGCATGTAGTGTTTAAAAAAATAGTAACACATTTATTTCGATAGAATTAAACACAAAAACTAGTACATTGTGTGTTGTGAAACATGCTTATAAGATAAAAAAACACTTTCCCTTTAAATATACATTTTTTCTATGTAAAATTTGTTTCAGACACAAAATATGTAATCGTACATAATTTAACATAGTATTGTGGAAATTGTCAAAACTTTATTTATAAAAAAACATTTTGGAAAATTGTTAAATAAAAAATCAAAAACGAACAAAACAGCTTGCAACTGAGGATTTTCATATCATCATTTCTGCTTCTATTGGTAAGTAAATGCAGCTTTTTTTGAGAGTTTTGCATATGATGGAATTGTGGTTTCTATGAAGACCAGTTTTCACGTGTGCGGACCCTATTGTTCTCAAATTTGCAATCTAAAATTCGCATTTAAAATTTTTATTTAATTTTTTTAAGGTCCTTTTGGTCTGGAAAGAAATACATATGAAAATAATAGAACGAAACGTAGCCAAAATTAAAATCAAAATATGGAGCCAAAATTTAGATCAATATTTGGGTACAAATCTGGAGCCAATAGGCAAAACATTTTTAAGAGGGCACATTTTCCTTAAAGAGTTTTAATCGATCCATTGCTATATCTCTATTTGGACGGAATAAATAAATCATAAGCAGTTTCTCAGAGGGCTTTCCAGTACTTGGCGGTAGTATTATACGGCAGAAAGTTCAACAAGTGATAGCGCTAAATACGGCTGTGCGGAATCTTTGAAAAAATCAAAGGAAATAAAAATACAACTGACATGGGTGTTTGGGGTAGGGGGGAGAACGGCGGGACATTGGGACATCAAAAAATTGTCTTATCCCCTTGAACCAAGAGCAGGTCAAGGTACATCATATGAATAGAAAAATTCTCAGATTTTGAGACATATTTTCAATAGAAAAATTCTCAGAAAAAAAAATTCTTTGACACATTTTTTCTATAGAAAAGTTCTTAAATATTGAGACTTTTTTCTTTAGAAAAATTCTATAGAAAAAATAACTCAGAATCTGAGAATTTTTCTATAGAAGAAATGTTTCAGAATCTGAAAAAATGTCTTAAAATCTGAGAATTTTTCTTTTGAAAAATTTTCTCAGAATCTGAGAATTTTTTTATAGAAAAAATATGTCAGAACCTGAGAATTTTTCTATAGAAAAAAAAATTCTCAGATTCTGAGACATTTTTTCTATAGAAAAATTCTCAGATTCTGAGACATTTTTTCTATAGAAAAATTCTCAAATTCTGAGACATTTTTTCTATAGAAAAATTCTCAGATTCTGAGACATTTTTTCTATAGAAAAATTCTCAGATTTTTTCTTAAGAAAAATTCTCAGATTCTGAGACATTTTTTCTATAGAAAAATTCTCAGATTCTGAGACATTTTTTCTATAGGAAATGTCCAGAATCTGAGAATTTTTCTATAGAGAATATGTCTCAGAATCTCAGAATTTTTCTATAGAAAAAATGTCTCAGAATCTGTGAATTTTTCTATAGAAAAAATGTCAGAATCTGAGAATTTTTCTATAGAAAAAAATGTCTCAGAATCTGAGAATTTTTCTATAGAAAGTCTCAGAATCTGAGACATTTTTTCTATAGAAAAATTCTCAGATTCTGACATTTTTTCTATAGAAAAATTCTCAGATTCTGACATTTTTTCTATAGAAAAATTCTCAGATTCTGAGACATTTTTTCTATAGAAAAAGTCTCAGATTCTGAGACATTTTCTCTATAGAAAAATTCTCAGATTCTCAGACATTTTTTCTATAGAAAACAGATTCTGCGACATTTTTTCTATAGAAAAATTCTCAGATTCTGAGACATTTTTTATACAGAAAAATTCTCAGATTCTGAGACATTTTTTCTATAGAAAAATTCTCAGATTCTGAGACATTTTTTCTATAGAAAAATTCTCAGATTCTGAGACATTTTTTCTATAGAAAAATTCTCAGATTCTGAGACATTTTTTCTATAGAAAAATTCTCAGATTCTGAGACATTTTTTCTATAGAAAAATTCTCAGATTCTGAGACATTTTTTCTATAGAAAAATTCTCAGATTCTGAGACATTTTTTCTATAGAAAAATTCTCAGATTCTGAGACATTTTTTCTATAGAAAAATTCTCAGATTCTGAGACATTTTTTCTATAGAAAAATTCTCAGATTCTGAGACATTTTCTCTATAGAAAAATTCTCAGATTCTGGACATTTCCTCTATAGAAAAATTCTCGGATTTTTCTATAGAAAAAATGTTTCTGAATCTAAGAATTTTTCTATAGAAAAAACGTCTCAGAATCTAAGAATTTTCTATAGAAAAAATGTCTCAGAATCTGAGAATTTTTCTATAGAAAAAATGTCTCAGAATCCGAGAATTTTTCTTTAGAAAAAATGTCTCAGAATCTGAGAATTTTTCTTTAGAAAAAATGTCTCAAAATCTGAGAATTTTTCTATAGAAAAAATGTCTCAGAATCCGAGAATTTTTCTTAAGAAAAAATGTCTCAGAATCTGAGAATTTTTCTATAGAAAAAATATCTCAGAATCTGAGAATTTTTCTATAGAAAAAATATCTCAGAATCTGAGAATTTTTCTATAGAAAAAATGTCTCAGAATCTGAGAATTTTTCTGTTTAAAAAATGTCTCAGAATCTGAGAATTTTTCTATAGAAAAAATGTATCAGAATCTGAGAATTTTTCTGTTTAAAAAATGTCTCAGAATCTGAGAATTTTTCTATAGAAAAAATGTCTCAGAATCTGAGAATTTTTCTGTACAAGAATTTTTCTGAAAAAAATGTCTCAGAATCTGAGAATTTTTCTATAGAAAGAAATGTTTTTTGTTACATTTTTAATTATTTTTTTTATTTGTTTTAGCGTTTTTTATTTAATTTTAACACGTTCGTTTTAAGCCTTCATTAGCCTTTTTTATTTTAAATAAAATATATAAAAATGCATTTATTGTTTTTTGATATTTGAATTTGGAAAAGTTAGGGTGGTTTTATAAAAAGCAATTTCAATGTATATGTACATAATTTTCATGTATTTCCAGGCATTTCTTCTTTAAGTTTACTAAATAAACATGTTTATTTACACACAAAACGTGTAAATTTTCTTGAAACATTTTTGTTGCGAAGCATTTTGTAGACACATGAATATGTACGTTTACATACTTTGTGTCTATCACTTTAAGCACAACAAGTATTTTTACACGGTTTATAGTAGGAGAACAGTTACCTACTATAAACAGGGTAAATTTAAATGAAAATTAATTAGAGTGTACTAAAACATATCCAAAAATAAAATAAATCGAAATCAAATTGATTTCTTTTTGGGTTTTCAACCAGTTTTTCTAAGAAACTATATGATGTTTTCTTATGAGAAGAAAAGTTTTTTTAATGCCTATTCTACGGTAGCATAACCTTGTAAAAACTCGGCTTCGTGAAATAGTTTTTCATGAAAATGTGTTAGTCTTGGGGGGTACATATATAAGGACTAAAGGTGTCCTAACGACTAAGGTAATTTTTCAAAATTACTTTTTAATACGTGGTAGGGTCCTAAATTGTAGTTTTGTATCTAAAAATGAGTGAGCCAAAATTTGGAGATAATCGGATAAAAATAACTCGTGCCGAAAATGGATTGAAGTTTTGGGACACTCTTATCTGATGAAAAAACACGTTTTTTCTAGTTTTTTGAAAAATATTGGTATATGCTATTTTTTGTTAATTTTTTTAATAAGTAATATGAAAATGGTAATAAATTACCTTTCCAAAAAGCTTAAAGAAATTCAAATCGGATGAAAAATAAGCATTTTACGCATACATGCCCCAGACCATTGCATGGTTTTTATAGCCAAAATTTGAAAATTTTCAAAATTTTTAGGCAAAAAAATAAAAAAAAAATAAATTTTACTTTATAATTATATTAAATACATGTTATAGATAAAAACTAACAGATATTGTAGTCTAACTTTTTTTCATTTGGCGTGGGTAGTGATATAATATCCGCGGATTCCAAAGAAAATGAGTTTTTCTAAAATAATTTAGCAAATATGGGAAACAATTTTCTGTATTGTATTATACGAAGTGAAATACATAAATTCTGTAAATTTTTTGAGAATTCGGGCATCTTTAACCCCTTTTCGTCGAGGTGAAATGACAAATTTGAGACGTTATACATTTCTATAATACAAAATATCTGCATATATCCGATTTCCTAAAAGTTACAGAATTTACGTTTTACACTTCGATCCGCACAATAGAGCACAAATTTTCAAAAATTTGCTTAATTATTGTAGAAAAACGCATTTTATTTGGAATCCGCGGAAATTTTATCACTACCCGCGCCAAATAAAAAAAAAGCTTGACTACCATACACTCTAAAAAATGCATGTAACTTTACTATTATCAAGATAGTAAATTTTCATGTATATTTACAGAAAATGCGCAAATGTAAACACGTTGTGTTTTATTTGTAAAAGATACACACAAAGTGTAGTACATTGTGTGTTGTGAAACATGTTTATAAAATAATAAGCAGTTTTACTTTAAATATACAATTTTTCTATGTAAAATTTATTTCAGACACAAAATATGTAATCGTACATAATTTAACATAGTATTATGGAAATTGTCAAAACTTTTATTAAAATAAAAAACAAAATATCAAATAATTTTAAAAATAACATAAAGACGAATAAAAACGGACAAAATATTAAAAAAACCAATGAAATTCTGGAGGTTTTTGAAGTTCCATAAAAAAGAGATAAAACTGGTGCAATGCTTTTAACAAAAATTGGCATCCCTCGAAAATGGTAAATTTTTTTCACTAATATTTTTATCTAAATTCTAAAACTGATTTATTTTTCATGTTGTTTATAGAAATTGGGGAAAACACAGCCAACAAATGGTAGACCATGGCACTTTTGATTTTCTGCAGGATCCAGTCAAAATTTTATTGTAAACTTTTGTCGTAGAAATGTGAACCCGATCAATAATTAATCCAGGCGCAATAAGCTTTAGATTTTTGAAGATTTTAAAAAAGTCCTGCGATACGTCATATTTATTTTGATGCGCTGAATTCGAATATCTAAAAAAATTTATAATCCGGTAAACGGTTTCATATCGCCATTTAATTTTATCTAATTTTTTTTCCTTGACATTTTTTCTATAGAAAAATTCTCAGATTCTGAGACATTTTTTCTATAGAAAAATTCTCAGATTCAGAGACATTTTTTTCTATAGAAAAATTCTCAGATTCTGAGACTTTTTTCTATAGAAAAATTCTCAGATTCTGAGACATTTTTTCTGTAGAAAAATTCTCAGATTCTGAGACATTTTTTCTATAGAAAAATTCTCAGATTCTGAGACATTTTTTCTATAAAAAAAATTTTCTGTAGAAAAAATGTATCAGAATACCAGAATTTTTTTATAGAAAAATGTGTCAGAATCTAAGAGGTTTTTCTATAGAAAAAATGTTTCAGAATCTGAGAACTTTCTGTGGAAAAAATGTCTCAGAATCTGAGAATTTTTCTATATAAAAAAAGTCTCAGAATCTGAGAAAATTCTCCTATAATTTGTCTATAGAAAAATTCTTAGAATCTGAATCATTTTCTCTGTCGACAAATTCTCTGATTCTAAAACTTTTTTTTTTTATATAGAAAAATTCTCAGATTTTGAGACATTTTTTCTATAGAAAAATTCTCAGATTCTAAGACATTTTTTCTATAGAAAAATTCTCAGATTTTAAAAAACTTTTTCTAAAGAAAAATACTCAAAATTTGACACATTTTTGAGATTAAAAAATGTTTAAATTTCATATTTCTCGAATTATGAAACACTTTTCTATAGAAAAATTTTCGGACTCAGGGAAATTTTTTATGGAAAAGTTGTTAGATCTAAGCAAACGTTAGTTAAATGATAAAATTCTTTCAGCAACATTGGTAATTTAATTGTTTATTTGTTTAATCTAAACTTTTATATGCAGTTTTTATTAAATTTTAAGTTTGTTTTAAGTCTTTATTAGAATTTTTATTTTTTAATAAAACATCATTTAAAAATAAATTTCTTGTTTTTTAATATTTGAATTTTAAAGATTTAGGGTTGTTTTATAAAAAGCATTTTCAATGTATATGCACATAATTTTCTTGTATTTTCAGGCATTTCTATTTTAAGTTTACTAAATTAAAATTTATGTTTACACACAAACACCGTAAAATTTATTGAAACATTTTTTGTTCCGAAACATTTTGTAGACACATGAATATGTACGTTTACATACTTTGTGTCTATTACTTTAAACACAACGTGTATTTGTACACTGTTTATAGTAGGAGACAAGTTACCTACTATAAACAGGGTAAATTTACATGAAAATTGATTAGAGTGTATCTGCTATTTTTAATCTTAAACATGTTTTCAATTTGATCATAAAGTAAAATTAAATTTTTACTATTTTTTTGCCTAAAAATTTTTAAAATTTTGAAATTCTGGCTCTAAAAACCATACAATGGTCTGGGGCATGTATGCGTAAAATGCTTATTTTTCATCCGATTTTAATTTTATTAGTCGTTTTGAAAAGGTAATTTAGTACCATTTTCATATTATTTCACAAAAAATTTAACAAAAAATATCAAATACCAATGTTTTTCCAAAAACTAGAAAAAACGAGTTTTTCGTTCTTATAAGAATGCCCCAAAACTTCAATCCATTTTCGGCACGAGTTATTTTTAGCCGATTGTCCCCAAATTTTGGCTCACTCATTTTTAGATACTAAAGAACAATATAGGACCCTACCAGGTATAAAAAGGTGATTTTCGTTTTTAAGGACACCTCTAATAAGGACATAGACCCACAATAGGCATATGAATACGAATTAATTCAATTCGATAAGTATTTTTGCTCTAGACGATATTCCTGTTAGTTCAGGAGTTATTGAAATTTTTCCGAAGGTCCACATTATTTCATAAGGGGATAACGAAATTTTTAAACACTGATATGGCCGATAAGTCGGGACATCCCTTGCTTAAAATTCTCTCTTTTATATTATATATATTTTAAGTTTCAGACAAATCGGTTCATAAGATTTTGAGATACTTCCCTTGAAAGTTGTTAATTTTTCCAATTTAGTTAATTTTCCCATTTTTTCCCCATTTTATTTTTAGTGTTTCAGACAAATCGGGTTTTGAGATTCTTCCCTTGAAAGTTGTTAATTTTTCCAATTTTGTTAAATTCCCATTTTCTTTATCATTTTATTTTTAATGCACGTCCTACAAATTTAGTTTTGCTACATTTTATTTGCCAATTTTTATTTCACTTTTACTTTCACTTCTACTTTCTTATTTCTTGTATAGCTAAAATTATCTATTGACACTATTTGATACAAAACGCCTTAAAACAATGTCATCTCTATTACATTGTTTCATCCTCATTGAACTTGTTATCCTAAATTCGTTTGTACAGATTAAACAGTAAATTGTTGTTGAAGTGTAAAATTTTGGAAAACAATTCAAGCGAAATTTTTTTTTTCAATTTTGCCAATTTCAAAGTAAGTCCGGTCACAATTTTTTCAATACAGTTTTACTCTCGTTTTTATTACTTTTTTTTGGCGAATAAAACTTTTACACAATTTTTATGTAGTTGAATTTGGATTTTAGACTTTTACTTGCCACAAGTTAAATCCACCAAATGACGTTAACAGTTAAGACTTGCACAACACCATTTACAAATGAATTTTAGAAATTTTCATTTTAAATTGCTAAAAAGCTAGTTCAAGATTTTGAAATAAAATTTGAAAATTTTCAGATTAATAAAAGGAGAGTTTTTGTAAAGTTTTTATTGTTTGAACTTTGAAAAAAAAAAAAAATTAAAAATATTTTTTGAAGAATGTCTATAAAAATTATCATTTTCTAGTTCGACCTTCGTAGCACATTTATTATTTACTCAATCTGGACTCTATTAAGCTTAAATTAAAGCTTAATAGATTATCTACAAAACATCTTGTAAAAAATACTCGTTTGACCCAACAAAAGTTCTGGTATTTTAAATTTTGTCTTTAAAAAATTGTTATTACTATAGCTCTGTTTGAATACTTTTCACCGGCACTATATATATTTATTACTATAAGAAATTGTGTAATTCGTAAAAATAGTTGCGAAACATTGTAAAATAGCAAAATTATTACAAGAAAAATACACCGACTGCCAAACCTTAACTGAAAGGACACAAAAAAAAAATGTGCAGCAACTTTGACTTGTAACAAAATGGCAGCAAGTCAATTTAATAAGCAGCACCCCCAGCAGCAGCAGCAGTATTGAAGCACTGCTGTAACCAACCAAACCAACAGAGGATGATGTAAAAAAGAGGAAACTAAACGAATCAGCACTTATCTAACTCAATGAACAAGTAAAATTCTATTATCCCTTCGATATCAAAAGCTATTGTCAATGCAAACACAATCAGTTGCTACGGGTTTTGAATAGTTACGAATATTCTCCTCATGACGATGATGATGATGATGACGATAGCATGATTAAGTTGGCTTGTTACTTCTTGTGTGGCTGGTGTACAACAAAAAAAGTCATGGTTATTCACCGAAGGATATCACAACATTTATCGTCTATAAAATTATCTTAAAAACGCAATTGCACATTTGGTTTATGGGTTTTTTTCTTTTTGATGCTACGTCATGACGTAGTATATATAAAAGTTTATCAGTCTGTTTGTAAGACAGCAAGATTTCGGTTCTTCATAGTTTGTCAAGTGATCTGTGTATTGGTAACAAATATAAGCCTATTTCACTGAATTTGGGTTTCTATGTGTTTTCTTTACTGCTTCAAGAGCTAACCAAAAAAAGATTGGCGCCATGTATTAACTGATAGACTGGTTCCATTTTAAATAGCATAGGCAATCAGCCGATGGTGGTTCAATTTATCCAAAAATTAATATATCCATTCTTCTGATTTTTATTGAATTTCGGTTTTTGTTATTTAGTCGAAATTGTGAATGGTTCGCGTTTTATCGCTGTTCAAAGTTGGTATTTTGCAACAATTTTATGAAAAATACATAATGTTTAAATGATCGTATCTTTGGAACGCATCATCCGATTGTCACGAAATAAAGCGCAAAATAATGGTTATGTCCTGGTCTTAAAATAGAATTTTGAAAAAGGATAGGATGCTTTGCAAAAAGGATAATGAAATTAAAAAAATGTCCTTAATTTGCAAATATCTCAAAATGCGTATCTTTAATTTTCCTATATTTTTTTGCACATATAGCCCTAAATATACTTAACAACATATGCAAATCCCAAATTGGGATGGTAAGCGGTTTAATTGTAAACGCGGTTTCATGAAACGCCTTATTGATTTTTGTTAATAACTCTCGTTTACAAATGAAAAACAATTTCTGCGCACTAACCGCGAATAATTTTTTATATGTATTTTTGATCGCTAAACTCAAAAATTTCATCAAAAGAACATTTCGCGAATAACTTTTTGTTTAATGAATTTTTTAGCGTTTTTTGGAGGTATTTTGACTATTTTTCTTATATCTTAAGTTCTGTTTATCTGATCTTCTCGCAATAAAAACCAAACTAAAGATAATCAAATTTCCAACAAATCCTACATTCATCATTTTTTCATAAGTTCATAGCTTTACGCGCAAATAATTTTTTTAGCGTTATTTGGAGGTATTTTGACTATTTTTCTTATATCTTGAGTTCCGTTCATCTGATCTTTTCGCAATAAGAACCAAATTAAAGACAATCAAATTTCCAACAAATTCTTCATCCATTATTTTTATATCAGTTCATAACTTTACGCGCAATAGGCAAACATATGACTAAAATAAGTTTTTTGATTAACAAATCATTTAAAAAAAGTTTAAGAAATAGAAATCTTTGCAATTAATTGCATCTTTTTATTTATCTGCAAAGCCTGAACATTGAGAAATATAATAAAGTTGATTTGATGAAAATCTATAGGTTTACTCCGAAGTTATCACAAATTTTATGAATATACATGATAAAATACAAAAAAAAAATGATATTTTTTTACAATTTCTGTTTTTAAAATTTTTAAAAAATGAGCTTTGTTAATAAAAAATAGTTTTTCCTTGTTTGCCTATTGCGCGTAAAGTTATGAACTGATATAAAAATAACGAATGAAGGATTTGTTGGATTGTCTGATTGTCTTTAATTTGGTTCTTATTGCGAAAAGATCAGATGAACGGAACTCAAGATATAAGAAAAATAGTCAAAATACCTCCAAATAACGCTAAAAAAATTATTTGCGCGTAAAGCTATGAACTTATGAAAAAATGATGAATGTAGGATTTGTTGGAAATTTGATTGTCTTTAATTTGGTTTTTATTGCGAGAGAATCAGATAAACAGAACTTAAGATATAAGAAAAATAGTCAAAATACCTCCAAAAAACGCTAAAAAATTCATTAAACAAAAAGTTATTCGCGAAATGTTCTTTTGATGAAATTTTTGAGTTTAGCGATCAAAAATACATATAAAAAAATTATTCGCGGTTAGTGCGCAGAAATTGTTTTTCATTTGTAAACGAGAGTTATTAACAAAAATCAATAAGGCGTTTCATGAAACCGCATTTACAATTAAACCGCTTACCATCCCAATTTGGGATTTGCATATGTTGTTAAGTATATTTAGGGCTATATGTGCAAAAAAATATAGGAAAATTAAAGATACGCATTTTGAGATATTTGCAAATTAAGGACATTTTTTTAATTTCAATATCCTTTTTGCAAAGCATCCTATCCTTTTTCAAAATTCTATTTTAAGACCAGGACATAACCATTATTTTGCGCTTTATTTCGTGACAATCGGATGATGCGTTCCAAAGATACGATCATTTAAACATCATGTATTTTTCATTAAATTGTTGCAAAATACCAACTTTGAACAGCGATAAAACGCGAACCATTCACAATTTTGACTAAATAACAAAAACCGAAATTCGACACAGATCTCGAGAATTGATATGCCAATTTTTATGCAAATTAAAATAGGTAAGGTCGAAAAAGTGTTTTTTTTGTTTTCAAAAATTTTGGAATCCTTCGATAATGTTTTGGTGAAGATTTGGTTGTACTTGCCAAAGCAAAGTTTTTTTTTTTTTTTTAAATAATGTTATTTGCCATTCCATGCAAGACGAGTTAAAATATCGGTCGAGGAGCCCATTAAGTTAATATACTTTGATCAATTTCTAAGACAATCTACCTATATACATCCGCCAATCTGTCTGTGGAAAGCAAGATGCTGTCTAAACCAAAAGAGCTGTAAATTTGGTAAATTAGTGCATTACTTAAGTGTAAAAAAGTTTTTTTTTTAACCTCCAACTACAGTATGGGTACATTAGGGTGGTTCATAAAAACAAAAGTTGGATTTTTGAATGGGGCACCCGGAATATATATTAAGCACCGTGAAAAAATGACACGTGATTTTTTTCAAATTTTTATATTAAGGTTTAGGGGTCGCTACCGGGCCCTGAATTTTGGGATATAAAAAAAAAAAATTCACACAATGAAAAAAAAAAATTTCGTTTATTTTATATTTTTTTTTTATTATGGTTTAACTTCATTAGCTTATTAACGGCAAAAGATTTCATTTTGTTGGGACAAGTTTTTCAGATTTTTTTTTTTTTTAATTTTTAATTATAATTTGATAAGCTAATCCAGCTTATTAACGGCAAACAAAAATTCGATATGGTCGGAAAAGTATGTAATTTCCAAAATTTACATTGAAAATATGTTTTTTTTTTTTTTAATATCCGTTTGATTTTCGCCGCATGTTAATGATGTTTCGGAAAGAACAAAAATTTTTACGAAGAATGTAGTATCAAGAGGGACTAAAGACCTATAGCGTAAGCTTATCAAAACTAAAAAAAAAAAAATTTTAAAAAAATTTTAGAGTAAGACCCCAACCAGCCTCAATTTTTTTTTTCATGGTCAATTTTGGAACTGAAAAACTTGTCCCACCGAAATGAAATCTTTTGCCGTTAATAAGCTAATGAAGTTAAATTATAATAAAAAAAAATATAAAAAAAACGAAATTTTTTTTTTTCATTGTGTGAAAAATTTTTTTTTATGACCCAAAGTTTAGGGCCCGGTAGCGACCCCTAAATGTTAATGAAAAAATTTGAAAAAAATCACGGCTCAGTTTTTCATGATGCTTAATATATATTCCGGGTGCCCCATACAAAAATCCAAAAAAAAAAAAAAGTGCCATATATGAACTACACTAGGGTACATAGTATATACCATAGATGGGACTAATTAATTAATGGGACCAATTAATTGATGGTTTAATTACCATTTAATTGATGTCAATGGTAATGAAATTTGTTTCATTACCATTGGTTGTATCAATTGTACCAATTAAATTATTTATCAATTTAATTACTAATGAAAATTAAAAAAAAAAAAATAATTACCATTGGTATGGCATCACTTAAAAAAAAAAATTACCATTAGTAAAAGTCGTCACAATATTGTCAAAATCGTTTATATTTGGAAATATCTGTTGTTTTTTGTTATATGGTGTTTTAGTTTTTCACATTTTATAAACCAAAAACACGTTGATTGCCTTTGTATTACACAATATTTGAAATTTTTATTTGCGTTTTGTTTTTTGTCTTTAACATTTTCATATTTTTTGGAAAAACATACTTTGATGTTTAAATTTTTAACTTTTCAAAAAAACAAAAATATGCAAACCAATGGTTTTGAAACAAATTATAATTGGTGTTTTTCAACAATTGGTGCATTTCATTACCATTAGTAATTATTTTTTCAATTAAAAAAATTTAATTACCATTAAATGGTAATGAAAATTTTTTCATTACCATTGATATCAACCAATGGTAATTAAATTTTAATGGTAATGAAAAATTCCCATCTATGGTATATACTAGGGTGACTCGTTTTTGGGCTTTTCTCTCTGATCAAATTCTAATACCCGCCAATAGTGTCGGTCCCCTAAGGGTAACCCACATGCAAAATATCACTCCAATCGGAGTTTATATTCTGTCTCCACTTTGAGCCTCAAAATTGGGGGTTTCGACAAAAAGGACTTTTAACAAAAAAAAAAATTAAGTTTTTTTATTAAAATAATTAAAAAAATATTTTTGTATAATATTTGATCGTAAATACTTAAATATGAAATTTAAAGATTTTACGATATCATTAACCCGTTCAAACTTATTACCAAAAAAATGGCATGATTTTGGGGGCGTTCTCAAAACAACTTTTTTCAAAATTTGAAATTTTTTTTAAAAAAAATTTTTAAATATACCATTTTTTCTTTCTGTATTTATTAAGAACACCTTGGAGAAGAAAAATGTGAAATTTGGCGGATATCCGTCGGGCCACTTTTCGGGAATCGCGGGGGGAAGTTAGCGAATTTCAAGGAAATGTTTGTTTTATCAATAATTTGGATTAATAAAATCTTATAAATTTAATTTTTGGGCAAATTAACGGTTTTTTGGTGTCGTAGCATTCTATTAGATAACTGTCTATTAGATAAAAGTCTGTCATGAAATCTTACCGATCTAGGACGTCTTTAACCCACATTGGCTGGGGGTCAAAAATGACCCCTGCAGAAAATTTGAAGTTTAGAGCTTATATTTTGTGCTATAAACAAGTATAAAACGGCTTTTGTGTTTTGTACTCCAACTATTATTTCGTATTAATATATTATCTTTCAAAAAATCGTTAACCCTTTTTGGTAGGGGGTCAAAAATGACCCATTTAGTAAAAAATATATATTTTGTTGTTATCAAAAAAATCAAGCACTATGTCTAAAAGTTTTTGATGGGGTCATTTTTGACCCCTGGCCAATATGGCTTAAAGATATCTTAAATAGGTACGATTTTAGGGCTGATTTAAAAGTTATCTAATAGATTGCAACAAATTAATTTTCTATAAAGAAATAAAAAAAATTTATTGAATGGGTCATTTATGACCCCCTACCAAAAAGGGTTATTCATTTTTTTAAAGATAATATATTATTACTAAATAAAAGTTGGAGTACAAAACACAAAAGCCGTTTTATACTTGTTTATAGCACAAAATATAAGCTCTAAGCTTCAAATTTTCTGCAGGGGTCATTTTTGACCCCCAGCCAATGTGGGTTAAAGACGTCCTAGATCGGTAAGATTTCATGACAGACTTACAGTTATCTAATAGAATGATACGACACAAAAAAACCGTTAATTTGCCCAAAAATGAAATTTATAAGATTTTATTAATCCAAATTATTGATAAAACAAACATTTCCTTGAAATCCGCTAACTTCCCCCCGCGATTCCCGAAAACTGGCCCGACGGATATCCACCATATTTCACATTTTTCTTCTCCAAGGTGTTCTTAATGAATTCAATAAGAAAAAATTATATATTTAAAATTTTTTTTTAATAAAATTTTCAAATTTTGAAAAAAGGTGTTTTGAGAATGCCCCCAAAATCATGTCATTTTTTTGTTATCAAGTTTGAACGGGTTAATGATATCGTAAAATCTTTAAATTTCATATTTAAGTATCTACGATCAAATATTATACAAAAATATTTTTTTAATTATTTTAATAAAAAAATTTAATTTTTTTTTTTTTTTTTAAAAAGTCCTTTTTTTCCAAAAACCCCAATTTTGAGGCTCAAAGTGGAGACAGAAGATAAACTCCGATCGGAGTGATATTTTGCATGTGAGTTACCCTTAGGGGACCGACACTTTTGGCGGGTATTAGAATTTGATCAGAGAGAAAAGCCCAAAAACGAGCCAACCTAGAACACACCATTATAACATTTTCTATTTACCGGCCTTTTTCAATGGAATACCAGTTTCAAATGTAAACATTAAACGCGTTTTCTGCCAAATCAAATATTTTGAGTTATGATACTATATAAGTAAATGAGCGATATATTTGCCTTGTGAAGGGTATCAATTATTCGTTAATAACCAATAAAAATTTTATATGTTTAAGTTTACAACAATTTTTTTAAAAATGTTTTCCTTCTCCAGCTTATTTCCATCTACATTGAATAGTTTAAAAAAATCTTAAAGCAGGTCATTTTTTCAGTTAAGTATGAACTTGTGCGTTTTTTTTTTAATAAAGTCTTTAAACCACAACTTTTTATTGGTTAGGGTTAATAGAAAAAACTAAAAAACATATAGGGGACAAAAAAGCTTCTGATTAGTAAACAATAGCTATGTGACCCAAATTTGTGCGAAATAAAATTTTTAAGTGACTGAAAGAAAATTGTGCGAAATCTACAAAAAGAAAAAATAAGACATTTTAACATTTGTCAACATGATTCATTTATATCAATCGTTAGCATTAACTGTTAGATTTTTGAGATACAAACGCTGCACTGTACGAGGGCTGTATGGGGAATTTCTAACATAAAGAAAAGTATTTTGTGTTTCAGAATTCTCTAATTATGCTTTCAAGGTCACATAATTTTTAATTTAAATAAAAGACATTTATTTAATTTTCTTCCTCCAGGATTTTTCCAGCCTCATCAGGGATTATATGATATTAAATAATTTTCCTTCAAATCTTACACTTAATTTTCAAATATAATAATTGTTTTAAACAAAAAAAAAATTATCAAAAAAATTGTTCATAAAAAATTTTTTTGATGCAAATTTGGTGAACAAATTTTTTTCAAGAGAAAATAATTTTGATCAAAATTTTTTTTTTGTTTTTTTTTTTGTGAACATCAATGTTTTGAGATTTTTTGATTAAAAAAAAAATGTTTAATAAAAAAAATGTGTTGATGGAAAAAAAAAATTTTAATAAAAAAAAAAAAAATTATATTACAAAAATAAATTGTTGAAAAATGATTTTAGTGAAAGAAATGAATTTTGATGAAAAAAAGTTTTTATAAAAAAATGTAGATGACAAAAAAATCTTTGATTAAAAAATTTTAATGAAAAAGCCGGTCCAGACCGGCCATATAATACCCTACACCGGTGTTTCCCGAAAAATGGGTCCCAAGTTCAAACATAGACCGATGGGATCTATCTTTTGTTTAATCTTTAATAAATGTAAAAACCAAGTTTTAGCAAATTAGGATTCTATTTGTTGCAAATACACAGCTTTAACTGAATATCGAACTAAATTGTTTTATGGCTATAGGTCCAAAAATGGTCCGATAATAATCAGATTTGATAAGGTTATTAAAGTACGCGTTTAATACATTATTTGTACCAGCTGTTAAAAATTTTATTTACTAGTAGGTGAATTATTTATTAACCTAAATCGTTCCATATATTTCCAGAGACGGATAATTATTGTACAACCTTCGTTTATAAACTGATTATTTGTTTGAATTTCCTTTTAGAAACAAAATCATTCGTTAAATTATTTCTTCCTTTGATTTTGTTGTTTAATTTAACAATCAAGTAGTTTTATTTTTCGTTTGTTTTCTCTTTGTTGATGTTTATTAACCATTGCATGAGAAAAGAGGAGTTGCTTCATTTTCTATTTTTTTTTTGTATTTCGAAGTACTCGTAACTTGAAATGTTTAATTTTAGTGATTTCCTTTTCTATCATTGTATGATGAAGGGATAATCACAGATGACACAAAAATATCTTAAAATTGATTATAATATTTTTAAAAATGTTGAGAAAAATATCGAAATATCATATAATGATTTCAATATAGTTTTTAAAATATTTTTTAATATTTGCGAACATTATATTCAGAAATGTGATAAACAGAAAATAAATATCAAAATAAAAATAGTTAAATCGTTCCTATGAACCCCTCTTTCTCCAACGGCAATATCTCAAAAACACTTTAACTGATTTCAAAATTTGTTTAAGGTAAGTGGTCTTTGTGCCGGTAGCCACGGGTCAGAGTTGTCCGATTGGCATAGACCTAGTGTCATAATAATTTACGTGAACTTTTAAAATTGAAAGAACATTTTGTTTTCGTCATATAAAAATAATGCCGATTTCTTGAGAATATACCCCTTGAAGTGAATGTATACCAAAGTAGTTTTATTACCGAAGATCTAGGGGTTTTCCAAGGAAAATGTCTAGACATTTTCATAGAAGTTCGGATCTATCATTAGTTATACATATGAATATAAATATTATATTATTTCACACATTTTTAATTAAAAAAACTCCCCCAAACCGCGATTAGCCTAAATATTAGTGTTACCCAGCAAAACTTAGATTACCAAATAAGGTATAAAACAAGGTATAGGATCTCTTATTTTATACATTGCAGCATTGATGATTTTAACAGGCGATGAGACTCAAAGTAATGCATCCACATAGAATACCAGTAAGGTATAAAATAAGTCATAAATTTATAACGAAGAATACGAGTAAGGTGTAAAATATATGATATTTTATAGGTTACCAGAAATGAAATAATATAGCATACAAGAAGATAATATATAAGGTGTTACGAGTAGTGAAAAAGTAATTTTGTATTAAATTTACTCAAGTGAGTGTAGGTAGATAAAATATGCTCGTGAGTGTGTGTCGTTAGAAATTTCCTGTCGTGAGCCCATCTCTAGTTTAAATTTATGCATTTTTTTATAAAATAATTATTTTATATGTTATTGTAATGCATTATGAATCCAATTATAAATAATACATTATTTCAAACTTTCAAATAATACATAATGTAACCAAATATAAGTCATCCATGATTTAATGTTTAGAAATAACAAATATGAAATACATTTTTTTGCAATAATCATGCATTACGTTGCAAATTATTAGTAATGCATTATTTTTCACTTGAAAATAATACGTTGTGGAACAAATGTTTGGTAAGACATCATAAAATAATGCTACAAATAAGTTATATGCATTACCTGGTAATGTGTTATATAATCACTACCCATTACCAAAGTTTTGCTGGGTAGTTTCCAAGATTTTGTTACTCGAAAAATTTCATCCATTAGCTTTTTGTACAATCATTGAATTTAATTTTCTATGTCATTTTGTTAGTACATTCAAGTATCCAAGTTTTAATAGCCAAAAGGAAAAATTGTCATCGTCAATGTTGTACAAATAGGAAAAAAATATCACATTGTATGCATGGAGTATGTTGCCTTCTGCGTGACTTTCTCTATTTGTTCATTAATCTTGATTGTGTAACATTGTATCTTTAATGTTGCATTTCAATATTCAACATATTAAACTTATAAGGAAGGTATCATCGGGGGATGCTCTTTGCTTGTCATGAAACTTAACATAGCTGAAGACGTGTACAAAAAACCGATCCGTATTTTTTCCAAGAGGATCAAATACATTTTTAAGAATTAAAGACGGTAGGAAAAAATTATAAAAATCAGAAAAAAAATTTTTACTCAAAAACTTTTCTTAAATGGAATTCAGGACGGATTTGCATCATTAATTTAATTTTTTTAGGGTATACCTCTGGTATAGTACAATTAATTCTATTACTTAAGTAAAATATTTCCAAATATTTTAAATATTAAAAATTTATTCCTTTAGAAAAGATACGTTTAGAAAAATTAAAAAAAAAAAAAATGTTACTATCAGATTCTAAAACATTTTTTTTGATAGTAAAAGTCCCAAATAGTTTTCCAACATTCTCTCTCCAATCAGCAGACAAATCTGCTGCAATTACACCCATTTTGATCCATATGAGAAATCTGCTTATTTTAGCAGACGCAGTTTGCTCATAATTTTTCTTGATTATCTGGGTAAAACCAGCAGAGAAATCTGTCGAGACAGCAGAAAAATCTGCTGATTTTAGCAGACCCAGTTTGGTAAAACTTTATGCAATTAAAAAAACTTAAGAAAATTTAAGAGAGTTTTTTTAAGTGTTAATTTTTTTAGGTTATACTGTTTTTCAATAATAATAAAAATTCCAAGTTTTTTAACATGATAATGTTAACATGATAATGTTTTAAGGCTGGTGTCTAATTTTAAAAAAGTTGCAGGACACCACCTCAGTTTGACTATGTAAGCTAACAATTAACGAAAAAGAAAACAAGAATTACTATTTTTATTTTTTTAAAACCAAAAATGTTAATAACTTGGGTTTGTAACTTGGATAATAATTCACCTCGTGGTAAATAAATTTTTTTTTTTCATCAAATTTTTTTTTTTTTAATAAAATTTTTTTTTTTCATCAAACTTTTTTTTTTCATTTTTTTTTTTCATCAAATTTTTTTTCATAAATATTTTTGTTTTTTAATAAATTTTTTCATTAATTTTTTTTTCATCAAATTTTATTTTTCATAATTTTTTTTATCATATTTTTTTTCATAAATTTTTTTTCATCAAATTATTTTATCAAATTTTTTATTATCAATTTTTTTTTTCACAAAAATTTTTTTTTTTCATATTTTTTTCATAATTTTTTTTACATCAAAAAATTTTTCTTTTCATCAAAAAAACTTTTTTTCATCAAAAATTTTTTTTCACCAAAAATTATGATTACAATTTTTTTAACATAATTTTGTTTTTCGTGAAAAAAAAACATTTTTTATACCCTCCAACCACAGTATGGGGTTGGAGGAATTTCACTTTGTCATTCCGTTTGTAACGCATCAAAATATCGGTCGGGGATATCATAAAGTATATATATCATTGATCCATGATCGATTCCAAGACATTCTGTGAATGTCCGTCCGTCCCTCCGTCTGTCTGTAGATGGCACGATGCAGTCCAAAATAAAAGAGCTAGCGTCCTGCAATTTGGCATGAATATGTCTTATGGTCCTAGGCAGGTTAAGTTCGTAAATGGGCAAAATCGGCCCAGAGGAAAAAAAGTTCCCCCTTGAAGAACTAAACCAACCTCTGAAAAATACACCTTTTTACATGTTTTTTTGTATTTTTGTTAAATAAATGAAACACTGTGAGTTAAAAACAAACGACGTTTAGTCACTGCTGTTTATACACCGAGTATAGCCTAGTGGTTATGGCTTAGGCTTACAAAACATGAGAGATTTTAACGACACAGGTTCGAAGCTCATGTCAGGCTAGTCTGTTGATTAAAAAAACATATAAAGAATTTTTCTAGCAAATATCAAATAATCAATTTAATGTAATTGCCTACTGATGACGTAGAAGTGGCTACAGAAACCATGGTCTAGGGTAAATCCACATTTAATTTAATCTTTAGAAGACACAATTTTCTTCTTCAATCAGAAAAACACGAAACATTTGGTTTATTTATCGGGATGGGAAGGTGTTCTTAACGTCCCCTACTGACACCCCCCCCCCAAAAAAAAAACAAACGCCCCTGACAATTTTTTTTTTATTTTTTTACATTTTGGAGGGTATAAAAGATTCGGCACGGCCGAATTTAACATTATCACTTGTTTTTCCTAAGCCACTTTTTCACCAAGTCTAAGCTTTTCGCATAAAAATTTTCCATTTGTTTATCAAATGTACATAAAACAAGTGAGATTGGTATATTCTTTGGTGCCGAATCTTTTATACTCTCCAAAATGTAAAAACACTTTTGTCCACTTATTTTTGCACTCACTTACGAAATGTACAGCTCTTTTGGTTTTTTTATGGGGTCCTCGACTGATATTTCAATTCGTTTTGCATGGAATAGCAAAGTAATATAACATTAATTTTTCTAAAAAAACTTTGCTTTGGCAAGTACACCCAAATCTTCCGCAAAACATTATCATGATTTAATATTTTGGGCAAGAGTACAAAATTCGCAGGCATTTTTTAAGTTAAAATTTTCATATTTTTTTTTTTTAATTTTGATCATTTTCAGTTAATGGATTTTAAATTTCACAAAATTAAAAAAAAAAAACAAATCTTTAACTTAAAAATTTTTTGAAAAAAAAAATCCAACAGACTATTTCAGTAAAATATCAAAATAACGGCAAAAATCTGCACAAAAATATTTTAAAATTCAGCAAACGGAATTAGTCAATTTGCAGACAATTTTTTGTTATTAAAAAAAAACTAAAACTGAATGACAGAGCATTTACCTTAAATATCCATTTCAGCAAAAAATCTGCTAAAAGTTTACTAATTCAAATTGAAAGTCATTTTACAGAATTTTTGACAGAGTTTTTCTTTTGAGTAAAAAAAAATTTCTAATAAAGAAAAATCAAATTTGAGACATGTTTTCTGAGACAAGTTTTCTGAGACATTTGGTTAAAGAAAAATTTTATGATTCTGTAATATTTTCCCAAAAGAAAAAATCCAGAGATTCTGAGTTTTACCCATAAAAAGTCCCAAATAGTTTTACAATAAAAAAAAGAAATGTTTTAAGATTCTGTGTTATTTGCCCAATAGAAAAATTCAGGAGTTCTGAGGTATTTAACCCATGAAAAAGATTTAAGCTTTTGCAAAATTCTTCCTAAGGAATTATGCTTCCGATACACTTTCATTAAAAAATTCTCAGAAACTGAGCCAGTTTTCTCACAGAAAAAGTATAATATTCTAATAATTAGAAAAATTCGTCGTTTAAAAAAAATACCAAATTTAGAGGCATCATTCGCATAGAAAACTTTGAAAAACTAAGGTTTTGAGCTTTTCTTATTGAAAAGTTCTCACAATCTAAAAATTTGTCTTTAGAAAACAGCTGGGATTTTTAAACAGTTTTGTCTAAAGAAAAAGTCTGAGATTCCGAAACGTTCTTCCTGCAACAAAACCAATTCTATGATGATCCATCTATTCTTAAACACCTTTCTACAAAAATCTTTCTAGGACTATAAAAATGCTCTAACTTAATGCTATTGATCATTTTTGAGGCAATTTCCTAGATTCTGAGAAATTTTTCCTAAAGAAAAATGATAATTGTTTGCGAAATTTCGTTAAAAAAAGTCTTAGCTTCTGAAACATTTTCCTATAGAAAAAGTCTCAGATTCTTAGACAATTTTCCTATTGGAGGAGTTTTAGATTTCGCAACATTTTTCCTATAGAAGCAGTTTCAGATTCCGAGACATTTTTCATAAAGTAAAAGACATAGATTCTGAGACATTTTTCCTGTATAAAAAGTGTCTAGTGCTGAGACATTTTTTATTCTCAGATTTTGAGAAATTTTCTTTATATAAAAAGTATAAGATTCAATTTGAATTTGCAAGCTTTTAGCAGATTTTTTTTGCCGCAATGGCGATTTTAAATAAATTCTCTGTCATTCAGTTTTAGAAAACAACTGAATTTTTTCTGCATTTTTACTGATTCCGTTTGCTGAATTTCAAAATATGTTTGTGCAGATTTTTAACAGATCAAAAAATTTTATAAATTTTTTAAGATGTATTTTTTTAGTTTTTTGTAAAACCTAAAATCCTAAAACTAAAAATTATCAAAATTAAGCCATACGAAAACTCGAAGTAATTTTAGCAGATTTTTCTGTTAAATTACCAGATTTTTCTGTTAAAATAAGCTGATTTTTCCGCTGTTATCAGCAGATTTTCTGCTGTCTAGGCAGATTTTTCTGCTGATTTCACCAAGATCGTACATATATTTTGCAAACAGTGTCAGCTTAAATCAGCAGATTTCAGATATGAATCAATATGGATCAAATATAGAATTAATATGGAGTGCAGACAAATTTTCAAATTTTTCCTTAAGAAAATTCTCAGATTTTTCTTTAAGAAGAATTGGACTTTTTCAGTGGATAAAAAATATTTTACTGAAATTTTTCCTATCTCATGTAATTTTTTTTTACAGAAAAAAATTTCAGATTCCAATACATTTTTTATATACAAATTCCCGAATTTTTCATAAAAAAAAATATGAGATTCAGATTTTTCTTATAGAAAAATTCTCAATTGTTTCCTAAAGAAAAATTTTCAGACTTTTTCTGAAGAAAGGTTTTTTAAAATTTCCTGAAGAAAATTATCAGATTTTTTCTATAGAAAAGTTTTTAGAATTTTTCTATCGATAAATTTAAATATTCTGAAACTTTTTCTCTAAAAAAAATTCAAAGATTCGGAGAATTTTGTGATTCTTTGTCATTTTTATAAAATAAAAATTCTCAGATTATTGTTTTTTCTACTTCCAACCACCACTGTGCGGCTAAAAATCATTTTTCATTAGCTAAAATTCTATACCTTTTGAACCGATTAAAATATTTTGGTTTTTTTTATGTACAAATAACTATTTTAACTTAACTCATTTCATTATTTGACTTATTTGATTAAAATCGATTTAGTACTTTTTAGGTAATTCAAGGCCAAAGTTGAACTTTCGATTTTTTAGCTTTTAGCGTGTAAATACGCATTTGTTATATTAAAAAATTTCATATGTAGATTTTTATAATAATTATAAATTTTTTTTGTAATAATGGAATTTTTTTAATGTTTTACCACTAAAAAATACCTCAAAAAATTTTACACAAAAAAAAAAATATTTATTTTTACAAAAATGACTGAAAAAAGGTTTTTTAAAACTACTAATAAAAATTGTAATTTTTTTTCACGTAAGAAAATTTACTATCTCTTAAAAAGGGCATTATGGATAGTATTTATGGATTCGGCCAAGACGAATTTAACTTTTCTACTTGTTTGTTAAACCAATTATCTCCTTTTATTTTGCATTTGAGCTCTTGGGGCTTATTTTTTTCTTGTTGCACAAGGTATTTAAACAAAGTCTGTTTCCTAAATTTTTAACCAAGATTTCTTTGGCAAAAAATATAATACAATTTCTTTCCAAAACTCCTATGTCTAAAAAAATATACCTAAAGGAATTTCCTTAAAATATTTTTATTGAATAAAGATCTTCAACCTACACATTTGTGTTGCATTCAATATTTTAGATTCTTTTCAACAACTTTTTCCTGTTATATTTTTATTTTAATTAAATCGACTTTAATTTATTTTCAATCACTGGAGATTTAATTGAAAATACCAATGCTACATGGCCCACTCGTTTAACCATATAAACATTATTTCACGTTCTTTGTTTAGATTTGGTGTGTTAAACCTTTCAGCCATTTAGTTACAGTCTGGTGTAACGAAAAAAAATTCTAAATCCCAAATGGATTGGTATGGGAAAAATAATAAAAAGGTTAAGCCGTTTAGACTGCACCACAATCATGCTGTTTTTACTTTGCAAATAAAATTCACATGTGCAGAATATTTACAAGACATACTATATTGAAAACAATGTATGGGGTTTGAAAAAATATTGGGGACGGTCATAAGGATGGGTTGATTTGTATGGATCGAAAAAAACTGAAAAATCGTATAGCAAAACCAAAATCTACAAGAAAGTCTAAGAAACTTTTCGAAAAAAACCATTGGTCTAAAATCAAACCCTATACCGCGCCTAGCGACATGAAAGTCCGTCCGTCCGTCTGTCTTTCTGTCTGTGTGAAACACGCTAACTTTTAAATGTTAGCGAAAAAATTAAAAATACATACGGAAGCTGCTGAAGCGTGGCGTATATATTTGATATACTTCCGGTCAGATTAATACTAAATTTCAGCGAAATCTGTCCAGTGGTTCATAAGTTATTAGCAAAATGTGGAATTTCAGATGGGTTTCAACCCGAACTCTTGTGTTGAAAAAAACGCTGAAAAGGAATGGTAAGCCAAAAAAAAATATTTTAGAAACTATTTTTGTCACTCAAAAAACTAAAAAAATAAATTACACTCAAAAAAAAAAAGTTACACTCAAAAAATTTTTCACTCGAATTTTTTTCTTTTACAAAAATTATTAAAAAAAATTTTACTTAAAACAAATCAAATACTGATGTAAAAACAATATTCAGCTATCAAAAAATTTTATCGAACACAGCTTTTTTACCCCTCCGATATGCAACTCTCCAATTGCATCTCACAAAAGTATCTATGTGTTTTTTTTTTTTTGACGAAATATCATTATGATCCTCAATTCCATACTTTTATTTACTAAGAAAAATCCGCTGCACCAGCTTCCCTTTGTATTTAACATGCAAAGGCTTTGGTGGAAATCGATCCCACAACTCCTGCACTTACTTTCAGAGTATCACGCTACATTAGACTGGCATTTTTTTCTCAACTTTCGATTTTCCCAAGTGTCCGGGCAAATTTTTATTGTCCAAGGTCTAAAACTTATGTGTTAAAAATTTGAGGTCAATCCGATTAAATTAACCCGTGGCGCCCGGCGGTCAAAGTTTTGGATTTTTGAAAAATTAGAAAAAAAAAAATAAAAAATGTAAATTTCTTTCGACACATTGTATTTGTTAATTTTGATGCGGTGAGCACGAATATCAAACAAAAATTAAAATCGGTCGAACGGTTTTCGAGATATCTCCATTTGAAATTTGCAAAAAATGGTGGTTTTTTCCTACGTTCAAGAAATTTTTTAAAAAACCTCACAATTTTTTTTCCTCGTCCATTTCATAGAGCTTAAAACAGTCTTTCATTTAAATCTAATTTGAGCCAAATCCGATCATTTTATCCCGTGGCGCCCTTCGGTCAAAGTTTTGGATTTTTGAAAAATTACCACCAAAAATCCAAAACTTTGACCGAAGGGCGCCACGGAATAAAATGATCGGATTTGGCTCAAATTAGATTTAAATGAAAGATTGTCTTAAGCTCTATGAAATGGCCGAGGAAAAAAAATTGTGATGTTTTTTAAAAAATTTCTTGAACGTAGGAAAAAACCACCATTTTTTGCAAATTTCAAATGGAGATATCTCGAAAACCGTTCGACCGATTTTAATTTTAATTCGTGCTCACCGCATCAAAATTCTTGCAGCATATCGGTATATAAAACTATGTTTTATTTACATCTGAGGGTAGGGTATGTTCAGCAACTTTGTAGAAAATATTATGGCAAATATTTTTGTGAAACATATTAACCCTCTAACTCCCTCTCATAACGGTATTTTTTGACTCTATTCTAACAAATCGCAAAAAACATCCCGAAAGAGGGGGAGGGTGGGGATGAAATGTTCTAAACAAATGTTGCCAATAAAATTTTACTATATACCTCAGAGCACACCAAAGCCCAAAAATTAACACAAACACCAAAAAAGAGTCAAGTTCTATGTTTTGCGTATGAAAAAAAGGACGAACGGACAAATCTTCATGTCGTTAGGCGCGGTATAGGGTTTGATTTTAGAAACATGGTTTCTTTTAGAAATGTTCTTAAAAATTCTTGTAGATTATGTTTTTGCTATACGATTTTTGACAAAAAAAAATCGACCCGCCCTAACGGTCATACTCCTCTAGGGGCATCCTTGGGGCAGTTAGAACGGTCGGAGTAAATTTTTTGAAAATTGTGTGGTAGCCCCTTTATGGAGTGGAGATAAGGAGTAGGTTTGTTAAGAAAAAATGTTGGGATGTAAAAGTTGATTGGGAGCGATCTTACACTGCGCCCTTGTTAGAGCAACTCCATGGCAATTGTGGGCTAAATGACTTCTCAAATGTAAGGGTAAAGGGGTGAAAAAGAAATAAATGCATCTTATCATTTTAGAAGGATAAGATGTATGACTGATCCCCATTGACTTTTTTCTGCAAACATTTTTTCCAAACATACCTACCACGTTTTTTCACAAAGCGAGCTTCATTACAAAAATTACATTTCTTAAAAATGTGCTCCCACCGCTCTAACTATACAAGGGGTGCTCCTAGAGGAGTCAAATGTATGAACGACCTGCATTATTTTTCTAACCCTATTTATTAAAAAAAAAAACCGATTGTTATACGACCACGGTATTTCCGAAAAACTGGACCTGGATTGGGGAAAAATTAAAATTTTCCCCATTTAAATGGCTATAAATTAGAAAGCATTTACTAGAACTCTATAACAATTTCATAAAAGTCTGATTATAAAAAAAAATTGCAAGCTTTTAAAGTTTTTTTATGGACCCTGCAAGTGCCCCAATTGGACATGTATGGTCCACCGTCCTAACTTAAGCTCGAAATTACGTACAGTACTTACTTAATGGCCGAATCATTTAAAAAAAATCTAAAATAAAACACTTTGCACTGCAGTTTATATTTTCCATATGTTTGTTAACCACACCAGTCTGATGTCTATCTAAACGGATTAATCACTTAATCCAATAGCAAATAGTTACAGAACACTACACCGTAAAAAACCTTAAATTTTTCGAAATAGTTTGTACATATTCCGTTATTTTTTTAAATTTAAATTTATAAATTTTTTTTCTAACGTTAACAAAAGGAAACATTAATAATTTCAACAAATATTCGTAAATTTTAGTAAATTTTCAAAATGTATAACCTAGCGTAAGTTTGGACTCCGAAAAAAATCATAAAAGAATCTTTTGACGCTCAGAAAACATTTCAACATGAGTGTTTCGTTTCCTTCTAAAATGGTCCCTCATTCTGGGCGCTCATGTATGATTCATTAATGACTCTGAAAAATAAATATTTTTATTATTTTCTAAGTCTTTTTGGATTCTTTTAAATATGTTAACAAAAAAAATATTTTGAATTTTTCGAATGCTTTTATTAATACGAATCTTTTAGAACTCCAAATTTTTATCGTTGTAAGATAATTCATATTATTCATAATTTATATGGGCTCAGAAAATTGTACACAGGGATATTATTATCTTTCATAAAAAATCGAAACCTGCGTGTCTTTAACAAAAAATTGGCTATGAAAGTTTATTTATAAATGCAGCATGTATTTTTCTCGGTGTACTCCTATACCATACGCACCAGGTTTATTGGGTTACACCAATATAGCAATTAAATGATTGAAAAACCTATAGACTTTTTTTGGCTTTTTACAATGTTAAATTTTTTTTCGTTGAGTAATACTTTTTTGTTCCCAATCAGGAACAGAAAGTTTATTCTCACATATGAAGGCACATATTTTCACTAGAAAATATGTAATACAAACTTCTAAAATGTATCGAAGATCTATACAGTGTGAAACATAAAACTAATCAAATCCGCAACATTAACAACAACGAAAGTAAAAAAAAGGTGAAAGCAAATTAGCGTTTTCAAGGTTGGGTTAAGGATCCCCTTTTTTACAGTTAACCCGATTTTGCTCAATTATGAACATTACTCGTACAGTAGGCTATGACATTAAGTCATATTCGCTTTTTTGTTTTGAACGTATTGTGCTTTTCGCAGACAGAATGCCTTCGAATCGATCAAAGATCGAGAATATGGTTTATGTTAACATTTTGGAGGATATTAAAGATCTTAGAAACTTTTGTTATGATTTTGCTTAATTAAGATAGAATGTCTTAGAATCGATATAGGATCAATATTATATACTCAATGGGTACCCGATTAAAGTATATTAAAATGTTTAATCATCCAAATTTTTGTTGTCTCCACTATATAACTTTTTACTACAAGAGTATAATATCCAAAATATTGTTATTTGACTAGAAATTGAATTGCCAAAACAAGTATAATTTCTCTATAAAAGTTTCCTTAAAAAAATTGTTTTTGAGTGAATTCATTTTTGTAACTCTGTGAAGAAGCTCATGTATTCCACAACTACACCATAAATAATTAACAATATAAAGCCCTACCCAAAGAACTCGAAAATCAAATTAAGTTTTTATTGAGTTTCGCAGTACAAATTTTGATATGCACTTAAAAATATTTACAAAAAAGAAATTCGGTTTTGAGTTATCGATATTTAAAACCTGCAAAAAAATTGTGTTTTTTCCTATGCTCAAGAAATTTTTCAAAAAAAAATCTCAAAATTTCTTTCCCTGGATTATTTCATAGAGCTCGGAACGATTCCTTTTTTAACCAAATCTGAACATTTTAACACGTGGCACCCTTCATTCAAAGTTTTGGAGTTTTGGAAAATTTCGATCAAAAATTTGGATAGTTAAAAAAATAACTAGAATGTCTTAGAATCGATCACTGATCATAAATATATATACTTTATGGGGTCCTAGACCGATATTTTGATGCGTTACACACGGAATGACAAAGTGAGTATACCCCAAACTGTAGTTGGTGGGTATAAAAATAGCAAATTTATCGTGCCATACATTATTATACCCTCCAACTACAGTATGGGGGTATACTCACTTTGTCATTCCGTGTGTAACGCATCAAAATATCGGTCTAGGGCCCCATAAAGTATATACATTTATAATCAGTGATCCATTACAAGTACTACCCAGTTTGATTTTAAATTGTTTGTTTAAATTTCCAAATGTTTTATAATATTTTTTTTTTTACTAAAAGTTCTACATTAAGCAAAAATTATTAACAAAATTACGCTTTCTACTTATTTTTTGGTGAGGACACAAAATATTCATTTTACACAAACCAAACAAAAACTCAAAAACCAATCCAGCCCAACATCCAAACATCATCAACAACGTTTTTCATCAAGACCACCATCATCACAGCCAAACATCAGTACCACTAAAGTAGTAACGACGCAACCACGAAACAGTTGCTAGTCCAAAATTCTACTGTAGCTAATTGTCATGTGGTATTGTAGCATCACACAGAAAAAAAATAAAAACTAATTTTAATAAAATGAAGATTCAATAAAAAAAAATCGGACCAATAGAGAAAAGGTGCATATTATTTAAATTAAAGTAAGACTTTAATTAAAATTAACCATTTATTAAAAGTTTAATTAAAAATTAAATTAATTTTTAATTAAATTAATAAATAATTAAAGGGAAAATTAACTGAAATTTAATTACTACAATAATAAAAAAATAGTTAAAATAATAATCACCGATGTATCCAGGAATTTGAAAGGGGGGGGGGGGGGGGGGGGGCACAACTACCAAAATTGTTTGCCATCGCCTATTTATATTTAGTTTTTACTTGAAAAGTAATTGAAAAGGGGGGGGGGGGCACGTGCCCCTGTGCCCACCCCCTGTATACGTACATGATAATAATTAAATAAACTAAATATTTAATTGATATTAAATTTAATAACAATTAAAATTTTAATTGAAATAAAATATACGATAATATATTCTGCGTATCCAATTCCATAGGGATTTCTAAATTAAACTTTTATCAAAATTTGTTTGTCTGAATTTCAATTAGAGATGGGCGCTGCTCACGTGATTTGCGTGATTCACGTGAATCACGCATGAATCACGTGATTCGTGAGTAAATTTTTTTCTACTCACGTGAGCGTGCGTGAGCGTGAGTACAAAAAAAAAGTTCGTGCGTGATCGTGCGTGAGTAAAATTCTTGCGTGAATTTTTCGTGATTTTAATTGTTTCCCAGATTTTTTTTGTTCGGTTACGTTTTCTTGATTTTTTCATGGTCTTTTAAAAAAATTATAAATTTAATAAGTTTTGTAAATGGCTCACTAAGGAACTTGCACCGTGCTTCCATCAGGAAATGTCTTCAAATTCTGACATATATTAGGTATTTCTTGAGGACATGTTCTAACATTGTCATCAATGAATGTTTGTTTTAAGATTGTGAAAAAATCCTCATCTATAAGGAAATATCTTCATAATAGCAGTATATCAAACTAAACTTTTACGTCTACCTGGGCAGTACCGTTTTAACCATAAGGGGCCCGAAAAGGCAATAAATTCGGTTATACGAAAATAAAATTTTTTTTTAATATCTTTTAAAAGAAAATTTCTTATTTTCTTACAGAAAAAAATCTCAGAATCTAACAGACTTTTCGTATACACTGAGACTTTTTCTATAAGAGAAATTTGTAATTTATCAAAAGTCTGAAATTCATAGAAATATTTGCTACATAAAAAGTTTCAGAATGTGAACTATTTTTCGTACAGAAAAAGTTTCAGATTCTGAGATTTTAAAAGTCTAATGTTCAGAGAAGTTTTTCTAAAATAAAAAGACTCAGATTCTAAGACACTATTCGTATTGAAAAACTCTCAGATTCAGAGACGTTTTGCGTATAAAAATATTCTTAGATTCTGAGACATTTTTCGTACAGGAAATTTTTTTTCACGAATATCATGGTTTAAATAAGTTAAGAAAAATTACCTCACTGCCCAAAATATTTTTTTTTAGTTTCTTTTTCTTAAAACAGGCAATCACATGAATTTAATTTGTACCAAAAGAATGTTTTTTTTTCGTGCGACTTTTTACTTTTCAGCGGAGCCCCAAGTTGTTATGTGCCCAGCGTCATACTTTAAGACGGCCCAGAATATGGGAACTTTTTAATTTCTGAGAAAAACATCGCAAAGTCGAAAAGTTATTTCTTAATATGATAAAGATAATTTATAAAGAAAATGGATGGAAGTAAAAACTAATGGAAATACGAAGATTTTTTGCATTTTCGTATGACCTATATCAGACATTTCCACAAAGACGACTTAGGGGAAATGTCAACACCCCCTGACAACTGCCGATTATGATTGAGGAAATTTTCAATTTTTTTATGAAACTGTCCTCAACTCGGTAATTGGAGGATGTCAGGTGTGACTCTGACATGTCAGCAAGTCGTCACCACGGATGGCGCAAGGACTTTCCCAACTGGGTAATGCATAAAAAATATGACAAAAATTTTTTTTTTAATTCGTGAGTATTTCGTGATCGTGATTACGTCGTGAGCGTGACTAAATTTTTTTTCTACTCACGTGAGCGTGCGTGAGCGTGCGTGAGCGTGAGCAGAAAAAAAATGTTCGTGCGTGATCGTGCGTGATAACAATTTTTTTTTCGTGAGCGTGCGTGATCGTGATTGAAAAGTCACTCACGATCCCATCTCTAATTTCAATAAACTGGTATTAATTGTATCAATTAAATATTAAATTGATATGAAATTTAATAACAATGGAAAATGAAAAAAAAAAATACGATAATATTTTCTGTGTATTCATTTTCATTTGGGCTTTTTGAATTAAATTTTTTTTCAGAATTTAGATTGAATTCGTAGAATGTAAATTGAGTTTGTCTGAATTTCAATTCGTAATGTCTAACAAATAACCTTAAATAACACCAACAATAAGTAACAAAATTTCAAAAAGTTTGTTTAGTGTCACAGAAAGTATGAAGAAAAGTAATGTTACACCACAGAGACTTGGTTTTTGCGGCTGAAACTTTGTTATGCCAGTTCGTCTGTCAGTTGAAAGCGCGGTAGATCCTAAATAAAAAGAGATAAATGGCTGAACCTTGTTAGGAATATGTTTTATTGTTAGTATTACACTGATTAAATTTGCAAACGTGTAAAATCGGTTCAGGGGGAAAAAAACCCTTGCAGAACCGCCAGTACCTCAGGAAAATGTTTTTTTTTTTGTCAAAAAATAACTCATAATTATAAAAAAAAGTTAAAGGGTATAAGAAAATTTATTTTTTTGCCGCCCTCCCCATTTTGTGGGCATGGTCACTAAAAATTAAAAAAAAAAAAAAATTGTATTATCGGAATGGGCTGTATCATGAGTTCGTGAAAAATATGAAATTTTTATCCTTTGGGTCGAAGTGCAGGACTTTGTTTAACCAGTTTTTTTTGTTGCATCCACTTACTTTCATTTGGAAACTGTCAATTTATTTTCTGTGTGTAGCTGCACCCCAATTTTGTTTTGAAAAAACTCAAAACTTATGTTGGAAAATAATTAATTTGCCTGAGTGTATATATTTTTTCACCTTATAATTTTTCACCGGAGTATAAGGTGCTTAGAGTCTTATTCAAACGACACATTACGATGTGATGTTTCTATTGTCTATTCGCTTAGAAATCCTCTTGGCATTCAACTGACACAAATGTGACATTGTAAAAATGCCGCCAATGATATCGTCTTTGAACTTCCTTAGGTTAGGTAGGTTAGGTTGTAAGTGGCTGCTGACGTTTTACGTCAACACACGTAGACTCTGAGGTCCATTGTGATACCACGGGATCGTAATAGGTTTCCCTACTAGTCCCTGTCGTTAAACCAGTTTGAGCTTCTTATGAAACTCCTTAGATGTTGTATTTTGACATCCGACAAATCAGAAAGATCGTACAGCTCCCTAGATCCCAGTGAAGCAAGTCGCTGACCAGAAAGTGCCGGGCAATGGCAAATAAAGTGTTCGATAGTTTCCAACTCCTCTTCATCCATGCAACTTCGGCAAAAGTCATTCGACGGCACATTTAACCGCTCTGCGTGCTTCCCTATTAGACAGTGTCCGGTAATTATAGAAACCACCGTCGAAATCTCTCCTCTTGGAAGCGATATCAGCTCACTTGTGCGCCCCTGATTAAGAGAAGGCCAAATCAGTCGTGTTGTCTCACACGTCCATCCATTTGCCCATCTTTGATTAGTCTCCGTCGCAGAACAAAGCCGTAGGTTTTGCTTGCAAGTTTCTAGAGGCATACCAACACATTCCAATTCTGTTGGAACCTGTAAGGTAGTTCCTAGTCTTGCAAGCTCATCGGCTTTGCAATTCCCTGGAATGTCTCTGTGCCCTGGGACCCATATGAGTCGTATGTTAAACTGCTTGGCCATCTCATTTAAAGACGTGCGGCAGTTAAGGGCAGATCTTGTTTTCAGAAACATTGAATCCAGGGACTTGACCGCGGCTTGACTGTCAGTATAGATATTGACTGCGGTTGTAGACAAGACATTGCAGCTCAACCAGTCAGCCACTTCCTTTATTGCCAGCATCTCTGCCTGGTAAACACTGCAATGATCTGGCAATCTACGAGCCAGGCTCAATCCAAGCTCTTCCGAATAGACCCCAAAGCCCACTTGTTCGTGCAGCCTCGATCCATCTGTGTAAAAATTTATGGTAGCTCCACTACCCGGAGTATCCCCCATCCAAGACTCCCTGGATGGTATCATAGTGGTAAAGTGGCGCTCAAAGAGGCTCAAAGAGGGAGCACAGTCCACATTTTGTGGTATTGTTATCTTTTTCAAGATCGCGCTATGGCCACAATCACTGCTCCTCCATTGCAGCGTGCTATTAAGTCGAATTGCCGACGCAGCCGCATACTGCCTACCCAATATGTCCAAGGGTATCAGGTGAAGGAGGATTTCTAATGCAGCCGTAGGTGTAGTACGAAGAGCACCAGTGATGCACATTGACGCCATTCTCTGTACCTTCGTGATAAAGACAAAGTTCGCTTTTGTTTCCAAAGCAGGCCACCAGACAATGATTCCATACAGCAAAATTGGACGCACCACTGCTGTATAGATCCAATGAACGACTTGAGGGCTAAAACCCCATCGTTTTCCAATGGCCCTTTTACAGGAATACAAAGCAATCGTTGCTTTTCTCACCCGTTCCTCAATATTACGCCTGAAATTCAGCTTCCTATCTAGAAATACTCCAAGATACTTGGCTCCATCTGAGAAGGTGATTTCAGTACCGTCCAGAGAAATAGGATCAAAAGCAGGAATCTTATTTTTCCTTGTAAACAAAACAAGCTCTGTTTTACTGGGATTAACTCCTAGACCACAGTCTCTTGCCCATTTAGACAGATCTTTCAGAGAACCCTGAAGAATGTCCCGCAATGTTGGCAGATGCTTCCCCTTTACCGCTATCGCGACATCGTCAGCATATGCGATAACATGACAACCACGTGCTTCTAGAGATAGTAGCATTGAATTCAGTGCCAGGTTCCAAAGAAGCGGCGAAAGAACACCTCCTTGTGGTGTGCCCCTATTGACAAATCGAGATATGACGGACGCTCCCAATTCAGACGTTATACGTCTATTGGCAAGTAGGTTTTCCACCATTAAAACGATTTCACGCTTTACTCCCAGACCAGACAATGCCAATATTATCGATTCTGGAATGACATTATTAAAAGCCCCCTCAATATCAAGAAAGGCCACCATAGTGTACTCCTTTACCGAAAGCGATCTCTCGATGGTACCAACGAGCTCATGAAGAGCTGTTTCCGTTGATCGTCCCTTGCTGTATGCATGTTGCTTTGTCGAAAGCAACCTCGGGTCAATCACTCTACGCAAATATGAGTCTATCATTCGTTCCATTGTCTTTAACAAAAAAGAAGACAGACTAATTGGTCTGAAATCCTTCGGAGCTGTGTGGGAACTTTTCCCAGCCTTCGGGATAAATACGACTCTGGTATCCCTCCATTTTAAAGGAATATACGACCAGTTGATGCATGCTGTGTATAGATTATACAGCAACGGGGCTATATAGTCCAACACTTGCTGCAACTCAGCCGGGATTATACCATCAGGTCCCGGGGATTTATAGGGCCTGAAGCTTTTTATCGCCCAGATTAATGTTGGCATATTTATTATTTCCGAAGCAATTTCAGATGCTTGGGCGTCAGAACGTTCCAAAGCTTGAAACGGCGTCATGGAATTGCCCGGAAAATGCGTGTTTAAAAGGAGATCCAGCGACTCTCCACTGGAGGAAGACCACACCCCATTAGGATCTTTCAGGTATCCTAGGGTGCAAGGAGAAGAAGCCAGAACCTTGCGCAGCCTGGATGCCTTAGAAACGTCTTCTATGTTTCCACAGAAGTTTTTCCAAGAATCACATTTTGCATTTCTGATCATCTTTTTATAACTCTTAAGTTGCAGCCTGTATGCAGACCAGTCCTCGTCCGCTCTTGAAAATTTAGCCTTATTAAAGAGCTTTCTGCAGGAATCTCTGCTCGTCTGCAACTCATTTGACCACCAAGGTGGCTTTTTTTTCCCTCTAGGCTTTGCAGAAGGGCAAGACGCATCCAGGCACCTATTACAAACATTTGTTATATGGTCAACCAGACAGTCAATTTCCGCTAAACTATGCGGTTCAGATAGGGGTACTTCATCCAAAAGCAAAGAAAAAGTCTCCCTATATTTCACCCAGTTTGTTCTTCTCAGATTTCTAGAGACTGTCTCAACCGGGGCACGCTCCCTGAGTAAAAACTCAATGTAGCGATGATCTGAGAAAGAATGCTCTTCCAAAACTCTCCAGTCATCAATTCTGTCAGACAATGTATCTGATACAAGTGTTACGTCAAGAACCTCTTGCCGCGTACTTGTAACGAAAGTTGGTTCACTACCCTTGTTACAAATATACAGGTTAGTGCTTAACAAAAACTCCAAAAGTGATTCGCCTCTATCATTTGTGTCTGTACTACCCCATATCGAATGATGTGCATTAGCATCACAGCACACTAGTAACTGGTGTCCCCTAGATTCAGACTCCCGAATCAGACCGCCAACCTTCTCCGGGGGTATTGGCCCCGGATTAGGAAAATACGCAGAGGCGAGCCAAATAGATTTCCCATGAAGCTCTAAGCTAGCCGCTGTAACATCCATATCACTAAAAGTTGATAAAAAGAATATATTTAAGCCATTTTTCGCCAAGATGCAGGCTCTTGGAGAGCCCTCACCTTTGGCAACCATCAACTTAAACCCAGGGGTCTTCAATCCGCAAACCCTGCCACCCCGCACCCAGGGCTCTTGGATAAAAACCAAGTCAACTGCTCCTGTCGTCAGGCGCAGCAATAGTGCAGCTGAGGCTGCCTTACAGTGATGGAGGTTTATTTGTAGGAACCGCAACATCTTGCTTTTTTTCCACCATCCTTTCCACCACCGTGTTATTGGCTTCATCCTCCGTGTTATCATAGAGGTCGCATTCGTCCCCAGATTCGGTGTCGAATAAGCCAGATATGTGTCCCATCTGTTCTGAATCGGAGGCAACAGAACTCTCCGAATTCCTCACTGCATGGGCCTCGTCCTGAATGTCACCCATAGTGGCATCAGCTTTATCCTCCGTGCCATCACAGAGGTCGCATTCGTTACCAGATTCGGATTCGAAAATGCCAGATGCATCTCCCATCAGCCTAGAATCGGTCAGCTGAATATCAACCTTTTCCAGATTCTCCTCCCCAGCGGACTCTGCCACTGGCTTGTCTGCTTCCAAAATAGGCTTCTGGTCGCCCTTGTAGACATTGACTCTTATATGAAAAAAGCCAAATCTAATAATGCCGTCAGTCCTGGCTAAAAGCGGAAGCGATTCCTCATTAACCAAGACCACTGCTTGACGACGAGCGCCCTCCATCTCACCCAATCTGGCTATTTGCCAATTCTGAGTTGGAAGGTCAGGATTGCAGACTTTTATCATCTTTAGAATCACCGCAGTGTCACTTGTAGCCATTGGGATCCATGCATGAGCTCTGGGTTGCGAGGGGATATCATGTTTTTCCACAACGTCCAGTCTGGCTCCAGGCCATAACTCTCCCACTTGGCTAATGGCAACCTTAAACACGGCTGCGGATCTTTCGTTTCCAAAAGCAACGAGTTTTACTCGCCCCTGATACCAACCTGCGTTGACATTAGTAGGGAGAAAATCAGGCATACTCTCAAGAAGCCTATAGTATATTTCATTTAGTTTAGTTTCAACTAAACTCCACTTGTCCCTTGGAATACTACAATCCCCATTTTGCCTGTTTATCACAGCCCTAACGAAGTTACCTTTCACCACTTCACTAAAAGACTGAGTCCAGACGTTGCCGGTCACCTTAGATCTTTTAGGTAAAGGTTTCTCGTCGGGCGAGCGCAACCTTTTACCAGACTTCGATGACGAGGCCGAAACAGCGCTCTGTTTGTCAGATGCGCGCATTGCCGAAAGTTTGTCCTGTTCTTCAATGACTCCTTTCGCCCATGAAAGCGACGCACTCTCACGTTCGGAGAGCTTCGTTCCATCGAGTTGGCTTAGTCTGTTAATTATTTTCAAACAAAGCCTTCTCTGGTTGTGCCTGACCTTTGATGGCTTAAGTTTCTTTTTCTTTTTACCACCAATATTAGGCTGAGCACCCCTACCAGAATCAAGGCCGGACTTCAAGGTCGCAACCCTAAGACCAGTGCTAGGACCAGCACCAGTCGGTGAGGCAGAGCCTCGAACTAAATCGGAATCATTTGTGTCCATATTTTCATTTTCCTTGATGTGGTAATGAAAATATCACAAAAATACCTATTACGAACAAACCTATTACGAACAATTTTAGTAATTCAATTTATAGCACGGAGTTAAAATAAAACACGTCCACACTCGTCAACAGTTGAACAATACAATGAACTTCCTTATAGACAACACTATTGTTATTATTATTACATAAATGGAAATCTCTATAGTATTTATGCAGTATGTATTTGTATTACATAACTATGGTAACTGCAACATTCTGTTGCACTTCAAGTACTTGTATGAAGTTTAATGTGATAATCAAGAAAAGGAAATTCAGGCAAATACATGTTTCTCCCCACTTAACTTAGAGCAGAATAAACAAAATATCTTTTGAAAATTTGAAAATTTTATTTAAAATGGCATTGGTGCATATTTTTGCACATTTTGTTGAAAATGCTAATTTTTGCATATTTTGCTGTAAATATATATTTTTGGGTAATATTTTGTTTATTAAATTCTAGTTTATGGTATAGGAAACCTTCCCTCGTATTTAATTACCCAAGTAATAAAATTTTATAATTTTTTAATAAATTCCACGCCCACATAGTGGGGCGAATCAAAAACTTTATTTTATAATCCATTTTTTAAAATTGTTAAAATCAAAAGAGTATATCTTGTGCCATTTTTCTATAGAAAAATCTTAAACATTTTTTCTATAGAAAAATTTCTATTGCAAAATTTCAAATTCTAAGATAGTTTTTCTATGGAAAAATCACTGACTCTGAGACGTTTTTTCTATAGAAAATTATCAGATTTAGAAAAAATGTCTCAGATTTTGAGAAATTTTTTTATAGAAAAATTCTCAGATTCTGAGACATTTTTTCTGTTCAAAAATTCTGAGATTCTGAGACATTTTTTCTATAGAAAAATTCTCAGATTCTGAGACATTTTTTCTATAGAAAAATTTTCAGATTCTGAGACATTTCTTCTATAGAAAAATTCTCAGATTCTGAGTTGTTTTTTCTATAAAAAAATTATCAGATTCTGAGACATTTTTTCTATAGAAAAATTATCAGATTCTGAGACATTTTTTCTATAGAAAAATTATCAGATTCTGATATATTTTTTCTATAGAAAAGTTCTCAGATTCTGAGACATTTTTTCTACAGAAAAATTCTCAGATTCTGAGGCCTTTTTTCTAGATTCTGAGACATTTTTTCTATAGAAAAATTCGCAGACTCTTAGACATTTTTTCTATAGAAAAATTCTCAGATTCTGAGACATAATTTCAATAGAAAAATTCTCAGATTCTTAAACATTTTATAGAAAAATTCTATAGAAAAATTTCTGATTCAGAGACGTTTTTCTTAAGAAAAATTCTTAGATTCTGAGAAATTTTTTCTAGTAACAAATGTCTCAGATTCTGGGATATTTCTTTTATAGAAAAATTCTCAGATTCTGAAACACTTTTTCTATAGAAAACTTTTAGATTCTGAGAAATTTTTTTTATAGAAAAATTCTCAGATTTAATCCCACACAGAAAGAAAAAAAAAAAAAATTGAGTAAATTTTTAATACTATTGAGTAAAAAATTACTCAATTTTCCACCAGTAAACGATTTAATAGTATTGAGTAAATTTTTAATAAAAATTTATTAAATTTTTGCCAAAAAAATTTGAGTAAATTTTTAATTGACACTATTAAGTGCAGGAACAGAACAAGAAGCACCACCTTTTAAAAACAGAACAAGTTTTATTTCACATCGGCGCCGGCCACCGGTTTAATCTGCCAAACCGTATGGAAAAAGTCGTGCCGGGCTTATTCTGTTTCTACTCTAAAAAAAACAAAGTTTAAAAAAATTTCATATTTTTTTACAAAGAAAAAAAAAACATGTTTTTTCAAACTTTACCAAATATATTTTTGTCTTAAAGACATAAAAAAATTTTATAAATATGATTACAAACTTTCATGTATATATACAAAAAACTATAAACTAAACGAGAATTAAAAAAACTAAGAAAATTCCAAAAAAAAATTAAAAAAGCTATTAAATTCTTATTAAATTATTTACTCAATTTGTTTTTAAATTTTTGAGTAAATTTTTAATTGCGTCAATTAAAAAATTACTCAAAACTTTTTTTAAATTTAAACAAGTGATTACTCAAATTGTTTTTCCCCATATTTTTTTCTGTGCACTAATTTAATCCGATTGACCTAAAACTTGTACAACATAAATTTTATGTCCAAATCAAAAGTTAAAAAAAAAAAATGCCTGTGAATTTTGTATTCTTGCCCAAAACATTAAATCATGATAATATTTTGCGGAAGATTTGAGTGTACTTGCCAAAGCAAAGTTTTTTTTAGAAAATATAATGTTATATTACTTTGCTATTCCATGCAAAACGAATTGAAATATCAGTCGAGGACCCCATTCAAAAACCAAAAGAGCTGTACATTTCGTAAGTGAGTGCAAAAATAAGTGCAAAAAAGTGTTTTTACATTTTGGAGAGTATAAAAGATTCGGCAACAAAGAATATAACACTCTCACTTGATTTATGTACATTTGATAAACAAATTAAAAATGTTTATGCGAAAAGCTTAGACTTGGTAAAAATGTAGTTTTGGTAAAAAAAATGATTTTTTTTTTCACAAAAATCAAAATTATGTTAAAAAAAGTTTAATGAACCCAAAATTTTTGGTGAAAAAAAATTTTGATGAAAAAAAGTTTTTGATGATTTTTTTTTATGAAAAGACAATTTTTTTGATGTAAAAAAAAATTGATGAAAAAAAAAATATGAAAAAAAAAAAATTTTTGGTGAGAAAAAAATTGATAATAAAAAATTTGATAAAAAAATTTGATGAAAAAAATTTATGAAAAAAATATTGATGAAAAAAAAAATTTGATAAAAAAAAAATTGATGAAAAAAAAAATTTTGATGAAAAAAAACTTTGATGAAAAAAAAATTGATGAAAAAAAAAATTTGATGGAAAAAAAATTTTATGAAAACAAAAAATGGATGAAAATAAAAAAAATTTATAAAAAAAAAGAATTTGATAAACAAAATTAATGAAAAAAAAAAAAAATTATGAAAAAAAAAATTATAAAAAAAAATTTTATGAAAAAAAAATTGATGAACAAAAAATTGATAAAAAAAAATTTGATAAAAAAAAAAAAAATTGATATAAAAAAACTTTGATAAAAAAAAATTGATGAAAAAAAAGTTTGATGACAAAAAAAAATTAATAAAAAAAAAATTTTTATGGAAAAAAAATAACGAAAGAAAAAAAATTGATGAACATTTTTTTTTTTTTAAAAAATAATTATGTTACTTTTTATTCTCCAGCTGGTGAAAAACGGGTTTATTCACCACGAGGTGAATTATTATCCAAGTTACTAACCCAAGTTATTAAAATTTTTGGTTTTAAGAAAATGAAAATAGTATATCTGGTTTTCTTTTTCGTTAATTGTTAGCTTATATAGTCAAACTGAGGTGGCGTCCTGGAACTTTTTTAAAATTAGACACCAGCCTAAAAACATTATCATTTTAAAATTTTTCAGATTCTGAAACGTTTTTTTCTATGGAAAATTTGAGGCCAATTGGATTAAATTGTCCCGTGGCGCCCGGCGATCAAAGTTTTGGATTTTTTAATTTTTTTTTAAATTTAAAAATAAAGGAATATTATATCTTGGGACATTTTTCTATAAAAAAATTCAGATTCAGATAGAAAAATTTTTAGATTCTGAGAAATGTTTTCTTCTTCAAAGCAATGTCTCAGATTTTAAGATATTTCTTCTATAGAAAAATTCTTAGATTCTGAGAAATTTTTTCTATAGAAAAAGTTTAGATTCTGAGACATTTTTTTAAAAGACAAATTCTCAGATTTAATCCCACTAATTTAATCCGATTGACCTAAAACTTGTACAACATAATTTTTTTGCCTAGTTGAACAAAAATTTTCCCAGACACCTGCAAAAATCAAAAGTTAAAAAAAAAATGCCGCTCTTATATGACATGCTGCTATTTTCACAACTTATCAAAGTTTTATAAGTCGAATTCCATTACTTTTTTTATCACATTTTTTAGTTGAAAAATAATGTAACGTGGATTTTATATTACATATGTAAGGGGTGTGTATTTCAGTTTGTTAAAACCTGATGTTGAAATTTTTTTCTTTTTTTTTTAAATTAGTATTTATGAAGAACTTTTGCTGCAATTGCATAAATTATTCGCAAGCAAACTTTAATTTGTTTTTCTTTTGGGAAAAACTTGCGGTAGTTGCCAACGCTCAACTTTAGCATTTACAAAACAAAGAAAAAAATAATTTCCCCTCAATTTTATGGTTGTATTTCTTATCATTGTAGGGTTCGAAATGTGAAGCTTTGCAGTTTTAAAGTTTTCGTCTTTTCTTACTTCAAACTTAATGCATATGATGGTAAAAGGTTAATTAGTTTTTTTTTATACCCTCCAACTATAGAAGGGGGTGTAGTTACTTTGTCATTCCGTATGTAACTCATCAAAATATCAGTCTTAGACCCCTTAAAGTACATATGTTATTAATCTATGTTCGATTCTAAGACGTTCTATTAATGTTCGTCGGTCCGTCCGTCTGGCTGTATATAACATGATACAGGCAAAAATAAATAAACTAGGCTCCTAAGCTTCATTAATATGTCTTATTATCCTAGGCAGGTTAAGTTCGTAAATGGACAAAATCTGACTAGGGGGAAAAATCTTCCCGTTGAAGAACTAAACCAACCTAGGAAAAGGCCATTTCCTTTACATGTATTTTTCTTAAACAAATGCAATTTTTTAAAACGAAAAAAGTGCAAAGTCCTGTACTTGGTCCCAGGAGAATAAAAAGTGAAATTTTTTTCGGCCCGCCCCTTTTTTTGGGCATGGTTATAAGAACAGTAGGTAGAACGACGCTACAATTGTATAGCTTTAGTGCAAAAACCAAATTAAATAATTTGCTATGATTTATCTCAAGGGGAAAGTGTCATAACAACGCCTACGCCAAACCCCTCCCAAAACCACGATTTTATTTTATTTTTTTTATCATTTTGAAGGGGATGAAAGATTCGGCTCATCCGAATTTAACACTCTTACTTCTTTCTCATTGTTGTTATGGTGTGCGGTTGAAAATTAAAATTAAAGCAAAACAATCATGGAATGCGATTGTAAATGTGATTTAATGCGATTTAATTTAGTTTTATTTGAAAACTTATTCTTCGTCATTCTTTTAGTGCAAAATATTTGTTTAACTATATATATTAACTGCATATATGCAAAAAATTTTAATGGGAAGTTTATATGAGCAATTGTCATTAACTTTTAATATTTAAGAAAAAAAAATATTTAGGTTTTTTTTCGTGGCGCATTGATAAGACTTTGAAGGTAAATAACATTATAAATAAGTAATTCAAATCCGTCCGCGTGCATTAATTTGAGCGATCGCACCCAAAACTATGGCGGTTTAAAGTTAAAATTTTTAAAAAAATTGTCAAAATTAAATTTTTTATCTGAAGTTAACCAAACGTACCATTTTGTATTATGCTTACCCAGAGCTAAAATACATATTCAAACATGCATAAAATCTTTGCTAAATATCGAGATATTTGCATTTAACCAATTTTTTTTCGGCACATTTTCCAATATTTTGGAAATAAAAATGTTTCCAGCGGTTTTATTTTTTTTAGAAAAATATTACCAAATGCATTAACAAAATCTCAACAAATTCTTAGTTAACACCATTATTCTATCTCTAATAGGTAAGAAACAGCAGTGGTTTAAAGGGAACATTTTTGAAAAAAAAAAAAAATTAATAATTTTGAATTTTTTTTTTTTGTAATATTAAATGTCTGATTTTACAGTGTTGTCCTTCACTTAATATTGAAACTATTCAAAGTTTGATTAATAATGCTAATATTAAGGTTATTACGAAATATTTTAACGTTACTACTAATTTAACAAGGTTATAAAAAATTTTAGCGATTTTTTTGCGATTTTCGCGACTGCAAAAATCAATGGACTAATTTTGAAATATTATTCCAATAAGACATGTCAAAATCTATCAAAATACATTTCTTTTCTATTTTATTTTAAGTAATGTAAGATTTTATATAACCATTAAATTTAAAAGTATCAAAAATTTAAAACAGTGCTGCCAGGCTTTTTTTGTGAAAAATCGTCAAAATTTGGAAAACAAATCGTCAAAATCGTCAAAAGTTTAAAAAAAAGTCGTCAAAAAATCGTCACTTTAAAAAATTAAAAAAAACACATTTTTTTATATATTAAAATTTTAAAACGCACAATCAACTTTTGTTTAATGAATTTTTGAAATTTACGTACACAAAATATTTTTTAGCTAAATAAAAAGGAATTTTCTTTTAAAACAAGTGACAAAATAGTTGAAAGTCATTCGATTTTTCATTTGTTTCAACACACAGCAACATTCAATTTTAACTGCTGATAAACGAAATATCATTAAATCTTAAACAAATACAACATCTTACATTTATTTTTAATTTAAAAACAAACTACAAGTGTAATTTGTTTTAGAACTTTAGAACGCTTCAAAATAAGACACCGTTAAGACCCACGGAAAAATAATGTTTTTTTCGTGCACTTTTTTCATATTTTAAAAGGATATACATTAAAAAAAAAATTAGTATCAAAAATTTTTTGTCAGAAACTCACCTTTTTGGAGCTAAAAATGAGCCTTCGAAAACACCCCAAAAAACTGACTTAAAAGAGCTTAAAATGAACGTATCAAGTATTTTGTTTGAAATTTTATCGATAAAGACTCCAATTATTCTCTGAGTTTTAGTTTTTGAGTCTAAAAAGAGGGTTCTTTTGGATAAATCGTTTTCATACAAAAATTTTAAATAGTTGCGCCATTTTCGGAGTCACTAGAAAGTATGTTTGTTCACTGGGAATTCAAATATTTAAAAAAAAAAATGCTCATGTAAAAATAGCAACAATTAAAATTAAATTAAAAGAAAAATCATTTATTTTTTTATACAGAGCAAAAATTTATGACTTTAAAACGATATAATTTTTTAAGTGCAGTTATATTTCCAAAAGAGAATGAAATGTTGTAAATTTGTGTCTTTCTTCTGTATTTTATTTTAATCGAATTTCATTTAATTTTTGTTTTCAAACCATTGTACAATTAAAAAAGTTGCAAATTTTGATTTTTGTGAATAAAAGTGGAGTTACAAAAAATCGTCAAAATGTATGGGAACCAAATCAGAAAATCGTCAGTCGTCATTTTGCAAAATTTCATGAAAAAATCGTCAAAATGACGAAAAATCGTCACTTCTGGCAGCACTGATTTAAAACCACCAAAAACCACTAAAACGTCAATTGTTTTTGGGTGCGAATGGATTGAAGATAAAGCATTAAAAAAACTACCAAACGCGCTTTTCACTGACCAATTTCGATAAGCGGCCTGGATGTGCCTTACAAAAAACGGAAAACAGAAAAACGCCGCGGAATTCGCCAATATTAACTTTTGATCAATGTTGCTTTCCATGATTTATTATATTTGCATATACCATTGTTTCTACATGTTCAACTTTCAGCCATGCACTTTTGGCTGTCAAATAATGCAAAAATAAAAAATCGAAATTTTGCAAAAAATTTAAAAAGCTCATAAAATTTTTGCAATTGAATATTTTTTGGGTGCGTTTGTAAATCAAGTGGGAAATGGTAAATTATAAAGTTCACAAAGCATTCGGAACCATTCGGAATAAAACTGGGAGTGTGCCTCGCAAAAAACAGACTTTTTAAAAAATTCACGTTTTTTCTTCCCATTTTTGGAGAGCTGCAGCTTCGTAGCCATTGCGAGCACATCACTCGAATCAGTCTCAGATTGTGCATATTTACAAGGGATTTTACCATGTGTATTTGAAATTTAAAATTACAGTTTGCACCAAAAGCTACAATCAAAAAACCTCGAAAAATTGAAAATTGAAAAAAATTGGTATCAAAGATTTAGGTCCATGTAACTTTTTTCTTATTGATGGCACATCCACAGAACCTACACCAAATAATTGCCCAAGTCTACTGATTAAACGGTATTAAATTTGGAGCAATAGCTTTAACGCACCCAACCAAATGGAACTTTGAACGAAAAATTTCATGAAAGTATCAAGCGATTTTTTTACATTTTTCAACTTTGCACGTTCCTTACCATGAGATAATGAGACTAATTGCGCTGTGCCTTTGCAGAATTACTCACTATGGTTCCCTTAACATATCTACATTCACAGGTACCACCTAGTTTACAAATAAAAATGTTATTGCGAAATTAGTAAAATATCACAAGCGTTAAAAGTTAATGACAAAAGTCCATATGTAGCTATGTATATAAATAACTTAATTAAAAACAGATTAAAGTCATAAATTACAATCAAATATAAATTAAAGGGTAACAAGAATTTCAAAAACCAGTAATGGTTAAGATTGGCTGCCATCCTTATGCATTGCCTCACATTGACTTTGTGGACAGTTGTGATGCTAAGAAGGTGCAGAAGAAAATCACGTTTGGACTTTAAGCCAGCAAGCCTGTTTTTGATTCTCAGCTTAGGCAGAACAACATTTTTCAGATATTTATTGGTTTCTATTTATAACTTACTAGCATACCATTCCGGTACTTCGTTACCGGTTGTATTGAATACCAGATAAAAGAAGGATCAGGATTATTCTATCGATTTCAAAACAACTTCCCTACACAGAAAAAATTTGAAACGAATTTCAATCAACAAACACGCGGATTTAATCAATTTTTGGATTGAAATTCCTCCAATAAAAAAATTTTTTATTCCTATCATTAAATTGTAGGTGGTCGAATAAATTTTTTTTCAATTTTCGACTTTGATCAAAAATTTGATAAATTTTTTATTTATAGTCAATCAAAATAATGATTGATTTAACAAATAAATTGTAAGCTTATGATTTTTTTTCAATTTTCGACTTTGATCAAAAATTTGATAAATTTTTTATTTATAGTCAATCAAAATAATGATTGATTTAACAAATAAATTGTAAGCTTATGATAAAATTATAAAAAAAATCATCTTTTTTGCTTTCCAATATGTTGCTAACAATAAAAAAAGTGAAACCCGATTATTTTGTATATTTTTGAATTAATCTATTCAAATAAGTTAAAGCCAAAAAAAATCTGGTACGTTGAAAATTTGTAATTCGACAGTTAAAGAAAATAACAAAAGCTTTAATCAAAATATTGATTGACTCATTTAAATTGCGTTGATCAATAGATTTAATTGATAATTTTAAGCCAATAGTTTTTTGTGTGTACGTAGTCTTTGTTTTATTTACTTATGGACGTTTAAGTCTTTGATAAAATAATATTTCAATAATTAAAATGCTGTGACGAACAAAATATTGCACAGAGACGACTGAAACTTAGCATATTTATTGGAAGTTCTCCCGAGAAGTTTGGTATTGCACTTGAGCGATACCGGTTCAGCGGTTCAAAAGTTATAAACGAAAATGTAAGCACACCTCAAAAATTTCAGTACATTCAACATAACCTAAAAAAACAAAATACTATAATTCGGCTTCTGGTTGACATATGTAAACGTAATTAAACACCAAATGGTATTTAAACAAGGATTTTTTTTTTACCAAAATTTTTTTTCGCGGAAATTTTTTTTTCGCGGAAATTTTTTTTTTTTTAAAGTAAAATTAAGTTTTTTGCAATAATCTTTTTGATTATTGCAAATCAAAAAGATTATTAAAAAGATTATTAAAAAAGTTAAATTCGGCAAGGCCGAATTTAACTTTTTTACTTGTTTGTCATCATTTGTTACAAATTTTGTAAAATACAACTCTGGATTTAGAATTATGTTTCTAAATTCAGTAATAAATAAGAAGGTTAAAAGCAGAGTTCTAGAGTAGGGTGACAAATGGCGTTTGAAAAAGTAGTAAACAAAAACCATATGGTATTGTTTAAGAAATTTTATCACAAATCGAAATCTTAGCGAAATGGTAGATACCAGTTATACAGTAAGAATGCAGATTGCTTTTTGTCTCTCTTTGCTTTACGTTTAAACTTTAGTGTGGTATTACCAGATTTTTCCAATTATTTTTGGTGATGCCAGATCTACAAAACTGTCGATTCCTTACTCTATAACTCTGGTTAAGCTTTTAATTAGATTTATTTAATAAGAATGAATTGTATACAATTATTTTTTCTCTTTTTTTTTGTTAAAAACAAATTAAAACCTATTTATTTAATGTTTTAACAATTTTTATTAAAAAACCGAAAAAACCGGTTATTCGAACCGGTTTTCAAATAAAAAAAACGAAAACCGGTTTTAAAAAAACGGCGGTTTTCTTAACTATTCGAAAACCGGTTTTTAAAATATGCCGAATAGTTGACAACTCTATTTACAACGTATAAAAATATTTTTACACAAAAAAAAAAAAAAATACACTCGAAAAAAATTTTACACTCAAAAAAAAAATAGTATATTATTTTTTTTTTTTGTTCTAAAATTACAAAAAAAAAGTTGTTTTAGACAAAATAAAATATTTCTAATCACAAATGTTATTTTTTCACGTTACAAAATTTACTATCACTTAAAAATGGCATTGCGGAGGGTATTTATAGATTCGGCCAAGTAGAATTTAACATCTCTACTTGTTATATCTGCAATTGTGTAGACATTTCCTTATCTATAGATGTCTTAGAGGATTTTTCAACACTCTTTAAACAAACATTTATTATAGACAATGTTAGGACATGTCATCAAGAATTACCTATGATTTGTCAGAACCTGAAGATATTTCCTAAAGAAATCACTGTGTATATTTTCTCATTGAATCATTTTTGGCTGTGGTATTAAAAGTTGTGACGATTTCTATTAACATTTTCTGTGCTTTAAAAATCTTTCAAAAAAAAGATGCTTCTGTGTGGAATATAGGGAATAAGTATCATAAATCGCTAAAGACGAATAAAAGTATAAATACAAATCTTTTCCGTCTCCCACAAATCACATATTTTTTTTCCAAGTTTTTTCAAATTTACTTGGCCATATTCATGTAATTTTGTGTTCTAAGTACTACTTATTACACCACATAGTCGTAGCTCTAGCTACTGCTTTTAAACTTTAAATTAGGTTAATTAAAATGCAGGTATTTGTAGCCGTTTGCTTATTTATTATCAAAATTAGGTGGTAATCAGTTGTATTTACTGAAAACACATTTGTTTGGTAAACTCAATCCTCTCAATCAATATACATTAAACCTTTTCTATATATATTTATCCTAAATGATTTCATTATATTTAGCTAATGGCGCTTAGAAATACGTATGTCAAATATAAACAAGGTGTTAATTTGGTATATATTTGCATTACAGTAAATGTAAGTACTCGTATATACAACAAACTGTGAACATAAATATTTTAAATACATATACCTGCATATGCAATTATAACATTCAACCGTTTATTCGCCTATATTTATGAAAATTAAGGTTAGAAGGAGGCCATTTTCGCCAGTAGACCACATTCACCGCCTCAGCTCAAATAAATCTGAATTAACGAAGGCTTGCAAATTGGGATAAACTGCAACAGTTTTCATTAACAAGACAAACCGACGTTTAAAATCCTACTAATGATAACACTAACTGGGGTGTTTGAAACCGGTATGGGAAATACCAGAAATGTCTATAATTTTTAGAAATTTAATTTTTCTTCTGCATTTTTTCAACTTCAATTTATACGTTAACCATCTAGCAGAATCAATCGTTCGAACGCCGTAATTTTCAAAAAAGTTTGAAATTGTTGTACAGTGTTACTATATCTCATCACTGTGGATAATTGCAAAGTTGTCATTTATGTAAGGTTTCAAAAATAAATGCATCTCTAATGTATAAATATATTATTGTGGTAACATATTTTAAACGTGATGGAGTTTTAGGGTATTTTGTAATTAACGCATTAGTTTATGGTAGAAACACATTTTAAGCTCATTAAAATTTTAATACAAATAGCTACTACTATGCTAGCTTTTAATAAAATTTTAAAACAAATTTTAAATGAAACACTTTACTACACCGCAAAATATATCGCTGCCCTAACACAAAATATTTCTGTTAAAAGGTTAAAATTTAAAAACTTCTTCATACTGATGAATTGTTACATCTATATGAAGAAATGTTACATAATTTTTCATCCAATGTACCTTAACATCAATATGATCATGCAGTGTCATCTATACGAACACTGTTAAAAAGCTTCAGCAGATTGATGATGAGCGTCAACAATATGATGTTACTATCTCATCATCATGACGAAGTCTTTCATCATTAAGATAACAATGTGTCATGCTAGTTGATGAAACAGTCTCATGTTGTTGATGGCAATTTTTTATTATATTAAGATATTAAAAGAAAATAAATGAAACTTTTCATCATATTTATGTAACTTTTCATCAATATGATAATTTTTTTTTGTCATGAATTTTTTTTCTACATAAATTTTTTTTCATAAATTTTTTTTCATAATTTTTTTTTATCGAATTTCTTATTACATAAATTTTTTATTACATGAATTTTTTATTACATAAATATTTTTTTTTTTTATAATTTTTTATTTCATAAATTTTATTTCATAGTTTTTTTTTCATCAAGTTTTTTTTTGTCATGATTTTTATACCCTCCACGTAGTGATAGAGGGTATATATAAGTTTGTCATTCCGTTTGTAACTCATCGAAATATCGGTCTGAGACCCCATAAAGTATATATATTCATGATGCCCGATCGATTTTAAGACATTCTAGCGATGTCCATCTGTCCGCCTGTCCGTTTGTCTGTCTGTCTGTGGAAAATGCTGTCACGGACAAAATATTGCACAGAGATGACTGAAACTTAACCTGTTTATTGGAAGTTCTCCCGAGAAGTTTGGTATTGCATTTGAGCAATATCGTTTCAGCGGTTCAAAAGTAATGAAAGAAAATGTAAGCACATCTCAAAAATTTCAGTACATTCAACATAACCTAAAAATACAAAATGATTTAATTCGACTTCTGGTTGACATATGTGAACATAATTGAACACCAAATGGTATTTTAACAAGTACGAACATATTTTTTGACAAAAAAAGGAAAAAAATCGAGGATTTTTTTTTTTTACCAAAATTTTTTTTCGCGGAAATTTTAAAAAATTTTTTTTTTTCAAAAGTAATTTCCTTTTAAATAAAGTTTTTTGCAATAACCTTTTTAAAATGTGGAGGGTATCACTACATTCGGCAAGGCCGAATTTAACTTTTTTACTTGTTTTTCATAATTTTTGTTTTTACATCAAAAAATTTTTTATTTCATTAAAATTTTTTTTTTCATCAAAATTTTTTTTTTCTTTAATTTTTTATCATTTTTTTTTTCATGAACATTTTTTTCTTAAATTTTTTTATCACAAGTTTGTTTTTTCATCAAAAACTTTTTGTTTTCATCAGATTTTCAAATTCATCCGAAAATTGGGTTTATCTAATTATTTATATAAGTCCGATTAAAACTGATCTAACTTTCGCGATCTATTTTTCGGATCAGTACTGATCTTTCAAATCTGGGATCAGTACAGATCTTACTCAGATCAGTACTGATCTTTCAAATCTCGAATCAGATGCGATATATAAATAGTATATATATAAACATTTTTACTCGGGATGGGAGCTTATATATAACAAGCGAATTTCATGCAAAAATTGCTTAATTTTACCATGTTTTATTAACACACCTATCTCGCCCATTTTTCGTGGTACGTTGGAAATAAAAAGCTTCATATGTATAAATACAAAATATATGAAAACAAAAACAAATTACAGATAACTAACATTGTACAAGCACATGCTGTTTTGCGGACACTAATGAAGATTTTAATAAAGCATGATTTACACTCAAAAAAAATAAATCTTGTAAAATTACCAAAAAAAAAAAACGCTTGTATAATATTTTTTTGCTATCTCCTATTTTACGAGAATTCTTAGTAATACAAGCTTCTTACCAATAAAATTGTAAATTTACAATTTTTTTGGCGCAATTTACTAAAAAAAAAATTGTAAAAAAACTTGAAAATTTGTAAAATTAAAAAAAAAATTTATATTACAAAAAAAACTGTAAATTTGGATCAAACATTTTTTCTTAAAAAAAACAAGGAAAACTATCAAATATTGAAAAAAAATGGTATTACGAGACCTTTTATAGTAATTTTACAAGGTTTTTTTTGAGTGTATACTCAAAAAAATAAACTGGTAAAACGCCGGGTAAAATGCCTTGTAATCCCGTTCTACCAATATTTAACAATTTTCCTTGTTTTTTCACAAAAAATCTTGTACTTTGCTCAAACGAGAACTACAGTTTTATTGGTAATTTTACAAGTTTATTTTTGTAATTGTTTTCTACAATTTTGAAAGGTTAGTTTACAAAAAAAAAACTGTAATTTTACAACAAAGTTTTTATTACGAGGATTCTAGTTGAATTACAAAAAAACTGTTTTTTTTTTTGTATTTTTTTTTTTTGTATTGAAAAATATTTTTAAAAAAGTTGAAAAAATTTTGAAAAATTGATTACGAGGATTCTAGTTAATTTACAAAAAACAGTTATTTTACAAAAATGATTTTATTACGAGGATTTATGTTGTTTAACAATAAAAAAATTGTAAATTTACCATTTTGGTTACCATTTTTTAAAATATATTTACCATTTTTTCTTGTAAGTTTAACATTTTATTTTTTTTTATTTTTCCGGTTTTATAACAATATTTTTACCAATAAAATTGGTTATTTTACCAATTTATGGCGCATTCAAAATTACGAGGAAATCCTCGTAATTTTAGGAGAATTTTACCTACGTCATATTTTACGAGAATAGCCTCGTAAAATCACGAGATTTTTTGGTAACTTTACAAGGTTTTTTTTTTGAGTGTAGCCCCAGGAGGTGAGATAATGAAGTTTTTTCAGCCCGACTTTTGTGGTCGTGGAGATAAAAAAATATTGAAAATATGATAAAACTGTATTTCCTTATGGCAAAAAGCATAACATTTACAAAATTTTTATCGCGGGGGGAGTGGTGTCTATTAAAATACCCTAAAAAAAAAAACAAAACGCATCTACCTATTTTTTTGATTTCTGAAATGTTTGGTGTTCTTTCGGAATTTAATCGGATGGTTCAATATTAAATCCAAAAATTTTATGTTTTTGGAAAAAAATAAAAAGTGTTATTTTTAAATCTTTTTCGACTCAAATAAATGAGGGTTCCTTAAATCGTAATTTCTTAGATAAATTTTAGAGTTCTACTTTAGGAGGTAGTGGAGGGTTCAATTATATGTTAAAGTGCACTCAGATAAAAAGTAAAGTATAAAATAAAGAGAGCCTTCAGAGAATTATTTAAAAACAATCAAAATTAAAACTCTGTATAACACTCTGTAAAATGACTGTAATCTTAATTCGACAAATATCACAGTTCGACAGTTCTTTCACGGTGCAACATCGAGTTTATACTAATCGAAATTACAAAATCCCATTTGGGTTTTGTTAGTTTAGCGCTGGTCGGATTTAATGGTCTCATGTATGTTTTGGCTAAGACTAGATTTATAGAAGAACAATAAATTTTTCTCACGGCTATATTTCCTGTTTTCGGTACAGACTAACAATAGGAGTAAAAAGTGTAAAACCAGCTTTCCAAAAAAAAAAACTGCATCTTGGCCTCAAATTGCTAAAACGTCTAAAAAGTTTAGTTTTTTTTTATATTTTTCACCATTTTTGGTCAATAGCTGCTAAATTGTGAAAAATTCAGTAAATTTTGGTTGTTACAATTACAATTTAGTTATCATATCCGTATTGCGGTTGCCATAACCGTATTAATTTTGTGACAACCACGTGACCGGTTACCACAACCTCAAAAATGAGGTTGGAATATTTGCGGTTGTGACAAGAGTTTAGGTTACGTGAGTGTTTATTGCCCGATATTTAGTTAATCTCCTAACGAAATAATCAACTTATATTTACATTTAAACCCTCTTTAATAAAATTGGTAGGAATAAAAATAATCACCTTAGTCGATTCTCTCTGAGTTTACCAACATACATACATTTATAAGTATAATTTCCGCTGGAGTATCTTTATCAGTTGTCTGTTTTGTTGTTATTGGCCACTACAAGCATAGCGACAAAATATGGCACATATATAAATAAAACGGAATTCATAAACAAAAACCGCAAAATGTATTTTTTTTTTTTGCAAATATACATACAGAAACATAGACTCTCATACAAAAACTTGTTTTAAAAAAGAAATTTGTAAAAAAAAACTTGCTCACCAACAAGGAAGGTATGCCAGGACTTGCACCTCGATTATTTGCAATCTGAGATATTTTCTATAGCAAAATTGACTCAAAACCTGAGATCTTTTTTGTAGGAAAACTGTCTCAGAATCTGAAACTTTTTCTATTGAAAAAAAATTTCTCAGAATCTGAGATTTTTCTATGCTATAAATGTCTCAGAATCTGAGGCTTTTTCTATAGGAAAATTGTCCCAGAATCTAACATTTTATTAAATAGGAAAAAATGCCACTGAATCTGAGACTTCTTTTATGGAAACAAATTCGCAGAATCTGAGACTTTTTCTACAGGAAAATTTTTCAGAATCTGAGCCTTTTTCTATAAGAAAAAGGTCTCAGAATCTGAGACTTTTTCTATAAGAAAAAATGTCTCAGAATCTGAGACTTTTTCTATAAGAAAAAAGTCTCAGATTCTGAGACATTTTTCTTATAGAAAAAGTCTCAGATTCTGAGACATTTTTCTTATAGAAAAAGTCTCAGATTCTGAGACATGTCTCAGAATCTGAGACTTTTTCTATAAGAAAAAAATGTCTCAGAATCTGAGACTTTTTCTATAAGAAAAATGTCTCAGAATCAGAGACTTTTTCTATAAGAAAAATGTCTCAGAATCTGAGACTTTTTCTATAAGAAAAATGTCTCAGAATCTGAGACTTTTTCTATAAGAAAAATGTCTCAGAATCTGAGACTTTTTCTATAAGAAAAATGTCTCAGAATCTGAGACTTTTTCTATAAGAAAAATGTCTCAGAATCTGAGACTTTTTCTATAAGAAAAATGTCTCAGAATCTGAGACTTTTTCTATAAGAAAAATGTCTCAGAATCTGAGACTTTTTCTATAAGAAAAATGTCTCAGAATCTGAGACTTTTTCTATAAGAAAAATGTCTCAGAATCTGAGACTTTTTCTATAAGAAAAATGTCTCAGAATCTGAGACTTTTTCTATAAGAAAAATGTCTCAGAATCTGAGACTTTTTCTATAAGAAAAATGTCTCAGAATCTGAGACTTTTTCTATAAGAAAAATGTCTCAGAATCTGAGACTTTTTCTATAAGAAAAATGTTTCAGAATCTGAAACTTTTTCTATAAGAAAAATGTCTCAGAATCTGAAACTTTTTCTATAAGAAAAATGTCTCAGAATCTGAAACTTTTTCTATAAGAAAAATGTCTCAGAATCTGAGACTTTTTCTATAAGAAAAATGTCTCAGAATCTGAGACTTTTTCTATAAGAAAAATGTCTCAGAATCTGAGACTTTTTCAATAAGAAAAATGTCTCAGAATCTGAGACATTATCTATAAGAAAAATGAGACTGAGACTTTTTCTATAAGAAAAATGTCTCAGAATCTGAGACTTTTTCTATAAGAAAAATGTCTCAGAATCTGAGACTTTTTCTATAAGAAAAATGCCTCAGAATCTGAGACTTTTTCTATAAGAAAAATGTCTCAGAATCTGAGACTTTTTCTATAAGAAAAATGTCTCAGAATCTGAGACTTTTTCTATAAGAAAAATGTCTCAGAATCTGAGACTTTTTCTATAAGAAAAATGTCTCAGAATCTGAGACTTTTTCTATAAGAAAAATGTCTCAGAATCTGAGACTTTTTCTATAAGAAAAATGTCTCAGAATCTGAGACTTTTTCTATAAGAAAAATGTCTCAGAATCTGAGACATTTTCTATAAGAAAAATGTCTCAGAATCTGAGACTTTTTCTATAAGAAAAATGTCTCAGAATCTGAGACTTTTTCTATAAGAAAAATGTCTCAGAATCTGAGACTTTTTCTATAAGAAAAATGTCTCAGAATCTGAGACTTTTTCTATAAGAAAAATGTCTCAGAATCTGAGACTTTTTCTATAAGAAAAATGTCTCAGAATCTGAGACTTTTTCTATAAGAAAAATGTCTCAGAATCTGAGACAGAAATCTGAGACTTTTTCTATAAGAAAAATGTCTCAGAATCTGAGACCTTTTTCTATAAGAAAAATGTCTCAGAATCTGAGACTTTTTTCTATAAGAAAAATGTTTCAGAATCTGAAACTTTTTCTATAAGAAAAATGTCTCAGAATCTGAAACTTTTTCTATAAGAAAAATGTCTCAGAATCTGAGACTTTTTCTATAAGAAAAATGTCTCAGAATCTGAGACTTTTTCTATAAGAAAAATTTCTCAGAATCTGAGACTTTTTCAATAAGAAAAATGTCTCAGAATCTGAGACATTATCTATAAGAAAAATGAGACTGAGACTTTTTCTATAAGAAAAATGTCTCAGAATCTGAGACTTTTTCTATAAGAAAAATGTCTCAGAATCTGAGACTTTTTCTATAAGAAAAATGCCTCAGAATCTGAGACTTTTTCTATAAGAAAAATGTCTCAGAATCTGAGACTTTTTCTATAAGAAAAATGTCTCAGAATCTGAGACTTTTTCTATAAGAAAAATGTCTCAGAATCTGAGACTTTTTCTATAAGAAAAATGTCTCAGAATCTGAGACTTTTTCTATAAGAAAAATGTCTCAGAATCTGAGACTTTTTCTATAAGAAAAATGTCTCAGAATCGGAGACTTTTTCTATAAGAAAAATGTCTCAGAATCTGAGACTTTTTTCTATAAGAAAAATGTCTCAGAATCTGAGACTTTTTTCTATAAGAAAAATGTCTCAGAATCTGAGACTTTTTTCTATAAGAAAAATGTCTCAGAATCTGAGACTTTTTTCTATAAGAAAAATGTCTCAGAATCTGAGACTTTTTTCTATAAGAAAAATGTCTCAGAATCTGAGACTTTTTTCTATAAGAAAAATGTCTCAGAATCTGAGACTTTTTTCTATAAGAAAAATGTCTCAGAATCTGAGACTTTTTTCTATAAGAAAAATGTCTCAGAATCTGAGACTTTTTTCTATAAGAAAAATGTCTCAGAATCTGAGACTTTTTTCTATAAGAAAAATGTCTCAGAATCTGAGACTTTTTTCTATAAGAAAAATGTCTCAGAATCTGAGACTTTTTTCTATAAGAAAAATGTCTCAGAATCTGAGACTTTTTTCTATAAGAAAAATGTCTCAGAATCTGAGACTTTTCTATAAGAAAAATGTCTCAGAATCTGAGACTTTTTTCTATAAGAAAAATGTCTCAGAATCTGAGACTTTTTTCTATAAGAAAAATGTCTCAGAATCTGAGACTTTTTTCTATAAGAAAAATGTCTCAGAATCTGAGACTTTTTTCTATAAGAAAAATGTCTCAGAATCTGAGACTTTTTTCTATAAGAAAAATGTCTCAGAATCTGAGACTTTTTTCTTTAAGAAAAATGTCTCAGAATCTGAGACTTTTTTCTATAAGAAAAATGTCTCAGAATCTGAGACTTTTTTCTATAAGAAAAATGTCTCAGAATCTGAGACTTTTTTCTATAAGAAAAATGTCTCAGAATCTGAGACTTTTTTCTATAAGAAAAATGTCTCAGAATCTGAGACTTTTTTCTATAAGAAAAATGTCTCAGAATCTGAGACTTTTTTCTATAAGAAAAATGTCTCAGAATCTGAGACTTTTTTCTATAAGAAAAATGTCTCAGAATCTGAGACTTTTTTCTATAAGAAAAATGTCTCAGAATCTGAGACTTTTTTCTATAAGAAAAATGTCTCAGAATCTGAGACTTTTTTCTATAAGAAAAATGTCTCAGAATCTGAGACTTTTTTCTATAAGAAAAATGTCTCAGAATCTGAGACTTTTTTCTGTAAGAAAAATGTCTCAGAATCTAAGACTTTTTTCTATAAGAAAAATGTCTCAGAATCTGAGACTTTTTCTCTAAGAAAAATGTCTCAGAATCTGAGACTTTTTCTATAAGAAAAATGTCTCAGAATCTGAGACTTTTTCTATAAGAAAAATGTCTCAGAATCTGAGACTTTTTCTAAAAGAAAAATGTCTCAGAATCTGAGACTTTTTCTATAAGAAAAATGTCTCAGAATCTGAGACTTTTTCTATAAGAAAAATGTCTCAGAATCTGAGACTTTTTTCTATAAGAAAAATGTCTCAGAATCTGAGACTTTTTTCTATAAGAAAAATGTCTCAGAATCTGAGACTTTTTTCTATAAGAAAAATGTCTCAGAATCTGAGACTTTTTTCTATAAGAAAAATGTCTCAGAATCTGAGACTTTTTTCTGTAAGAAAAATGTCTCAGAATCTAAGACTTTTTTCTATAAGAAAAATGTCTCAGAATCTGAGACTTTTTCTCTAAGAAAAATGTCTCAGAATCTGAGACTTTTTCTATAAGAAAAATGTCTCAGAATCTGAGACTTTTTCTATAAGAAAAATGTCTCAGAATCTGAGACTTTTTCTAAAAGAAAAATGTCTCAGAATCTGAGACTTTTTCTATAAGAAAAATGTCTCAGAATCTGAGACTTTTTCTATAAGAAAAATGTCTCAGAATCTGAGACTTTTTTCTATAAGAAAAATGTCTCAGAATCTGAGACTTTTTTCTATAAGAAAAATGTCTCAGAATCTGAGACTTTTTTCTATAAGAAAAATGTCTCAGAATCTGAGACTTTTTTCTATAAGAAAAATGTCTCAGAATCTGAGACTTTTTTCTATAGGAAAAATGTCTCAGAATCTGAGATTTTTTTCTATAAGAAAAATGTCTCAGAATCTGAGACTTTTTTCTATAAGAAAAATGTCTCAGAATCTGAGACTTTTTCTATAAGAAAAATGTCTCAGAATCTGAGACTTTTTCTATAAGAAAAATGTCTCAGAAGACTTTTTCTATAAGAAAAATGTCTCAGAAGACTTTTTCTATAAGAAAAATGTCTCAGAAGACTTTTTCTATAAGAAAAATGTCTCAGAATCTGAGACTTTTTCTATAAGAAAAATGTCTCAGAATCTGAGACTTTTTCTATAAGAAAAATGTCTCAGAATCTGAGACTTTTTTCTATAAGAAAAATGTCTCAGAATCTGAGACTTTTTTCTATAAGAAAAATGTCTCAGAATCTGAGACTTTTTTCTATAAGAAAAATGTCTCAGAATCTGAGACTTTTTTCTATAAGAAAAATGTCTCAGAATCTGAGACTTTTTTCTATAAGAAAAATGTCTCAGAATCTGAGACTTTTTTCTATAAGAAAAATGTCTCAGAATCTGAGACTTTTTTCTATAAGAAAAATGTCTCAGAATCTGAGACTTTTTTCTATAAGAAAAATGTCTCAGAATCTGAGACTTTTTTCTATAAGAAAAATGTCTCAGAATCTGAGACTTTTTTCTATAAGAAAAATGTCTCAGAATCTGAGACTTTTTTCTATAAGAAAAATGTCTCAGAATCTGAGACTTTTTTCTATAAGAAAAATGTCTCAGAATCTGAGACTTTTTTCTATAAGAAAAATGTCTCAGAATCTGAGACTTTTTTCTATAAGAAAAATGTCTCAGAATCTGAGACTTTTTCTATAAGAAAAATGTCTCAGAATCTGAGACTTTTTCTATAAGAAAAATGTCTCAGAATCTGAGACTTTTTCTATAAGAAAAATGTCTCAGAATCTGAGACTTTTTCTATAAGAAAAATGTCTCAAAATCTGAGACTTTTTCTATAAGAAAAATGTCTCAGAATCTGAGACTTTTTCTATAAGAAAAATGTCTCAGAATCTGAGACTTTTTCTATAAGAAAAATGTCTCAGAATCTGAGACTTTTTCTATAAGAAAAATGTCTCAGAATCTGAGACTTTTTCTATAAGAAAAATGTCTCAGAATCTGAGACTTTTTCTATAAGAAAAATGTCTCAGAATCTGAGACTTTTTCTATAAGAAAAATGTCTCAGAATCTGAGACTTTTTCTATAAGAAAAATGTCTCAGAATCTGAGACTTTTTCTATAAGAAAAATGTCTCAGAATCTGAGACTTTTTCTATAAGAAAAATGTCTCAGAATATGAGACTTTTTCTATAAGAAAAATGTCTCAGAATCTAAGACTTTTTCTATAAGAAAAATGTCTCAGAATCTGAGACTTTTTCTATAAGAAAAATGTCTCAGAATCTGAGACTTTTTCTATAAGAAAAATGTCTCAGAATCTGAGACTTTTTCTATAATAAAAATGTCTCAGAATCTGAGACTTTTTCTATAAGAAAAATGTCTCAGGATCTGAGACTTTTTCTATTAGAAAAATGTCTCAGGATCTGAGACTTTTTCTATAAGAAAAATGTCTCAGAATCTGAGACATTTTCTTTAAAAAAAATGTCTCAGAATCTGAGATTTTTTCTATAAGAAAAATCTCTCATAATCTGAGACTTTTGACTGAGGAAAAATTTCTTAGAATCTGAGACACGGAATCTGAGACTTAGAATCTGAGACTTTTTCTTTAGGAAAAATGTCACAGATTCTAAGACTTTTTGGCTGAGACTTTTTCTATTGAGAAAATGTGTCAGAACCTGAGACTTTTCTTTGGGAAAAATATTTCAGATTCTAAGACTTTTTCTTTGGGAATGGAAGAAATATCTCATAACTTAGAGTTTTTCTATAGGAAATATTTTTGATAACACTGTCCGACAAAAATTAAGAAAAGTTGTTGAACTCGAACTTGAAAGTAGAGACTAAGCGTTGAAAAACTGCATTTACAGTTTTTCATTTCGTGATCCTGTTTCCTTTTAAAATGACATCAAAGTTTTAGTCCTCTAAAAATTTAAAATTTATTAAATATTTTTTTAATATTTGTACTTGTCCTAGGAGGCTACTATTGATAGCAAATGAAAGAGCAGGATCCCCCTAATTTTCCTATTTTTATAAATTTTACATGTCAGGAAAAAGGAGGTAAGTTACGTCCTTTCAAAAATGTATCCTTTTATATCATTCAAAATTTTCAACAAAATATTTTGATAAAGTTTCCAAATGACTTTATTCATATCATTTTATCATGATATATCAAAATAAAAAAAATGGAAAAATTATGGAAGGTCCTCCTCTTTCATTTGCCATCATCAGTGTCATCCTCGGACAAATAAAAATATTTCAAAAATATTTTACAAAATGTATCTATTAAAACTTTGAAGTCCTTTTAAAAGGAAACAGGATCACGAAATGAAAAACTGTAAATGCAGTTCTACTCTATTTGATCTCTACTTTCAGACGTGTATCATCCGGTTCATGTTTAATGTTGGCTGTCGAACGGTGTAATATGAGCCTTGTTCTGTGAAAATTTTTTCTCAGAATATCAAAAATGAATAATTTTTGATATTTTTTCCAAAGGGACTATATCGGAAGCCTTTTCAGGGACCTTTGGAATGGTGCATTAAACCTACCGAAGTGCGGCTTTGTTAAATGTTTTTTTTTTTTTTGTCAAAAATGTATAAAATTTAAACTTAAAGCCAAATTTTACAAAATGCCTGATAATTCGGCTTTTGTTCGAATTTTCCAAAAAAATTTTTTTTTTTCAAAAGGTGCAAGACTTTTTAAAAATTTTCAAAATGCCAAAATGTCGCAAAAAAAAACAGTATGTTCTAAGATTTCGAAACCCCATAAAATATATAAATTCCAGAACAATCCGAATATAAGCAATGGGATACCTGCCTTGTTAGTGTGACTATCTTTAGTTAGTGGTGTTTGTTGACTTAACCAGATACTGTTTGCTATATGGATTTATGTAAAAGAAAAGCGCAACGGACATTATATGTATGTGTACTAGCAATAAGTTGCAGTTGTGGCACACAAACGAGACCATGTTAAAACTTACAATTTAGGCGGTGACATTGTTGGTTTTCATTTCTACCATTCATGTTATTTTCTTTTCTAATATCAAAGCGCATATTTTTATTTTAGTTTTTTTTTTTAATGAATAAAAAAATTTCATGTGAAATAAATGTATAAAGAATTCATGAAAACTTTAATATTTAATTTTATAGAGTTAGTAAATTTTGTTAAACTAAATTAAGTTTCAAGGGTTCGAGTTGAAAAAATGCAGAAGAAAAATTTAATTTCTAAAAATTATAGACATTTCTGGTATTTCCTATATCGGTTTCAAACACCCCAGTTAGTGTCATCATCAGTAGGATTTTAAATGTCGGTTTGTCTTGTTAATGAAAACTGTTTTTTATATACATATGAGAATATTTATAGTTCCTACAGAATAAATTTTGACAGTTTCCAACACTAAAATTCTATTTCTAGCAATCTCAACCTCACTTAATACTTTCTTTCAACTTTTTTGTCTCTTACATTATTTCGCAAGGGTTACCAACATGATCTGGAATTACATACACAAATGAAGGAATTTGCATTTTCTGTTTCGGAGACGTGGCTAATGGCGACATTTTTTCTGTCAGTAATTTTATTTGATTTTTTCTGTAAGTACAGATCGAGCACGGAATCTAATTATATTTGTTATAAGGGTTCAAGTTGAAAAAATGCAGAAGAAAAATTGAATTTCTAAAAATTATAGACATTTCTGGTATTTCCTATACCGGTATCAAACACCCCAGTTAGTGTCATCATCAGTAGGATTTTAAATGTCGGTTTGTCTTGTTAATGAAAACTGTTTTTTATATATGTGAATAAATGAATATATTTAGTTTCATTTAGAAAATTTAAGAAATTTATTTTCGTAGCATTTTTGCAAGCTCCTTTGTCTCCCACTCTTAAAATTTTGGAACTTGATAACAGAAGGTACGAAAACTGTTAGACGAGGAAAATACGATAATGTTAAATTAACATTGTTGGTTTGACAAATAATGCTAACTTTTTATATCGAAAAAGCGCTTAATAAATTTTTAAAAAATGTATCAATTTATAATTTTTATGTAAATATTATTTAAGAAATACATTTAAAAGTATTTAAAACAAATTGTCAGCAAATAAAAAGTCATTGGATTTCCCGATAATCCACAAAAAAAACTTTTTTACAGCTAGATGAAAAAAAACGCTAGCTTTAGTCTGAAAATCGCCAAACTGCAACACTTTTTTTTTGTTTATATCAAACTTAAGGGATTTTTTTTGGTTTGATCAAACGTCCAGTTCGATGGCGGACTTAGCAAAGGGAATTTAAGAGAGGGTTTAACAGAAGAAGTGAGACTTCACATATCTTTAAGTATTGATAGTCTTTGATTTTTGTAAGATATTGTAAAACATTTTAAAATTTTATTTACTCAACCGTCATTAAAACATATTTTTATTTAAACGGAGCGTATGATGAATAATTTTTATTTACTAATATTACTCATACGTATACAATACCTCATATTTAAGCTGAACTAACTTCATAACTACGGTGGGGATTTTCATGAAATAAAAAATCGAAAATATGCGTATAATTCCTAAGTTGTACTTTGATGAAATAAAAAAAAATTGCATTTCGGTCCTGTCAGTCTCCTATTTTAAATATATCGCAAAAAGTATGAGTAAAATGGGTGTATACAATTTTTCTTTCCATAAAAACCTAAGTTGGATTATTACGAACAGTCGAACAGAGGTGGAGTCCTTTGTCGATTTTAAAATTAGACACCATCCTAAAAACATCATGTTAAAAAAAAAACAATTTATGAATATTTAAGTCGAACTAATAATCCATACAAATTTCTTTAGGATTATTTATTATATGTATGTATATTTAAAAATATGAAAACTTTATTTATTTTCTACTACTATTCTTTTATTATAAATTTTGCAATATTCATTATTCTTATTAAAAATCTTATCATGCAAATTAAACATTTATTCTTTTGGGCCTTATCTATCACTGTTTTTATGCATCAATTGTACAGAAAAATATTTTAGTCCATTTTTTTTTGTTGCTTGATAAATAGCAAACAAAAAAAGATTTGAAAGAAGAGGAGAAAAGAATATCAAATATACTAAAACTCTAGCAAATTTGTGTACGAATGTGTATTGTGTGAACGGAGTTAGATCAATAGTAAAATATTTGCAATTCAATACATTTTGTTGTTTTTTGTTCTGATCAAAAATTATACAACTATTTTTAAAATGGTAATAAGTTTAAAGTGATTTATTCTTTTTAATCGAAGTAATTTTCAATTATTTATTAGGGCAGCCACTAAAAAATTAATCATGATGTTTTGCTGAATATGGGGCATTCTATACCAAATGTCCAGCAAAAAAAAAAACATGTGTATCTTGAATTTTTAAATAGGTTGTATGGATAGCCCTATATAGAACTTAGAAAATTGCATTTTTCGTTTTTAAATTTTTCAAAAACTGGGCTTAGGAGGCGTTGTCAAATATTGAAAAAATGGTAAAATATGTATCAAGTTGCCTTGATTAAATATACACTCAAAACAAGTAGAAAGTTAAATTCGACTTGGCTGAATCTATAAATACCCTCCACAATGCCCTATTTAAGTGATAGTAAATTTTCTAACGTGAAAAAAAAATTTTTGATTAGAAATATTTTATTTTGCGTAAAAAAACTTTTTTTTAAGTAATGTTTGCAAAAAATTCCTGCGAATTTTGTACTCTTGCCCATAATATTAAATCATGATAATGTTTTGCGGAAGAATTGGGTGTACTTGCCAGAGCAAAGTTTTTTTAGAAAAAAATTGTTATATTACTTTGCTATTCCATGCAAAACGAATTGAAATATCAGTCGAAGACCCCATCAAAAAACCAAAAGAGCTGTACATTTCCATGCGCGGGTACAAGGGGGGGGAAAAGGGGAAATTTCCCCCCCCCCAGACCAAATTTCGAAAAGAAAAAAAAGGAAAAAAAGAAAAAAAGAAGAAAAAAATAAAGAAAAAAGAGAGAAAAGGAAAGAAAAAGAAGAAAAAAAGAAAGAAGGAAATTTTCTAAAAAAATTTTGAAGTCCAAAAATTTTTTATAGAAAAAAATCTGAAAATTTTAAAATGGAAATTTTTTTAAGGAAAAAGTGAATCAATCTGAAAATTTTCTATGAAAAATATCTGTCAATCTTATTATGAATTTTTGAATAAACAAATTCTTAGAATATGCTTTTTTTGTTAAGAAAAATGTTACAGGATCTTAATTTGGTTTATATAAAAAGTGTTTGTCTTCTACATAGCAATAACAAAAATATCTTAAAATCTTAAAAATGTTGATAGTCGAACTTAGATTTGTAAAACTATTTTAAAATTTTTTTCTAAAGAATAAACTCTTACTAAATAAAAAATTTTCAGAATCTGAGACTTTTTTTAAGTGAAAAAGGTCTCAAAACTTATTTATAGGAAAAAGGCCGCAGAAGAATTTTTCTATGGGAAAAAAGTCTCAGAATTTCTGAATTTGAGATTTATTTTAAGGGAAAATGTCTTAGAATCTGAGTCTTTTTTAAGAAGAAAAAGGTCTCAAAGTCTGAGACTTTTTATTGTTGAAAAGAAGTTAAAACTAATTGAATTGGTAGAAGGTCGCAGAATATGAGACTTTTTTAACGGGAAAAAGGTCTTAGAATCTAAGACTTTTTTTTATAGGAATAAGGTCTCATAATCTTAGAAAAATGTCTCAGAATCTTAGACTTTTTCTATAGGAAACAGGTCTCAGAATCTATGACCTTTCTTTAGGAAAAAGGTCTTAAAGTCTGAGACGTTTTGTATACGAAGAACATTTCCGAATCTAGGACTTTTTCTATAGGAAAGCGTCTTAGATTTCAGAATCAGAAAAAGGTCTCAGAATCTGTCACTTCTTCTTTAGAGAAAAAGTGACAGAATTTTGAACTTTTTATATAAGAAAAAGCTCTCAGAATCCGAGACTTTTTCTTTAGGAAAAATGTGTGAGAATCTGAGCCTTATTCTTTAGGAAATAGATCTCAGAATTTGAAACTTTTTCTTTAGGAAAAAGGTCTTAGAATCTGAGACTTTTTCTATTGGAAAAAGGTCAATGAATCTAAGACTTTTTCTATAGAAAAAAGGTCTCAGAATCTAAAATTTTTTCAGTACGAAACAAATCTAATAATTAGAGACCTCTCTATAGGAAAAATGTCTCAGTAATGCTTTATAATATGAGACTTTTTCTATAGTAAAAAGTCTCAGAATCTGAGACTTTTTCTGTGGAAAAAATTCTTAGAATCTGAAAATTTTTCTATACGAAAAAAGTTTCAGATTCTGAGACATTTTTCGTTAAGAAGAAGTCTTATATTCTGAGACATGTTCCCTATAAAAAAACAATTTCACGAAAAATTTCTCAAAATCTGATATTTTCTTTGTAGGAAGAATTTCTTCTATTAAATTCTCAGATTTAGACTCTTCTTATGTATACGAGAAATATACAATTTTCTTTTAAATTTCTTTTAAAAATCCGAAAATTTTTCTATACAAAAATAGTCTCAGATTCTGAGACATTTAGTCTTATATTCTGAGATATTTTCCCCATAAAAAATAACTTTTTCACGAAAAATGTCTCAACATCTGATGTTTTCTATGTAGCGAGAATTTCTTCTATTAAAAAATTCTCTTCTTATGTATACGAAAAATATACAATTTTCTTTAAAAAAAAAATTTAAAAAAATGGATCTTAACGAAATATGATCATGAAAAACAAACCTTATTCGGCAAAAACTGATAAATTTGATGATTTTATAGCTTTCCCATCACTTTTTTTTTTGTTAAAAAAAACGTATCCCTTTTTTTGCACGTCAACAAAGGAGAATTTATGATTTTTTTTCGAAGTAAAAAAAATTTTCCCCCCCCAGACCCAAAAGCTGTACCCGCCACTGACATTTCGTAAGTGAGTGCAAAAATAAGTTCAAAAAAGTGTTTTTAAATTTTGGAGAATATAAAAGATTCGGCACCAAAGAATATAACACTCTCACTTGTTTCATGTACATTTGATAAACAAATGGAAATTTTTTATGCGAAAAGCTTAGGCTTGGTGAAAAAGTAGTTTTGGTAAAAAAAATTATTTTTTTTTTCACGAAAAACTAAATTATGTTAAAAAAATTTAATGAACCCAAAATTTTTGGTGAAAAAAATTTTGATGAAAAAAAATTTTTGATGAATTTTTTTGATGAAAAGAAAAATTTTTTGATGTAAAAAAAATTGATGACAAAAAATATGGAAAAAAAATTTTTTGGTGAAAAAAAAAAAATTGATAATAAAAAATTTGATTAAAGAAATTGATGGAAAAAAATATGATAAAAAAAAATTATGAAAAAAAAATGTTCATGAAAAAAAATTAATGAAAAAAAAATTGATAAAAAAAAAAATTTGATGAAAAAACAAAAAAATTTATGAAAAAAAAATTTTGATGAAAAAAAAATTTTTGATGAAGAAAAAAATTTGATAAAAAAAAAATTTGATGAAAAAAAAAAAAATGATGAAAAAAAAAAAATTTGATAAAAAAAAAAATTTATAAAAAAAAAAAATTTTTTTGTTGAAAAACAATTATGTTACTTTTTTATCACCAGCTGGTGAAAAACGGTTTTATTCACCACGAGGTAAAATATTATCCAAGTTACTAACCCTAGTTATTAAAATTTTTGGTTTTAAGAAAATGAAAATAGTAATTCTTGTTTTCTTTTTCGTTAATTGTTAGCTTATATAGTCAAACTGAGGTGGCGTCCTGCAACTTTTTTAAAATTAGACACCAGCCTAAAAACATTATGATGTAAAAAAAAAATAATTTACCAAATTTTTTTTTGAGTGTAAAATTTTTTTTGAGTGTAAAATTTTTCTCGAGTGTATTGTTTTTTAGTGTACAAATATTTTTGAGTGACAAAAATTCGTTGTAAAATATGTTTGTGACTTACCAATGTTTTTAAAACATGTTTAACGGGTTTTCAACACGTGAAATTAAGGTGAAACTAATATGAAATTTACGACAGAAAGACGGACGGACATCGCTAGATCATCTTAAAATTGATCGAGGATCATGAATATATATACTTTATGGGGTCCTAGACCAATATTTAGAGGTGTTAAAAACGGAATGACAAACTTATATATACCCACTATAACTAGAGTGGAGGATATAAAAAACCTTATAAAACAAAAAGAAAAGTTTGTAATTTTTTTATGCTACCTCCTATTTGACAACAATTCCTTGTAATTTTACAATCTTTTTACCAATAATTTTGTAATTTTACAAGCTTTTTACCAATAAAATTTTAAATTTACAAATTTTTTACAGCGATAAAACTTACAAGGAGGTTTCGGGGTTTTACTAGACTTTTTGCTACCTCCTATTTTACGAGAATTCCTAGTAAAAAATACGAGCGTTTTTGTAATTTTACAAGATTTTTACAAAAAAAAAAAAATGTAAATTTAAAACTTTTGTAGCACAATAAAACTTACAAGAAAATCTCATGAATTTACTAGATTTTTTTTTTTTGTAAAAAAGTGTTGACAATTTGTAAAATTACAAAACATATTGTAAGATCACAAAAAAATTTAAATTTCTATCGGAAATTTTATATTTAAACACAAGGAAAACTGTCAAATTCTGGTAAAATGGGATTACGAAACTTTTTCTAGTAATTTGACAAGGTTTTTTTTTGTGTGTATATCAAATTAAAACCCAACACACCACAATCTCAAAAATTTACATTATTGTATAGTTTTGTATGGGCTAGAGATTTTTTTTTGGAAAATTTTCAGAACCCGTTCTGAATTTTTTTAAAAAAGCCAATTTTTAAAAAAGTCAATTTATCAAAAATCCGGCCACTTTTTTTTTAAATTTTTTTTAAAAAGTTTAGATGTTTGACCATCCACACAAAAAAATTCAGGCACGTGTCATGCATTTTCTTTTCGAGAAAATCCCATTTGAATTTTAAATTTCATAACAACCCACCAAAAAATTTGTAAGGGAGTGATTTTTTTTGTTTGCTTACAAACCTGTATGGCATGATATTTGTTCGCAATGTCCCACTTTAGAGCATTTCTTCCGAGCGCTTATATCGGCGCAATGAATATGAATTGAAATCATGTCTTTTTTTAAATATTTGTAGTATTTTTTTGATTCACTGCCATACTTTACTGCAACCGGTATGCAGGTTTGTATGCCAGCAAAATCTCTCCCTACACTACTGCATACGGTATGAAGCTGTGTAAGCGAATGTCATAGAAAAACAACAACATCAAAAATCATTCGCTTACACAAGTGCGTTCTTGTATGCACTGCTTCCAAAATCTCGATTATTTTTTGCTTGGAATTTAGTAATTTGCTTGTATTTTCTTGTTTTAATGTTGCGAATGAGTATTATTAATTGCATAAAAATTACTCATACGCTCTGTTGAAACAGAAAAATGTCGCAGGGGTCACTTTTAAAATTGGATTACAGCCTAAAAATATTTAAAAATTTTTAATACTTTTATATCATAGTGTTTGTAAATTTAGA